>VYXF01006632.1:148280-185771 GCA_013397295.1 Polioptila caerulea
GACCGGGGGCCGTCGGTACCGCCCGTCCGGCTCGTGGCCGTGCTCGCAGCGTGCGACGGCTTTGGGGCCCGCGGCGATGTCCCTGGTTCCGGCGCTGTGTGTTCCCGCAGCCCGCACCGCCGTGGGATATGCACAGCCGGGAGTAGCCGCGCTGTTTTCCTCTGACAGGCATAAACAGGCCCCTCCCTGAAGGGGGAAAGTGCCAGGAGGATTTGCCTCGTCCCGCGATAATAAAATGCAGATGGGCCCAACTGGAGCCTCGCCCAGGCACGTTTCTGCTTAATTTTTGCATCCGTGTTTTTATCAGTTCATTTCACTCGGTAACTGCGGTTAGAGAGCTCCACGGCCTCCTGCATCGGCAGCTGCCCTGGGGCGTTTGATTTCAACCCTTCTGCTCGGTAATCTTTCCCGGGAGGTGCTGATTTTTCTGCTCAGTTTTGGCGCGATTCCCCCTTTCCTGTTTTCCCTTCTCTGCCTCTCCGGCAGGGCAGCAGCATGAAGAGATAGGAGTGTGAGTGGCAGAGCCCAGCTGTGGATGGGAATGAAAAACATCTTGTTTGTTTGTATAAACAGTGAATCAGATATACTGATGAAAATGCTCTCAGCCAGCGGCCTCCCCAGCAGAAAAGGTCAGAAGTGGACAAGGAAAGAGTTAAATATTGGTTGCAGATGAAACAGGAAAGGGCAGATTCTGGACTTAGAAGAGGGAAAAGTAAGTGACCAAACAGCCTTTGAAGTCTCTCTGATGAGGCAGGTTATGCTCTGTTCCCTCATCTGTATTATCAGAAATGTACATGGTATCCAGATACATAAGCCTTTTGGACTACTCTACCCGCTGAAAAGTCTCAGAGCAGAGCTATGAACTGTAGAGGGAGAGAGGTGCAGGTGGTAGGAGACATGGCTGGGGTAGTAGACAATGACAGGGACTGTGCGTGAAAAGGTTGAGAAGAACAAAGAGTGCCCAGAATATGGGACAGCAGAGAGAGATTTAAATACCACAGAGGAGGAAAAGTCATTTAGGGTCCCATGGAGGATTCAGCCAGCATCTTTTAACTGCAATACATAAATGAGAGATTCTTCCAGAGATGATTGTGTTAAGCTACAGAATTGCTGTTCGATGAGAAGGAGTACGAACTTTGTTGTTTAGGTTGTTAAAGGTCCTATAAGCCCATGGAAAGTGCAGCTTTTGTTCTATGCTGCCCAGTGAGGCACATTTCACTTCCAGTTCTCCACCTGTGACTTGGTGTGAACCTCTCCCTGCTGTGCACTGTGAGATTCTCCCTGATTCCAGTCATTGTTTGGTGTATTTGTCATTAGTTACTGGCAAACACTCACTGAAGAGGAGCAGGGTAAAAAATCAAAACTGCTCCTCCTTTCTGGAAAGGAATCATTAAAGAGATGAAGGTGAATGCATTCCTCTGGTATTTTTTTCTGGAGTGACTTAAAAGCAGCTCCTCTCAGCTAGAGAAAAGGATGAATGCAGACAGCCACTGCTGGCACAGGTGACTCCCTGGCACCTTTGCGGTCAAATCTCTGTGGAGTGGGGAGATAAATTCTTTGAGTGGCATTGCACAGCTGTATGTGAGTGGTATTGTGTGAGCTGGCAAATGGCTTGAGCCAGTGTGTGGATGTGGGGCATGAAAGGTTTTATGATAAAGTCAAGTGAGCAACTAATCTGTTTAAGTGCTAGCTAGGCTCTGGTGAAACAGGGAGAGGTTTGTGATAAGAGAATGGACATCTAGAATGGCAAGGAGGTATTACCTGCATGTAATGCTGGGCCTTGCCATTACAAATGGGATGTAGGTTTTCAGCAAACAGGCTGAGTCACAAACAGTTTTCTGGTACAGCAGTTTGTCTTTATGTTATCTAGAGCCTCCACCTTGAGGCTTTGGAGCAACTTGTACAAATGAGCATTAGCTTTGTTTTGCAGCCTCGGGAGGAGCTCAGAAGCAGGGGAGGAGAGCACTGGAAGATGGCAGGGAGTCAGCTGTCTCATGGTGGGCAAAGGCACCCTTTGAGAATGTGCTGTGGTGTGGGTGGGTGTCTGCAGAATACAATGACTGCTACAGTGGCCAAAAGCAGTTGGGTACCTCTGCTTTGAGCTATATCTATTTGCCCATCAAGAGCAGTAATTTTCTGCCTTTTCCCTGCCTAACAATTTCTGTTTCATTTCTAGGTTGTTTTCTTCCACCTCCCTGAGACCCCTCTTTCTCCTCAGCATGTCCCTTCTTGGCATCCTCTTGTTGGAGAAGTGGAAACCCAGGTTCCTGTTTGATTTCTCAGGTATGTGATGATTAGCACTGTAGGTAGTAGCATGGTTCTAGTGTTACCAGCTGCTGGGCTATGGCTATGGCCCTTCCTGGGCTCTCTCAGCAGTTGTGTAAGCCCCATTCCTACTTTAACTGCAGGCCCAGGCACTGGTGCTGCCTCTTATCTGTGTCAGAGGATTAGGATGTATCCTAATACTCTGGGCATGGGGGAGAATTACTCCCAGGGCTGAGAAATTCTGGGAGTGGGTAATTTTGAGAGTGACTAAGAGGCCCAGCTAGCTTGCCAGGGAAGCTAGTGATAGGGATGATGTGTTTCTGCTGTGTCCTTTCTCTCCTGAAAATGTGGCAAAAAAATCATATCAAGTCTGGGCACTTATGGCCAGCTGAGCTGAGGGAAGGAAAGGAGGAGATGGAGGTGTATTGGTTTTAGTTAAGTTCAGTGTGGGCTTATGCCCTGAAAGAAGTAGAACAAATGAGAGCCACTTCTTTTGGCAGGTAGGAGAGTGGGTGATGAGGTCTGACAGCAGCATGTTAGTGTATTGTACCTGTACTGAACAGCATCTGATCTCCAGCTAATCAGTGAGTCTGATCGCCTGTCTTATCTTTCCTATTTATTGAAGGGTCTGTGCCAACATTAGACACAAAAGCAGCAAGAGGAGTGATAGATAGCCTCATAAAGATGATAGACATGGATTGGCTGCTGTCTGCTTTGAGTGCCTCCTTCTTTGGAGTTTATTAAATTACAGAGCCTAGACCTGCCTACTGCATCTACTGTTGCTGTTCAAAGGCAGCTCAGGGCCCTCCAACCCTGCCTCTCTACTCTAGGGAGAGTTTCTGAATGAAAGCCCCTCTATATGTGTGTTTGTAAGGTGCCCTTTATTTGACCTAAAAGGGTACTGTCTTAAAGGGTGCTTTCACAGAAATCCTGATAAGATTAGGTATGTTACAGCTGTAGTCTTGAAACTGTTTGCTTTGTGTGGTTCAGGTAACCAGGCAGTTAAACTGGACTGGCCAATTTAATTTCCTGCTTATTCACATTGTTTTTTTAAGGGAATAGTTTAAAGCCAACCCAAACCACCTCGCTTGAAACGTATCCAGAAATGCAAAAGCCTGGTGTCCAGTACAAAATGGTGTCATTGAGGCAGGTGGGGGTGGAATCATTCCAGCAAGTACTTGGCCTGTAAAAGTTGTGTTGTCATGGAAGAAACAGGAAATTCATACTGAAATCAATTTATATAGTGCAGAGTCGTGAAGAATAAAAAAGAAAAGCAAACAAAACAGCAACACCAGGGATTAGGCTCATCCTATGCCATCAGCTCTGCTAGAAGTTGGTGCACATCCCACTGCACCTCTCCTCAGTGTTCTTCACATATTTCTTTCCTTCCTGCTTTTCTGCTGCAGAAAACAGGGACACCTTTCTGATGTGCCTGTTTAGGTCACAGCCCTGATTTTGACATGATCCACTGGACCGTGTTTCCTTCGCTTCCGTAAGGAAGGAGTGGTGCTCTGCATTCCTGAGGGGCCTCCCATTGAGTTGATACTCCTGAACACTTAGGGGTTCTTGTTTGGCTCCCACTTCATGCTGAAACAGATCTGCTCCTTTGTGGCTTACCTCCTTAGTGCTTCCTGTTAGCCTTTAATGGAGTTCTGGGAGATGGGTCAGTACCACACCTTCAAGAGTCAGCACATACATATACAAACCTCAGTTTATGACAGCTGTGTATGTCTTAGATGACTGCTTATAAGATGATTTCTGAAGGAATGCTAAAACCTCAGCATGTATTTTGCAGTTACTCACACACTGTGATCAGGGTCACACTAACAGCATATGCAACTTTTTTAGGCCCTTTCAGAAGAGATTGCGTATTTCAGCTCCCATGCAGGATATTTTCTCAATGTCTACATGGAATTCTACTTAAATATTATTAAGAGGACTTAGGAAACATCTCCAGTTCACCTGAAATGGGTATCAAGTAGGAATGTTTTGGTGGCATCGCTGTTTGGCAGCTGTGTTTTGGTCCATGCAGGAGAGTGCGGTGTGGAAGAGCTCTAGCAAAAGTTGTGTTGCAATTGAATGCTAGTACTCTTTAAAAAGGGCCCCTGCTTTCTAGCTTAAGTTTATACACAGATGAAGAATGTCTCTTGGAGAAGCATTGAAAACCTGTAAGAGCCAAGGAATCCATCAGCAATAATTTGTCAGTACCAACATGTAACTTAAACTCCTGAATGGCTGTCAGATCTCTCAGAAGAGTCTGGTGTATGTCAAGTGATTTGTTTTAATCCACAGTCAAGAGTGAAATGCTGACAGAAAGATTTCAGCCAGTTTTTGATAATCTGAGGCCAGCTCTGGGTGTCCTGCTTGCCAACTTAGTTATACTGATGCTTGGCATTATTTTTGCACAGGTTGGAGTTAAGCCTTAACTAAGGGATCATTTCCTGTTGGAAATGCTCTTGGTTTTTTGGGATTGGGCTGTTCTTACAACTGGTCTAAGACTCCAGTGCTTTGAGATGGCCAGCAGGCAGACTGCTCCACTACAGGAAGCAACATACTGTTGATCTTAAAGACAGCTTGTGTTTTGCCAGATAGCTGAAATCACGTGAAGACCCTGCAGCTTGCTTAAAGTTCTGCTTCCCTAAGTGTCTCTGCAGCCTTCAGGATCAACTGAGAATTGTTTCACTCCCTCTGCTGGTTTGTTTTGGATGGCTTGGATGACTGCAGCCAGTCGGAGAGGACTGGGGTTCCTGTGCCTCCCACTTACTGTGTTGCTGGCACATCTGTCCAGCGGAGGTGGCGAGCATCCCAGCTCCTTGTTTGAGTCACTGTACGCCTGGTGTAGCCAACCCTCACAGAGTGGCCAGTGCCAGATGTAATGTGTTTGGTGATTTAGCACAGGTAATAGATGAGGCTTAGAGATAGAGCTGGATTTCTGTGTCCTGCGATTAAGCAGCTTTAGATTCCTGAGCACAGTAACAAAACACAGCAATGGCGGTTGCAGGAGGGAAGCAACTGCCCTGTGGGGGTGGAGCTGCATCCATAATATTCCCACTGCAACCCAAGCTCCCTCTGTGAGCTGCCCCAGCCACCATGCCAAATGCTTATGGGCAGAGGAGCGAATGGGCAGCCCAGTGTGAGAGCAGTTGACTCCTCTTGTCAGGCCTGATTACTGGAAATCTGGGTCACGCTCTCAAAGAATCGCCTCCTCCCTGGGCGGCTGGCCTCCTGCTCCACTGCGCGAGCCGGCTGGTGCAGTGCCTGCAGCGGGAGGAGGAGTCTGCAGGCTTGGACCAACATCCTGTGTCTTGGGAGAGCAGTGGCAGGGCTGCTACAAGCAATTGGTCTCTTCTGTGGCTTGAACTGGGTGGAGCCCACTGGGTGATTGCTGTGATGGTTGTTCACGTCTTTGGTGCATTTCCCTGAGGGAATCACTGACACTCTTGGGCTTTGTGCCTGGCTGGTGACTCCAGGCAGGATTCAACCCCCTTTTTGTTCGCGTTTCATCTCTTTAGCCCATCTCTATCTATAAGCCTGGTCTCTGAGGTTAAACTCTCCTCTTTTATTAAGTTTTGTTGACATGGTGGCTTGCAGTATGGGGGACAGGGTTAGGGTTATAACCTCATGCACCAAGTTTATGGTGGTTGTACAGCATCAAAGATATATCAGTCCCTGCCAGCTCTAGGACAGTGGGTGGACTGGTACAGGAGGGTAGACCTCAATGAGCTATCACAGCATGAACAGGGCATTGTTAAACACCGGAGACTTACAAAGACTGTGTTGATAGAAGAGCTTTGGCTGAGCCCTATACATCCTGAGACACCAGTCAGCTTGCCAGGATATCCAAATCTGTGAGCAACCAGGCTCATGGATTTCAGTTGTCATAGAATTTTTTTTTCTTGATGTATCTAAAAGCAGAGCGTAATCATACGTGACCCCTGCTATTGAAAGAGAACTCCTCTTTTCAGTACTGCATGAACTAAGTCCCTGTTTGATTATCACTGGGTTCAGTGCAGAAAGGAATGGGAGAGCCTTTCCCTTGTCCTTATCCAGAGTGATGGACCTTAGGAGTATAGTTATATCTGTGCCTGGCACAAAAGGCTCTCAGGGGACATAAAAGAGCCCTAAAATTAGAAAATTATGCACAAGACTGCTATTTGTTACTTAATTCCATGGGAGAGGATGGAGACAGCAGGGACATCTCTGGTATTTGTACATAGCATCCTGCCAAGGACTGGGCTGGTCAGTGGGAAATGCAGCTCAGACGTCCTGGTGCCATGTTTAGCTCCGAGATGGAAGCTGAAGCTTTGCCCAGCTCCAAAACTGTGCTGGCAGCCCCCTATAAATAACAAGTGCTGGCACCCGCTGTGGGAATGGCACTGCCATCCCACACACATCCTGATGTGTGGGACATCAGGAAAAGCTGCATGATCCCTGGAGTGGAGAGCCCCAGGTAAACACCAGGATAGACCTCAGACATGGGTGCCCTGCCACATGTTTGTTGGGTTGCAAGGTGTGCTGGGGTGCCCAGAGACCAGTGCTCTGCTGCTCCAAGTCTCCAGGCACACTTGGCTAAAGCCTTGGCTGCTCAGGCTCCAAGCCAGTGATTCCCGCTTGCGTGAGAGCGCAGAGAAGGTCCCCAGGGTGCATCCCTAGCTGAGGATGATACATCTCCAGCTCTGCTCTGTTCAACTGGTAAAAATGTCAGGTTGTATTTTTTACTTGGCTGACTAATCTGCTATGTTGTCTCTACAGCACAGCCATCAGAGGAGCCAGGAGGAGAGAGGTAAGCTCACAGATGTGTTTCTTGGTGAGTGGGGAGAATGGGGAAGCCTTAATTTAGTATGGTGATCTCACCTGTCCTTTTTCCCTTTTGTCGATGAACTGCATGGCTCCTGCTGTGAAACATTGCTAGTGACTTCTGCACTGGTAGCTGCTTATGAGCTCAGGAGCTACAGTTTGAGACTCTGGGAAAAGCTAGTGTTCTTTCAGTAGCAATAAAACTCAAGTACTTCTGATGTTAGGAGCTCTTAGGTTTCTTCCCTGGATCTGTCCTGAACTATTTTAAGAGTCCTTCAGAAAGAAGGACATCACTGAGACTGACTTCCACAGGCTGAACATGCTCTCTATGGTGGTGTGGCTTGCATCCTTGGCCGTGGTTGTAGGTCTGAGCACCACATTCTGTCTACCTTGGACTTGGTGCCAGGAGAGGCCACATAACTAGTTCCACCTCCAGTGCTTCTGTCTGCGTGGCTTTGAGTAAACTGCTTTGCATCTTGAGCTTGTGGCGTGGGGATTCTGTGACAAGGTATCTGCTGCTGCTGCTTTGCTCAGGTGTCTCTTGACTTTCTTCCTGATTGAAGGGGAACACTGTCTCCAAATCAAGCATCTTCCGTTGTTCAGTTGAAAATGCAGCCAGTATTGTCAAGTCTTAGTTAGGGAACTCTGCTTCCTGGTGCAGCTGTTCCTCTCCCCCAGGAAAACAGACCATGTTCAAAGATTGTCTTCTTGCTCTTGTCTGTCTCTAGTGAGGGGGTGACTTCAGGGGCACAACCTCACCTGCTCAGTGTCCCTGAGCTGTGCCACTGTCTGGCAGAGAGCTGGGTCACCTTCAGGCTGTACCTGCAGGAACTGCTACAGTACAAGAGGCAAAATCCTGCCAAGGTAAGCTGGAGATACCTACTCTTCTGTGCAGGGGCTTTCATTTCCATTACTAGTGCCTTAAGAGATGGAAGAGTGTAAATTCAATATTTTTAGAATTGCTATCCTTGTCCAATATTTGCTGTTCATTCCTTGCAGATTCTATGGGAAGTTTAAATAATGAGTAATTGACTTCCAGTGTCTGTAAACTGGAGCTGAACTTAAAGCCTCCTGTGAATGGCTTGATGTACTTGATTTCATTTCTTAGTCTGCAGAGGAAGCTCTTAGATTGGGACTGGGGAGAAAAAAAGGGAAGCCTACAGTCTCTGGCCCTTTCATGAGTTCCATTCTTAAGCTGGTCCTATTTCAGTAGGCAGGATTGTTGCTAGCAAAGCCCAAATGCAGTGCTGTTTCTGAGTGCATGGAAACTTGTCATTAAACATGTTCTAATGGCTGTGATGTATGTTGTTTGGAAAGGGTTTGTAGACAGGAATGCCTTAGCATCGGAAAAAGTAGGACAGACCAACCACTAGGATTGTGTCAGGCTTCCTGGCATTCAGTGTGCTGAAAGGAGTGGGTTTCTAACACTGCTTATTACTCCTTTTCTGTCCCAGCCACAGGGAGTAGGAGACCAGGTTCGAAGATGCCCATAAAGAATGAATTAATTGGGAGCAAAGTTCATAGAGGAACCTTAGCTTTTGCAGACCCTCTCCATTATAAATTAAATTCTTAGTTGCGGGATATAATCTGTATCTGAACCCATGCCCTGGTTTGTAGATTGTCTGTTCTCACTCCATCCCACCCCTACCCCCAGGAGAATGTAAGACAAGCCCTCAGGGCTGCGCCATTATACTTCACTTTCTCCAGAGGAGAAAGGTCCTAGTCTGATGGGAGCATGGGCTCTGCTAATGCTTCTGCCAGCTGGTTTATGGCTCAGCATCTGGTGACTCTGTAACAGGTTCCTGTCTCTGTCAGGATGGTACAGTTTTCTCCTGAAGTGCTGAGCTCTAGAGAGATGTACAAGTGGCAATTTGCAATATCCCATCATATCCAAAATGTAATTCACTTCATAAAGAACTGTCTGATAAAGTTCTGATTTGTTTTATTGGGGCATTGGGTTACCTTGGTCATCTTGTGCTTGAACCTCTAATGCTTACAGCTTAACCCAGCCGAGCTGTCTGAGTTATGACTGTCAGCACCTGAATGTACTTGGTGCAGAGCTGGCTGACTGACTTGGTTAGGACCATCCCTCATGTTGCGCTAAATGGGGTTCTGGCATGGTTTGCATAGATGTATCTCTGCCTCTTGTCACTTCTGTTTGTTCCTCTCTCTTCCTTCAGTTCTGCATGAGTGTCTGTTCAGGCTGCCTGATTCTGGCTGTAGTTGGACACTATGTTCCAGGCATAATGATCTCCTACATCATTTGTGAGTATAAGCAGCGCTCTTGTCTGACTTAAGCTGAGACATGACCTAACTGTGCTGTTGATAGGCTGGTAAAAGCAGATTTGTAGTTTTCTCAGGGGGATCTGTGCTAGATGATGAATCAATTCACAGGGAATGTGTTCCAGGAAGTCTCTGTAAGCTCGTGCATGCAGTACGACTGCAAAGGCAGGAGAGGGAGCCGTGACTAAAACATTGGTGCCCTCTGTTCTCCACTGCTGAGGCTGTGCTGGCCGAAGCTCTAGGGAAGCAGGAAGTAGAGTCTCTCAGTTCCTAATGTGGGCAAATCCATATCAAGAGTGTTGTTAACAAAGCTACATATTGGGTAAATAGACGTTTTTCACAGCATCATGAGTCCCTAATTACTCTGCTCTGGTGCTGTGCTGTGAGTGCATCTACACATGAGCTCTATGCAGCTACCCATATAAAAGTTCTGATAATACTTAGTTTTAATTCTCATTTAAGCTCATTTCAGGGCTTCTGTTGCATGTTGGGTACAGTGGCTGAAGAGAAGGGCTTATGCTTCATCTTAACATAAAATCTGTATTCTAAGACCTGGCAGTAAAACCTGGTTAGTCAAGCAGCTTTGCAATGAGTAAGAAGAGCCATGGATGAGGATTTTTAGGCAGTCAGATGGGAAAGCACATGACATTGAAATATGTTTCCCTTGAAAATTTTCTCAGTGGCACCACAGGAAGAGTTGGGTTGTGCTTAATCTGTCTCTCACACTCGCTGCATTCCATGTCCACAGTGCTCAGCATTCTGCTCTGGCCTCTGGTGGTCTACCATGAACTGATCCAGAGGATGTACACACGTTTGGAGCCTGTCCTGATGAAACTGGACTACAGTATGAAGGCAGAGACACTGCACCATAAGCATGAGAAGAAGAGTAAGGAACCACCTTCTCTCTAGCTTTTTTTTGGTGCTGTATTCCTAGGGTGGAGCCATAGCAAAACAACAACAGGAGACCATGTCTGCCAACATTGTATGGTGACAGGCTGCAGAGGAGCAGGGGAAGAAAGGTAGAAACATAAGGGTTATGTGGAGGTTAACTGTGTGCTCCCAGGTGATCCTGAGAACAGCACATGAGAGCAACAGATTATGCTTGTCTCCAGGAACCCTGTGCACTTTCACAGGGGAAGTAAGGGAAAGTGATGTATAAAGGCAGTAAGTTCCTTCAGTGTCATGTAAAGGCTTTCTTCTCTTTCTCACAGAGCGACAAGGGAAGAGCGAGCCTGCAGCAGGTGATGAGCCAACAGCAGAGACAGAGAGTGAGAGTGAAGCAGAGCTATCAGGCTTCTCCCCCGTGGTAAGAGCTCAAAGAGCTTAGGAGGAGCCAGTCCCTCCTCTCTGGTCTTTAGCAGCTTGAGAGCCAAGGGGTGGTCTGAGTACAGCAACAATGGTAACACACAGCAGAGCAAGAAATACCTTCTTTGCAGAATTCTAAGGGAGGAAGGTCATGTGTTTGATGAAGGCCATCTTCTCCAATCTGGATGTAGAGAATTCAGTGCCACAGAGCTGGTGATGCCATAGCAGGGCAGGGCCAGCCATGCCCCAGCCTCCTGCTGACCTCAGAATTACTTTGGTAGTTATGCTTCATGCTCAGAGAATGTAAGTGTCTCCTGAAGAAATTAACTCCCCTGCTGTAATGTGCAGGGGCTCCTCAAAACCGGAAAAGGGAGTTGAGCAGCTCTGGTGTCTCTTACACAATTCTCTGCTTTCAGACAGATCATGTGTGGCCTTTCTATATTCACACCACAGAAACAAACCAAGCAGCAGCTCTGGGCATGTAGCTGGGCTGTGAGGTGGGAAGCTTGTTTCCAAAAGAATGTGGCTACTTGAACCACTGCTACTTGTAGAAGGCTTCATTTGGCTCTGTGTGAATGCAAAAGGGAAGGGTGTTCTCCTTGGTGGTCCCAGGAGAGGACGAAGGATCAAAGCCTTCTGAGACTCCTACAGTCTCATCCTATCTTGTGCTGTCTCTTTTGTGTTCTTCACTGAGAGCAGGCAAACCTTCGGGCAGTGATTTATTGCAGGAAAGCCAGTGAGCTGTCTGCCCTTCCCTCCAGTGCAGGGAGCACTTTGCCAGCAGACTGTCCCTCCAGCAAGAACTTCTGTCTGGAAGGTCTGGAGATGCATGGGTACTTAGACACACAGGAATTTGTCTCTCTGCCTTCATCCCATGCAGGTGGATGTGAAGAAAACTGCCCTGGCACTGTCAATCACAGATTCTGAGCTCTCTGATGAGGAGGCTTCTATCCTGGAGAGTGGGGGCTTTTCTGTTTCAAGGGCTACCACCCCACAGCTGACAGACGTTTCTGAAGGTACATGATGGGACACCTTCCTACCCCCTTATCCTCAGTATTTTGTCCCAGAACAGTGGGTCTTACAAACGGGAGGACAGGGAGAGAAGCCAACTATTTGCATGAAAGGAGGAAGGAAAAGCAGTGCAGCATACCCTGACTTCATGGCTGATCATAAGCTGGTCCTGAGTGGACATCAGCCTCTAATTACTGCCCCACAAAGCAATGCCGTCTTGTGACTCCAGCAAGGGAGCAAGGCCATCCACAAAGTCCCACAGAAATAACTGAATAGGGTAGTCACACACCCATTTATGATGCTAGGTGAAACAGGTAATATTTACTAGCTCAGAGAAGGACTGGTTAGTGGTGAGGAACATGGAGGTAACCACTCAGTGGGTGTCTGGGAAGGAGCAGGTACGCGATGTAAGCACAATTTCCCTGACCTTGGGAGCTGTAATGGGGGGCTCTAAATGCAGAGAGCGTGAGCTGGAGCAGGAAGTCCTCTCTGACCACAGAGCACATAGAACAGGATCACAAAAGAAACATTCCATGTGAATCATGCCAGTGGCAGAAGGGAATAACTGCAGACCTCTTCCTGCTGTGCTCCAAGGATGAGGAAGGTACCTAAAAGTCAGCTGTGGTGTGTCGGCAGGGGGAAGGTGGGTGGGAGGTCAAGGTGGGGGAACCTGTACCTTAATGCTGGTGCCTTTCAGACCTGGATCAGCAGAGCCTGCACAGTGAGCCGGAGGAGTCATTTTCCAAGGACCTGGCAGAGTTTCCATCTGTGGAAGAATATCATTCCAGAGACCTGGGACCACAGAGTGATGAAGATGCGTTTGATGTGCCTCTGGGTCCTGAGCTTGCCCATGCTGCCTGTGAGCTGGACTCAGCAGACAAAGAGGCCACGGACTCTGACCTCTCCATCCTTCGCCTCGCGTCTCCTCTCCATTTTGTAAATACGCACTTCAATGGGAGCGGGCAAGTGGCAGGAGGCAATGCAGAGCCAAAGACTGTCCCTGCCCCAGGCCTGGGCGTCTGCATTAACACGCTGAGTGAGGAGATCGTCACCACTGCCATCACCACAGCGGTGCAGAACACCCTCTCTGCCCTCCTGCGGTCCTCAGAGGCCAGTGAGGGACCTCCCCTCTCTGAGTTCCTCCCCACGGAGCCTGAAGAGAAACTGAGCTTCCAAGCACACCTGTCAGAGAGTGAAGTGGTGGAGACAGAGACAGAAGCTTCACCGGAGGATGAGGAGGAAGCAGATGACTTTGAGCTACTGGATCAGGGGGAGCTGGAGCAAATGGATGTAGAGCTGGGGTTCGGAGAGGAGCAGGAGGCACAAGAGGCTGCTCCGTCTCCCTCCTCTCCCATGCTTGCTGAGCTGCCAAAGCAAGGAGATGAGGAGGAGGCAGTGATGACAGCAGCATCTATGTCTTAGGTCTTACCTGGGCTCCCCCTTTTCCTCCATCATCACTGGAAAGAAGGAAAAACTCACACAGTGAACGTGCAGTGGGTTTTTAGGTGTTTGTGTTGACTGGGATGGAAACGCATCAGTGTTAATGTGCTGTGTCTGGAATAATGAATCCTTTCCATCCTTCTAGAGCCTGGCCTTCACTGGCTGACCAGGAGGCCCTGCAGCTGGGGAGGAGCTGGCTTCTAGAAGCCTTATGCCACAATTGAAACACCAACCCCAGCAAACGCTTCCTAGTAATGGTGCAGTATTTTGGTCTGTCTTCTGTTTGTCTTTTGTTTTGCACGCTGAGTACTGAGCTAGCTGTAGCTGCTGCTAATACCCACATCCCCAGTAGGACATATGCAATCTTATTTTATTGGGTTTTTAAATGGCTAAAAATGTAAATAATTTTAACTTTCATTGGTTTTGTGTGGGGGGAGGGATGGGGTGCACAGTCAAATGTAGCTCTCAGGGGCAAGCAAAGGGAAAGGGGTCTTTGGAGCAGAGGGTAGCAGTAAGGGGACAAAGGCTGTTGTACAAAGAGACCTCTTCTGCAGACTGTTACTCTCTTTTGTGTCACTGCTGGAACAGGGTGTTGGGCGATACCTGCTTTTTTTCCCCTGTCTAATTTGAGTTCTGTTACTGGGTGGAGTTGATTTTTTTGCAATCAATGAAATTCACTCCTGGCCCTGTTCAGTACTCCACTTTCTTGCTGCCATGGCATCTCTTGCCTTCCGCACCACTGACGCTTCTAGCACCCCATCTGTGCTCTGCTGGGCATCGTAGTATGGCACCTGGAGACTCCGAGGTGACTGGAATAGAGCCAGGAGCTCTGTTACACGGCAGGATCCGTGGTTTGTGTCCCTTGGGGCAGGGGAGGAAGGATGGAGGGAAAAGTTCAAGCTGTCCCACAGGGGCAGAAACACTTCTTGCTGGCCTGGCAGGGCAGGATGGTTCTGGCGCTGTCCCTCGTGGCCTCCGCCTTGCCCTGAGCCTTCCCCCAGCACCGGGGCAGGTCTCTGGAGCTGGTCTTCCCACGGGTCCCAGCGGTGCTCCCGGCGGAAGGGCGTAGGGAGGGGCCGCCCGGAGCCGCGGGGCGGGACGGGGCCCGCCGNACTTGGGCCTGGGCGGCACGGACCGGGCAGCCAGGCCTGCGGGGAGGCGCCGGGCACCCGCTCAGTAGCGGGGCTTGAAGGGCGGGCCGTGTCGCCCGTGCTGCCCTTGTCGGAGGGATCCCTGGTCCTTCCCGCTGCCCGCGGGCACCCCACGATGGCGGGGCTGGCTGTCCGTGCCGGTAGACCGGGTTTCCGCCGGTGGCTCTGTCCGGGTACGCGACTGTGCCCGAGTGGGCAGCGGCTCTTGCCCGGGGATAGCGGAGCAGGGCCCGGGGAGGCACTCCCTTTGCCGGGCCTCGGTGCTGCAGGCTGGGAAGGCCGCACGCGGCGGGGCCGCTGGGACCTTTCCATACCCCGCTTATACCGGTGGGCGAAGCCCGTGGCGGCTGTAGCAGCATCACTTCCCAGCGGTTTGAGGCCGGCAGCCCACAGGGAGCTCGGTGTGGTTCAGGATGCTACTCCTGATCTCGGAGACCGCACGTTTTGAGGAGGAGCCCTGGGTATTTCTGAAGACGTGGCTATGGACCTGCAGCCCTTTTGTTTTCACGCTGGGGGATGAGAGACGCGGTCCTGGCTTTGCCGCGGGTTCTTCCTTCGGGAAGTCGGGGAGGTCCCCGGGCTGTGGGTGGGCAATGCTGATATCCACGCTCTCTGCCCATGCCATATTCTGCTCCTAGACTTCCTTCCCCTGAAGTGCGATGCCTGTGAGCAGATCTTCTGCACTGACCACATCGCTTATGCCCAGCACGATTGCACCTCTGCCTACAAGAAGGTAAGTGCAGAGAGCAGATCTCATCCACCCTCCTGCATGAAACTGCTGAGCTTTTCTAGCCACTGATCACAATAATCTGTGGTGACTTAGGTCACTTGAGCAGCCCCCCTTGGGATATGTAACTGTCTGAAGATGTACCTGAAAGCCAGGAACTGAATCTCAGTGCCACAAGCATGCAGCCCTCCCTCCCCCACTGGGTGGTTTGGGCATCTCCCAGCCATACCATCTTCCCTTCCCAGAGTGTATGTCTGTCCGTCTGCACCTGCTGTGCAAGCTGGTTGGAGGGTCATGAGCAGGATCTCAAACTGCAGCTAAAGCTGTGGAAGCTGTGGTCAGCAGGTCCTGAAAGGGAGAGAGGTGACTGCAGCGCTCAAGGTTGCCCAGCTATCTCCTCCCAGCTCTCTTTTGTTGTCTCGGCAGGATGTGCAGGTCCCAGTATGTCCCCTCTGCAACACCCCAGTCCCTGTGAGGCGGGGGCAGATGCCTGATGTTGTGGTGGGGGAGCACATTGACCGGGACTGCAAGTCTGACCCTGCACAGCGTAAGCGCAAGGTATGTACTGTGTGGCTCTGCGAGGTGAACTCTGCCAGGTCTCTGATGGAGCCTGGGAATGGGATGAAAACAACACATCCTTCAACCAGCCCTGCCCAGGGCTATCTCTGCACAAGCTGATGGCAGGGCGGGTTGGTGAGCTAGAGGTGTGCGCATGTGCAGGGCTTTGTGGAGGCAGTCTGGGAACAAGGTGGTGATGGAGTGGGGCTGGGCAGCCACCTGGGACATAAGGATGGGAAACTGCATGCTGCTATTAGGAAAATGCAATCAGCAATTAGCTACCCCCATCTTGCCAGGAGATTAAATCGCTGCAGGGCCCTGTAGTAATCCAGCCCAGCAGCAGCTGGAATGCCCTGGGTTTCCCCACTGCACTGGCATGGAAGGCAGGAGTCCCTGGGCAAGGCACTCTTGCTGTCCATTCTGTAGTTGTGGAGACTCTTGTCTACAGAGACTGAAGGACCAGTGAATTACTAATGAACAAGCTAAAGAAATTATTCAGAGACATCTAAAGAAAGTATTCAGAGACAAATTTCAGAGCCTTGCAGAAGATACACTGGTGGGGAAGACTGGTCAGTGCCTAGGGCCTGGCATTGAGAGAAGGGACAGCCCCAGCCCTGCAGCATGTGCTCCTTTTTACCACTGCTGTGTCATCTTTCAGATCTTCACTAACAAGTGTTTGAAGCCTGGCTGCAAGCAGAAGGAGATGATGAAGGTGATCTGTGACCAGTGCCACAAGAACTACTGCCTCAAGCATCGGCACCCCCTGGACCATGACTGCAGTGGGGCAGGGCATCCCCTTTCCAAAGCAGGGTGAGGGCCTGAGAACAGACAGGCTGAGAGGGATGGGGCTGTGTTTGCCAAATAGGTGACAGGGAAGAAGCCCCTCTGCTCTTGACCTGTTGTCTGGGACTGCTGCATTCTCACGCTCCCTGCCCTGTGTGCCAAGGTGTCCTCCTGCAGCACCAAGTACACCAGCATGCACAGTCTCTCCTGCAGCAAAAGCTGTCAGTACTGCCTGCTGACTGCTTTGCTCTTGCTTCTTTCCCCAGCCCCTTATTCTGTAGCCAATGGTTTCTTTGTATCCTGGTACAGGGTTTCTGGGAGAGAAACAGCACTTGAAACTCATGGGAATAACAGCCACAACAGGGGGGAAGAGGAGCCAGGGAGGTGTCTCCCTTATCCAGCTTGGTATCCCAAGGTGTTCAATGTCTAGGAATTGCTCATGATGGTAAAACAGTTTCTCACAGGTGTCCTGTCTATCCTAGGCATGCTGCAGTTACCAGAGCCCAGGCATCCTCCTCCAAAATAGTCACCGCATCAAGCAGCGGCGCTGCCCGGCCAGCAGACAGCTCCTCTTCTCCGGCCTGTGCCGGGTAAGGTGATGGCCTGACTCGTAATTCTGAGGTGGGCATGACCAGGCTCAGCTTGGCTCTCTGTGGAACCCCAGAGCGACAGCTCCCTTCTTGTTGTGCCTCAGCAGGACTATCCTCAACAGAATAGTCGTACTAGGGCTCCCTGCCTTGACAATAATGCAGCTTTTCTTCTGCTTGCAGGGGAGGCAGAGCAGCTGCATCGCAGATTCGCAGCACCTCCCCTCCAGCTGTCATGCTGCAGAATGGGCTGGTGAGTGGCTTGGCCTGGCACTTGAGGTGGTTTCTGTGTCCTCTAGGAAGTGACTGCAATAAATGCTTTCTAGCCTACGCTCTGTAGGTTACTGTGCTCCTAGCTGGGCCTTCCCTGGTGATTCTGAATGCTCTGTGGGAAATCAGAGCTTGCTCTGGTGCCTGCAAATGACAGCTCTCAGCTGCGCTTGGTGCTTAGCTTTCCCCAAAGGAACAAAGTGCACCGGCCATTTTCCTTGGGTGTTGTCTTTCTGTAGTACAAGCAAAGGCTGGAGGAGACTGGAAGTTGCTTTCCACTGATATTCTTGGCACACTCCTGCCTTAGCGAGCAGGAATGTGTCTTGGGTGGGGGAGAGCACTGCCGATCTGTCCAGAGTCCCAGTTTTTCACCTTGGCTGTGTCTGGCCTCCTGGAGAGAGAAGATTTTCCCACCCTTGGCCAGGAAAGACTGCCACATGTGCTTCAGGGCTGCCTCCTGCCCACCCACCCTGGCCAAGCTGGTGACGAGGTGTTTTGTTTCAGAGTGAGGAAGAGGCACTGCAGCGAGCTCTGGAGATGTCCCTGGCAGAGTCAGCACGCAGCTCAGCACAGCCACCCAGGTACAGCCCCAAAACACGTGGCGTGGTGTGGTGTGCACTCACCCTGTGTGTGAAGGGTGCCTGGGGAATCATGTGGCTCTGGGATAACATTCCTCTCAGCACGTGTTTCCATATGATGCCTCTCGGTGACTGACAGGGGAAAAAAGGAAGAGTCCAGAGCCAACAGGGAATTCTGTTCAGCAAGAAAGCCCTCAGCCCTAGGGGTACTGGTAGGGGACAGTGACTGATGTGCAGAGTACGGCAAACCATTGTCTGACCACTTGTCAGCTAATGGGTTTGGCCGGAGTGTGATAGGTGGAGTAGGGGTGTTCATGGAGGACACTCAGGAGCTCCTGTACCTGGGCATGGTGCCCAGTGCTGCTAAAAGCACCGTCTTACAGACTGGACTTAACGTGGCTCTCCTTGGCCCAGATTTCTGGCTTCCAGCCCCAGCTAGATCCTCTGCTCCCTCCCCAGCCCCATGCCTGTTGAAAGTTATCCTCAGCTGCTCCCTGCCCTAAAATATGCTGGGGGGGTTGCAGTGAGATGCTGAAACCCAGAAGGGCTCTGAGCACTCAGCCCATGAGCCTGAGGGAGGCTGAGGCACACAATGCACCCCTGTCCCAGCAGCACACAGGAGGAGGAGGATCTGGCACTGGCCCAGGCACTGTCAGCGAGCGAAGCTGAGTACCAGCAGTTGCAGCGGCAGGTGAGTGAGGCTGGCTATGGGCTCTGCGTGGTCGTGGGGTTGACCCTGGCGTGGCTGTGTGAGGGAGGGGGCCTCCCTGAGTTCTGCTTACTCTGGGCTCTGTTTAGGCTCGGTTTCCTCACCAGGAGGGCAGCCCATCCTGGGGCAGTGGCAGCATCACTGCTGAGCGCACAGCTCTGGGAACTTGAGCACTCTTGATGTGCCCTCTTGTTAGGAGAGAGAAAGAAGCCTTCTTGCCCTTGCTCATGTGTGCTTTTTTCTGTTCCAGGCACACAGTTCAAAGCCATCAAACTGCAGCATGTCATAGGCAGGTGAGGCGGGGTGTGCCAGCAGACATAGGATCCTGCTTGTGACCCAAGGAGCGGCTCTGGCCTCCCACGTGGATGCTGTGGGGTTCTGGCCTTGACACTGCTACCAAGAGCCCCTTGCCAAGGACAGCTCATCTCCCTGGGAGCTGTAAGCCACCAAATATACACTGACACTTCAGCCCTAGTACTTATATAAAATTAGTGCAGCAAATTGCTGATGCTCCTGGGAAGGTGAAGACTGTACAGGATGGGGCTGGGTACATACTGACCAAAGCAAGCAGCAGCCCAGGGTCTGCACTGATCCACAGTTGCCACAGCGATGTCCCAACACTGCTGAGACTGTGGGGTGAGGGCAGAGCTGTGTGGGGACATCTCTGCATGCTCAGACATACAACTGGGATGTAGCTGCCTTCTAGTGGGGGGCTGGATTCCATGCTTTGTGGAGGGCTGTGCCAGCCCCTCAGCAAAGAGCAAATATGGCTGGGATGGTCTCTTGCCTGGGCAGGGCATGGCATGGCTGAATTTGCAGCCTCCCAGCAGTGTGAAGGCAGCCCCTTCCCTGCTCCCCACACCCTCGGTGCCTCCCTGCTGTTTGCATGCACAAGAGCACGTTGGGCCTTACCCTGCTCGGCTGGGGCACAAGAGCTCTCTGAGACTGAATGAAGCTGCATTTCCTTTCTGGTTTAATATATTAACTAACCTTGGCAGTGACTTGAATGCCAGCGTCGTTCACATGGGATGGTTGCAGCTGCCTTCCTGCTGCTGGCTGCTCTCTGCTACCCTAAACTTAAACAGGGCCCTGTTTAAATTCTGCTGGGGTAGGAATGCCTTCCTTCTTCCAATTGTGTTGCTGGGAATCCCCTCCTGGATAGGGGAGGGATAGCACAGAACCCCTTCTTAAAAACAAAGCCCTGAGCCTAGAGCCTGGTTGGATGGAGGGGATTTGTCCTGCTGGCCTCTTGCAGGGGGTCTGCAGCCATGCAGAGGTGTGCTTGCTGCTTTCCCACCTGCTGCTGTAACTGCTCCTGGCTGCAGGGCTCTGCCTGGTTCTGCACAGGACTGGGCTGTCCTGCTCTGAGCAGCTGAGGGAAGGGGATTCAGGCTGGGTCCAGGGAATGCTGAGACTTGTCAAACTGCTGCTTGGGAGAAAATAAACATGTAGCACAAGGTACAGAGGTACCTGAGGGAGCAGTCACTTGGTGCCCAGCCCAGAGTAGCACATCTCTGTGGATGGCTCTGTTGAAGTGGGGGCCACAGAGGGGTGAGGGGACACCCGCTGCCCTGCTCCTCCATTGCTGTTGGTGTGCAGCCCCCTGCCAAGCTCAGCCCTTTGTGTGAGGATGGGGCAGATGCTGACAGCCTGCTCAACCCCTTCCCCACCTCAGCCCAAGGAGCTCAGCCTCAGCTGAGCTGCCGGTTGACCCAAGGGCACAGGCACCAATCCTGCCTGCCCCCGCCAAGAGGCGCGTACCCTGCCCACAGCACACAGGCACGGACCTGGGAAGGACCTGGTTTAAGAAACTACACAACAGCAAAACAAACATGTACAAATGTAGTGGAGTGTCCAAGCAACCCCCTGCAGCTCTAGGGCAGGCAGGGCAAAAAAAGACTCTGAGGCAGTGTGGGGGCCTGGACCCAAGTCAGTGTCACAGCAGAACTTCTGGTCATGTTCATGACACTTTCTTGCTGCCCTGGGGCTTCTCAGTGTGGTGCTCTTTACTCTCGCCCTCATCCCGAGTCTGCTGCTGCAGCCACATGCCAGCGTACACACCGCCCTTCTGCAGCAGCTCCTCATGCCTGTGAGGAGAACAGAGGGATGCAGGGTCCTGAGCTGGCCCCAGAGCCAGGGAGAGGATACCATACCCCAGCCCTCCCCTTGTGCTCACCTCCCTCGCTCCACGATGTGCCCATCCTTAAGAACCAGGATCTGGTCTGCACCTACCACAGTGGAGAGCCTGCAGGGAAAAGCAGGTGTTACCAGATTTGGTGGGGAGGGGGTTCCTGAGGTTTGCATCGTGCCAGGACATGCAGTCCCAGGGGCTCTCACCTCCTGAGCAGGAGGCAGGTCTGTGTGCCCCCTCTGGGGGCATCTGGCCCGCACCTCCCAGATCAGCCCTTTCCCCTTGTCCCTACCTGTGTGCAACAACAATGGTGGTGCGGTGGGCGCAGACTTTGGCCAGAGAAGCCTGGATGTTCCTCTCAGTCTCTGTGTCAAGTGCAGATGTGGCCTGCAAGGGGAGACACAACATGGGGAAGGAAGGGATAGAGGTACTGTGGGGAGCTGCTAGGCATGGGGCTGCTGCAGAGCTGGCTAAGGCTGGGCTGGGGCCACAGCTATTACCTCATCCAGCAGGACGATGTGGGGACCCTTCAGGATGGTGCGTGCGATCGCGACGCGCTGCTTCTCACCCCCACTCAGCTTCAGCCCCCGCTCTCCCACCTGAGTGTTGTATCCTGTAGGCACAAGAGCAGAAACATGATGTGCTGGTGCCCTCTGAAATGGAGATGGGGACCTGCTGCCCTCGGAGTTCCTGCTGCGATCACACAGCCACATGCTGGAGCCTCAGCTCATCCCTGCCCAGGAGCTGATCTAGCCCTGGAAAGAAGGCAGGGAGAGGCAAAACAAGACACAGTCGTGCAGGTGTTCCCGTGGGAGATGTCACCCAAGTATACCTGTGAGGGCAGCTAGGTCTTAGGGGACCATGGAATGGCAGGAACTGCAGGGGTCTCACCATCAGGAAAAGAAAGGATGCGCTCATGGATGTCAGCAGCCCGGGCTGCCTCCTGTACCTCCTGGTCAGTGGCCAGGATCCGTCCATAGCGGATATTGTTGGCGATGGTATCGTTGAACAGCACCGTGTCCTGGGGCACCACCCCAATGTGAGCACGCAGCGAAGCCTGCTTCACCTGGGAGGCAGGGGAGAGGGCTCAGGCAGACCCACACCCGATGCAACGATGCCTCCAAAACACAATCCTACCCTCAGCCATGAGCCCCGTTCCTCGGAAGCTATGTGCTATAGGGTCATTCTGCACCACAGGCTCAGCTGCATCTCCTCTTTGCAGTGGGGGGCCCTGGCAGTGCCCTAGTCCTTCCCAGGGAGCCCTGGTCACCCAGCGTTTCAGCCTGGGGTTCCAGTCACACCATTATGCCATTTCTGGCACAGCTGTCAGCCTGTGAAGGGGCTCTGGAGGCTGCGTGCTCACCCCTGCCCTGGGGAGGTGCTGGTGCCTGCACTGAGCAGTGCTGTGAGGCCCAGATGAGCTGGTGTGTCCTCCCGGGTCCTTGGAGACCCTCCCCCCTCACCTGGGAGATGTCCTGCCCATCGATGCGGATGCAGCCACCCCGTACATCATAGAAGCGGAAGAGCAGACGGATGATGGTGCTCTTTCCAGAGCCTGAAGGTCCCACCTGCATACAAAGGAAAAGGGACTTGGAGATGGCAAATTCCCAGCTGCTGGAGGCCAGGGGCTGGACAGGAAAGGGCTGATTCTCCTCCAGAGCTGTCCTTCCCACCTTCCTATTTTCCAGCCTCTCTACCCCCATTCTTCCCTCCCATAGTGAACTCGCACTCAAAATCCCGCTCTCACCAGAGCCAGGGTCTGCCCAGGCATCACAGAGAAAGAGACATCCTGCAGGATCTCCTTCCTGGAAGAGGGACATAGAGAGGGGCTCAGGGCCACTCCATGGCCCCACATCCCTGTGCCAGGTCCTGTAGCAGGTCCCACCCTGTGCCCAGTACTCCATACCCATCCACGTAGCTGAAGTGCACATTCTCAAACTCAATTTGCCCAGCCTCCAAGCGCAGGTCACTGGCATTCACCACATCCTTCACCTGTCGAAGTAGAGGCACAGGCTCAGAGCCAGCCTATTCCCAGGGCAGGACCACAGGCCAAGTGAGGGAGCAAGGTCCAGGAAAGGTGGCACCCACCTCCTGCTCTTCATGGAAGAGCTCAAACATGTTTTCCATGTCTACAAAGGAGTTCTGGATCATCCTGGAAAGGGCAAAGACCAGAGAAAAGGGTTTGGGGGAGCAAATACCAGCCCAGTCACCCATGGAGAGGGGGACACTAGGCACCTCCATAGCTCCCTGCATTACCTATAGTAAGTCCCGAACCAGTTGAGTGGCGTGTAGAGCTGGATTATGTAGGTACCAAAGAGGACAAAATCCCCTACCTGGAAGGGACAGGGTATAGGGGTCTGTAACCACCAGCCCCAGGTGGGGCTACTACCCCCTACTCAGCAGGGGTCTGCACAGGCTGGCACCAGCCTTACTTGCAGCTTGTTTTCGGTGACAAAGTAGGCACAGAGCAGGGACCCTGCCAGCAGCCCTAGGCCAATGACCAGGTTCTGGGTCTGGTTGAGGAGGCCCAGCGAGGCACTGACCTTCCACTCTGAGACCTGGAAGAGACAAAGTCCTGTGGGATGCTGCAGCCTCCAAACCAGACCCATGGTGATCTCCATCATCCCCACAGGGTGCCTCTGAGGTTTGGCTTCTTCCCCCTTGGTGCCCCTAAAGGTGCTGAGCGCCCTGTACCTGGTACTTGACAATGGCGTCGTTAAAGCGGTTCACCTCATAGCTCTCTGCATTGTAGTACTTCACCTACCGGAGCAGAGCTGGTATCAGCACCCAAGCAGTCCTCAGTGAACCCCCCCCAAATCCTACAGTACCGTCTCAAAATTGAGGAGCGAGTCCACGGCCCGGGACTTGGCCTCATTGTCCCGCGTGTTCATGTCCCGACGGTACTTGGTTCTCCACTCGGTGATGAAGATGGTCAGAGCTGTGGACAGGAGGAAACTGCAGTGGAAGGCTCCTGCCACCCCACAGCCTGGCAGCCCTTCACCCTGACCCCCCCCACTCACTCAGGTACAGGCTCATACAAACGAAGATGATGAGGCCAAACCAAGCACTGAAGACCGAGGTGAAGTAAACTATGCTGATGACAATATCCGCAATGGTGGGGAAAATGCTGAAGACGATGTAGCTGGGGGGTGGGAGGGGAGATGGGGCATCAGCCCAGCTCGGTGGGGCTGCCTGGCCAACCCCCACCCACCACGGGCACACTCTGACCTGAGCAGGCTGTTGATGCTGCTGGTGCCCCGGTCCACGCTGCGCAGGACCTCACCAGTGCGACGCCCCAGGTGCCAACGCAGGGACAGCCCGTGCAGGTGGGCAAAAAGCTGCACCTGCACCTGCCGGTTGGTGAACTGCTGCACCCACACCCACAGGAAGGTCCGCAGATTGCTCACGAAGCCAGTGGAGCCTACAGGGCAACATGGAAAGGTCAACTGAGATCAGCCCCACTGGGGCACGCAAAAGACTTCCAAAAGTCCAGCTAGGAAAGGGGAATTCGGGATGAAGCCCACTCACTCTCCCTAACCTGGGACCAGCCCTGGTTGCTGATTCCAAGAGAGGAGCAGTGATGGGGCACATGGGCTTCCCTGGCTGCCCCAGCACTGGTATGATGTGCCCAGTATCATCTCTCGTCAGTACCCCATCCTTCCCAATAGTCCTTACCAGCACCTCCGCCTTGCAGGAACTTCAGCCCCACATAGCTGCAGACAGTCCAGGCCAGGGTGTGCCAGGGAGCACCCACTGTCAGCTCATTCACTGTGGGAAGTGTGCCAAGGGTCAGGATGGAGGGACAGCAAGCATCCCAGGGTGCCTGTGGGAACCAGCCCCAGCAGCCAGTGCTGGACCCTGACCCCCTGGATTCTGCTCCTGCCAAACCTCTGCAGCCCTCCAGGTCACTTCAACACCCCCCAGCACTTGGTGAGGCTGTGGCAAGCCTCATGCACCTAGCCCCAGGTGCCTCACCAATGTTCTTGTAGTAGATGGGGACGAAGACATTGATGGCCCGCTCCAGCCCCATGAGTGCCATGCAGAACAGCACCAGCCCCTGCAGCAGGTGGTTGCCCCTCGGCCACATGTATGGCAACAGCAGCCGAAGCTTTCTCCGGAAATCCTTCCAGGTGGAGGTGGTTCTGCTGGCATCAGCCAGGAGTGGCTGGGGGAGAGCAGACCAAGGAGTCATTGCCCTTGTTCCCCAATCCACCTGGCAATGGCCCTGGGCAACACCCCAAGAAAACCAGCCCCCCTCCAGAGTGCCCACTCCATCCTCCAAACAGAGCTGCATCCTAGTGACAGCAATCAGGGAGCTTGGGCAGCCATAAACCTTGTTCCTCCCACATCTCCTGAGGATGCTGATCCCAGGGCAGCTCTATTTCCATTTTATCCCCAGCTCCTTCCTGGCCATATCCTAAAATTGCTTCAGTCCCAGGACTCACCTGGCTGTTTTCCACGTCCCGCTCTTCCTCATTGATTAGCAGCATGTAGGGCTTGTGGGGCAGCCCCGGGGCCTTCATGCCCAGGATGAAGAGTATGAATGTGCAGATGTAACGTAACAGCCAGAAGCCAAACTGCACCTGAATTGACAGTGAGAGTTCAGCACCTCAGCTGGCCCTCAGCACAACCCTGAGAGTGGGATGAATATGATCTGAGAGAGACAATGAGCAGAGCATGGGGATGGGGTGCAGTGTGCCAGGGGACACCCCATGCAGTTCAGTGGGAGTCCTTGGTTGAGCACAGCACCTTAGGCAGCACCCAGATCTCCTCCTTCCTCCCTGCCTCATCTGGCTTCACACCCTCTGGCTCAAGATGCACCTAGCCTAAGGGGTGCACAGGGGCAAAGGGCTGTGGAAAGCAGGGAAATACCTCTACTGCACCTGGGTCTGGGCTGGGTAGAAGCAGGACCTGAGCTGGGTGGGGACATGGAGAGATGTGTGATAGCAGGGCTTGGGACTGAAATATCTGGCAGACGTGCGGGTGCAACCCAGGACTGTATACACCCTAGGCATGGCAGGTCATGACATGCATACTCCATCCCCCCACCCCCAAAACTGCCTCGTCCCCTTTCCCTGGCCACAACCCCCCAGCCCACCTTCTGGTTGGTGTCCTCCAGTGCCCACCACCACAGAGGGCTCCTCCAGCACACCAGGGTCAGGTTCTCAGCAGCAAAGGCCAGTGCCCAAAAGAGGAGGAGGACAGTGCCATGGCCTCGTGTTCGGTCATGGGCCAGCACCCGGGTATGCTCCAGCTGCAGGAGGGCAATGGCACAGCCCCAGCTGAGGGCCCAGAGGCAGGCATGCAGCAACATATACCCATAGAGCTGTCTCAGCCCCACTCCTTGCCACAGCAGCCCACCAAAGGGCTGCAGGGCCAGGAACAGGGACAGCAGGACTTGGCCGCGGTAGAGGCAAGAGCGGGGAATGTACTTGGGCTCCATGGCACGGCTGAAGCGGGCATAGCAGGCATACTGCAGGGCACCCAGCAACAGGCAGACACTCAGCAGCACGGATGGCACCAGCGTGAAGAAGAAGCAGGGCTGGAAGCCCTGCTGGACCCAGGCCCGGGCGATGGAGTTGTTGCCCTCACAGTAGCCCCCCAGCACGGCCATCCTGGCAGGTCACCAGCTGTGGAGAGAAGAGAGCCCGAGGCAAGGTTTCAGGATGGGCTGTGGTACCAGCTGCACCGAGGGACTCACAGTGTGATGGTATGGTCAAACAGCAAGGGCCCTCATAGAGCAGGGACAAGTACCGCTGGACATGGACACACCGGACACACTGCATGCAGCACACACAGAGTGGTGCATGCAGGCAGGGCCATGAGCACCACACCTGCTGAGTGCCCTGGACGGGGGCACAACATTAGACTGAGCCCCTCCCCGAGCCACCCGGGCCCCTGAGGATGTCCTCGGACATGAGAACAGCGGGAGCCGCCGGGACAGGAAGGCAGAGTGAAGCTGGGACCGGTCTCAAGTGGGATGGAGCAACGGGGGTGATGCAGCGGCAGGGGCGCGGGTGGGGAGCGGGTGGGGACGCGGAGGATGCTCAGGGAACCGCGAGGCCGTGCAGGGGAGAGGCAAGGGCAAAGACAGGGACACATCGGGGAAACACTCGCGGACGCCGAAGCAGAGGCCGCGCCGGGTGAATGCTCGGGCGGTGCCGGCGCCGCTCAGGCCCGGGACTGGCGGCCGCGGNCTCCCCGCCCCGCGCCGGCACCGCCGGCTCCTGCCCGCCCGCCTCCTTCCCGGCACCGGCACTGCAACCCCGGCGTGTGTCCCTTCCCCGGGACCCGGTGCCCAGCCCCGGGCGGCACGGGCCTCCCCCGCAGCGCCGGGGATGGGTCGGTGCTGTGGGACACACTCCGCCTCCGACGTGAGACGCCCCGCTCTTGCTTATCGCCGCCGCCCGGCCGGCCCTGCGGTGCCGCGATAGCCCCTGAAGCTCCTGCGGGGCCTCCCGCCAGAGGTCAGGCAGGCCGGGGCACTGTCCTCACCGGGATAAATATAGCCCCTGCCTCCTCCCGCGGCTGCCACTAACCTCCTGGGAGCTCCCGGTGTCGCCGGAGCAGCCGGCAGGCTCCTCCCAGCCTCCTGCTGCCATCACAGGCCAGGCCCGGGTGGGATTCACGGTGCCACAGAGCGAAGGGAGACTCGGACACAGGCAGGGATGATACACCCCATCTTTATTAGACGGCTATACAGCTGTACAGCGAGGGCACGGGGGTATGATACCGCACTCCTCAGGGACGCCCGTGCCCGCACACCTCAGGAGATGAGGAAGAGTGGCTCGCCATGCACATGGGACACTGACGACACAAGCAAAACATGCGGCAAAGACTTGGGCCTGCTATGCCTGGCCTCTCCCTCCTGCCAGCCCAGGGAAAGATCATTTACCCCTGCCCCAGGACACTGCCTCCAGCTGCTCAGCTGTACAGACAAGCAGCAACTCCATCAGGAAGACCAAACACAGTGTCCTATAGGCCCAGAGAGGGGAGGCAGGAGCCTGGGCATCAAGAGAAGCCACTGGAAAAACTGTGTTCCTGGGAGATTTGCTTTCTGCTTTCTTTCACCAAGCCATGATAGCGCCAAGCTGAAGCAGCTGCAGAGCAGTTGCAGCCACTTCTCCATGGAAGAACCCCAGCAGCACCGTGATCCCAGCACTGAAGAGCTGATCCCCACCCTGAGCTCTGCTTTAGAACACTAGTGTCATACAGACCCCAGAGCAGTCATAGCTCCAGCCCTCCCTGCAGCAGCAGGGAGCCTGCTACCCCAAAGAGCCTGCCAAGTCCCCTGGCCCTGCTCATGCCCAGGCTACCCGGGTGCAGAAGCGCTGGCAGCAGGCTCAAAGGGCAGAGGGCAGTAACTCTGGCAGAAGAAGCGGGATGGCCCTGGACTCCAGAAACAGCAGAGGAGGATGTGCAGTGCTGGCACAGGGCATGGCAAAAGCAAGCAGCCCCTGCCAGAGGCAAAGGGAATGGAAAGTAAGTCGTGGCCTGGAGTTAGCTGGGATGCAATTCCCCAGAAGCTGCAAAGAGAAAAGAGGGGAAAACAGAAGGATGGTGGGAAGGTCTTGCCTGAGGCCACACGGCACAGCTGGGATCCTGATTCCCCACCACCATCCCAAGCCTGGGCTGAGGTGTGCCTCTCCCTTCTGGGTTCAGGATGCCCCTCCTTGCTCTGCCAGGCATGAGACAGCAGCATGGTATATGGTCTCCACAGCAGCTGAAACCATGCTATAAGCAAAAGGAAAGTTTCAGGAGGAGAGGAGGAGCTGGAAACCTCTGGGCAAGATTCAAGATGAACCAAAGCCTTTGCCAGGGAAGAGGAAAGGCCCAGTTCCACAGGAACAGCTGTGTCAGAAGGACAGACCCAACACAACAGCACCTGGGCATGGGGAAAAAGGCCTTTTTTGTGCCCGGAGAAAAGGAACCAATACACAGAGCACAAGACCTTCAGGCTGGGCTCTGAGCACTCCTGGAAGATGCTGGGCTACTCCACACAGGGGTCTGTTTGGCACTGCAGGAGGGCCCACTAGTAGCCTACATCCCATGGGTGCCATACATGGGGAGGATGCTGCTGCCCTAGCACAGAGGCATCACTCCAATAACCCTTTCTTGCATGCAGGGAATGGGCCAGCTGTCATGAGTCAGGGAAGAACTGCAGCATCCCCGGATCAAACCAGAGCAGTTCCCACCAGCTGTTCTCAGTACTGCCTGTACTCATACCAGCAGCAGCCACCAGGGCCCATCCCTCTGCAGGGTGCTGGGACAGAGAGGTGGGTGACAGCCCCACTGTTGTCCTGCTCTGGGCTGAGAGGCACAACACTCGCCCTCTCTGAGAGGACTAACATGGTTCTAGGCACCTTCTCAGGGCTGCAGGCAGGGCAGTGTGGTGCTACAGGCTGAGCTACACCACCCTCAACCCTCATTATAGTGGCAGGTCCCAGCTTCGGGTGCACATCTGGATGGAGCTGATGCCATCTCACATCCCTCTGAAGAGCAGCTGCTGCTGCCACCTCCAAACCAGTCCACCAGCAGCTCCTCACTGCTAGTCCTGTCACGTCAGCTTCCACGGGCTCTGCAGAGATCCTCCGACACGGACGACACAGATGTGAACACAGACACAGGTATGTACTCACACACGCATTCACCCCACAAGTCAGTGGCATTGACTTGACACATGGCTGGACACAAGGTGCCACAGCAAAGATGCTGGCCTGGCAGTTTTTTCTCTTCGGCAATTGATGGCAATAAAATGTCCACTCAGGACAGGAGAAGAATCAAGCCGATGCCACATCCTGCTGTCCAGGTGGCTTCCAATCTGCAAGCCCCATGAAATCCCCAGTCTACCAGGCTATACCTGCAAGACAGAGAGAGAATGTGGCATCTACTGGGACCAATGGCCAGCACCCCAACTTGGCAACAGAGTACACCTTGCCCCTCTCAGCCACAGCCATCACCCTTACCTTGTGGATCTGTGGCGGAAGCTCGTCCTCCGAGCTCTCCTCTGGCACGGGCTCTGGGTGCCTCGCTGACTGCCCATCCTCGGCCCAGCCTCCCAGAGGAAGGCGGGAGAAATGTGACGGGGCTCTGTGCACTGTGCCTGGGTCTGCAAGAGAGGCAAGAAGTTAGATTAGCTACTTGGGGGACTGCCAGTGTCTAGTAGCAGGCAGACTGCTCATGCCAGTCCATAAAGGGCATTGGTTACAGAGCTCTGACCTCTGCCCTGGCTCCCATACCTGTGATGCCACCGTATCGCCGCTGGAAACCAGTCTGCAGTGTGGCTGTCTCCTCAGCAGGCTGCCGTGGTGAGGAGAAGGGGTAGCTGGCAGAGCGGGGAATGGGGACAGGGCCACCCCGCTGAGCATCCAGCTCTTCATGGGCACTCTCCCCACTCTCGTCACTCTCTCGTCGGTGCCAAGTGTGCCGCTCGGGCTCCAGCTGGGCATGCTGCTTGTGCAACTGCAGGCCAAAACATGAGTGACTCAGCTGTGTGGGAGAAACCAGATGCCCCAACACACCCTCTCCACAGCACGGCATACACATTGGTTTTCTCATCACAATGGACAGGGCAGCCCAGTGCTGCCTGCCTTGCTCCATGGCCCTCTGACCAGCCCAGCTCTGGGTTGCTCACCTCGTGCATGTAGAGTGCATGAAGACTCATCTCAGTCGAGGCGTACTCTGACAGGATCATGCTCTGCAGTTGACCCTCCCAGGCGCTGCTCCCCGAGCTCACTGTCCTTGCATCAGCACTGCCACAGAACACACCAGCAATGTTTGCTGCCCAGGTGCCCCCACACTGCCCAGCCCCTCTCCACTCTAACATCAGAGATCTGCTCCTAAACTGGGTAATGAAGAGGCCTTCTGCAGCATCTCCCAAAATACATAAGGCCTGCTATGGCCCTGCCTTTTCCCTGCACAGGGGTCCCTCACTACTGTGGTACCTACAGGAGAACAATAGGACCCTGACACGATCCTTTGGGGCCAGCCTTAGCACATGGCACCTAGTACCTAGACCTGAATCTAACTCTGCTTGTGAAAGTCCCTTGCTGTCCAGGATGCAGAGAAAAATGCTACCATGCATCTAGGACAACACGATGCCATTTGGGCAAAGGGTAAAGGAATGTCCAAGGTGTCTGGCTGCCCTTCTCCAGCCAGCAGCTTACCCAGAGGCTGTCATGGCACTGGCACCACGAGGCTGGGCTCCCTCTCCATCCCTTCCTGATGCCTGGAAGCCACTGGAAGGCTGCTGGGCAGACTGGAGTGGGGAGAAGGAACGCAGAGCCGAGGCCACTTCTGAGAGATGGCGGGAAGCCTGTCCATCCCGGCTCATGTGGAAGCCCAGTGCTGAGGAGCCTGCTATCACATTGGCAATCAGGCTGTGAGGCTGCAGAGTTGAAAGAGAAAGAGTCACTGTCCTGTGCAGAGCTGGAGGACTGATCCCACCAGACACACAGAGCTGGGCTATCCTGGCCCCTCTCCCACCTAGGGCTCTAGGACAGCCTGTTACCTTCTCTAGAAACCCAGAAGTGTCCCAGATAGCGCTGAGCTACCACATTTTCATGCCCAGATACATCCCAGGCAAGGGCAAAATTACCCAGAGGACCTGACAATGAATTTGCCAGCATGCAGCAAGCCCCCCAAGAACAACCCACATGCCCTGAGCTTGGGCACCTCTGACTCCGACTGCAGGGACTGGATGGAGCTGAAGAGGGCGTTTTCAGGGAGCACAGCCTGCTGAGCCAGTGCCACACTGCTGTCCCGGTGCACTCGCTCCTTCAGGAAGCCGATGAAGGCTGTGCTCTCGCGGGGTGGCTGCCACTTGGGGTTGGTGATGGCAAAGTGCATGAGGGATAGCTCCGTCTTGCCATCCTCAGCCTGCTGGTAAATGGAAGCCTCCGTCTTTCCTGCTGACATCCACTGTGGGCAACAGACAGGTAATGAGAGACAGGATGTGCTTTACAACCCTGCCAGCCCTGGGAATCCTGCAGTCAGTCTGGGCAAAGCACACAACACCCAGTCCATGCAAGGCCATGGCTCCCCATGTAGCAGGTGCTACACCAAAAGTCCCCATGCTCATTCAGCCATCTCAGCCTGGAGAAGAAGCAACAAGCACAGTGTGTTCCACCTCTATCCCAGAACATGAAATGCCATAAGGGAACTGGGGAGCTGGGAACAGTCACACAGACAAGAACAATTATAGTCAACAAATGATTCTTCTTATAAAAAGAAAAAAAANACAACACCCAGTCCATGCAAGGCCATGGCTCCCCATGTAGCAGGTGCTACACCAAAAGTCCCCATGCTCATTCAGCCATCTCAGCCTGGAGAAGAAGAAGTGTGTTCCAGCTCCATCCCAGAACATGAAATGCCACAAGGGAACTGGGGAGCTGGGAACAGTCACACAGACAAGAACAATTATAGTCAACAAATGATTCTTCTTATAAAAAGAAAAAAAAAAGCTTCTTAAAAGCTTCCTGCCACAATGAGTTCACTTCCTTCCTAATTCATGACTGTGTCACTAGGAATTCCTTCCCTAGACAAGCAACCTAAATTCCCAGGCACACAAAACAGATGGACTCCTTTTCCCTCCATTGTAGATTTTGCATAAAGGAAAATGCTCCCCATTTCCTCTAGACTGCTTCTCTCCTGAGCACAATCAGGTCAGTTTCTTAGTGGCCACACTTTCTAAATGTCCCCATTCCACTCTCCTGAGGACACAGAACCCTTGGCTGTGAAAACAGGCAATGACATGAAAGAAATTACACGGCCTGATTCCTGAAGCATGTGGTTAATAATCACAGCTGGGCCACAAGAGCCTTTTGGAGCTGGTGACACATGTTGCCAGACACCCTACCAAGAGGTGGGTGGCTGAGCTGTGGGCTGCCAGGAATGGTGAGTTTGGGCCTTTCGTGGGTCTAAAGGACCAGACATGCTGGTGGGCAGCCCAGGACTTACCGCAGGGTGGCCGTGCTGGCGCACGTCCATCTGGGCAAAGGAGCAGGTGTCACCCACACCCACCACCTCCACGGTGAAGTTACGGAAGAAGTCAACAATGTCCAAGGACTTGGGCCGCAGGCAGATGATGAGGATCAAGGGGGTAATGATGGGACTCAGGAGCTCTTCCAGGATGAAGACCTGAGCACAGAGATAATGGGTTCAGCACAAACTTGAAGGTCAAAAAACCCACAATCCCAAAACAGATCCCAGAGGTAGCCCTCCACCTCCTGGGGCAGGGTATCTCTGAGGCTGCTGCCTTGTTCCTCTATGAGCCCAGGAGCTGTTGAGCTCTCCTAGCACCTTCTCCCTCCTGCAGGGATGGGGGCAAGTCCCCAGCCCCACAGTTAAGCCAAGCTCACCGCTTTGTACTGGAAGAGCTGGGCAAACTCGTCCCTGGTCTCGTAGCGGTGAGCGTTGCCCTGCCAGTGATCAGGCATGTAGTGGATGTGTGCCAGAATGACCCGCAGCAGCTGCTCTGGGCAAAAGACCAGGTGCTGGTCAGGGATGAAAGACCTGCAGGACAGGGCAGGGAAACATCACAGCATTACACCTCAGTTCCTGGGAGATGTCATCTTGGGAGGGCAGGGTGACTGGCCCATACCCCAGCTCCATCTGTAACCTTCTGACCAGACCAGCCCCTCATACCATACAACCACTGCAGCCAGGATCACTACTACCCCCTTTCTCCAGCGTGGTCCGGCCTCTCCCCAGCCATGACCCTCATTCACGCAGATTCACATCCATTTTCAAGCAAAGAGCCTGTTTACATGGATTGCTGCCAGCCCCACTGCTCCCTACAGTGCTGCCAGGAGCACAGGGGCCACACTGGCCCACCTCACCTGCACACCGTGATGCCCACCCCGAGCAGGGTGACCGTGGTCAGGACGTGCTCGACCGCAAGCACATCCTCATCGTAGATGGTGAGAGCGATCAGCACAGCCAGGATGGAGCCAGCAAAGAAGGCCACGTTCTTGGCCACGATGGTGAGAAGCGGGGAGATAAAGCAGTTCATGTACTTGGAAGCTGGCTTGTACCCCTTGCTGAGGCGTGAGTGCAGTTCGTGATCCAGCTCATTGAAGTGGCGGAGGTAACAGCGGCCATAGAGAGACCAGCAGCGGGCACCCAGGCTGCCCGGCTCCCGCTTCAGGATCTCCGTGTAGCTGAAGAAAGCATAGAGGATCTGCCAGATGAGGATGAGGGGGCAGAGGAGGAAGTTAGCAATGCCAATCCAGAGGATGCGAGTGCTGAGCTTCTCAGCCAGCTCCAGGCGGTTCCCAGCCCGCTTGTATTCAGCCTTCAGGCTCCACTCGTTCTCGAAGAGGGAGCCGGGACCCCAGAAGAAGATGAGCTCAAAGTTGTACTTGAGCCCACGCGTGTAGAAGACGGTGTCTCCCAGCAGGGGCAGGCGGAAGCGGATGGGCAGCAGTGACTTGTTCACCATGGCCACCATGTAGTTCTTGAAGCGGAGAATGCGGTGATAGATGTCCAGCTCTGTCAGCTCCTTCTTGTGGATACAGATCTGGTGCTCCTTCTGGATCTGCACAATGCGGGCCTGCACCTCCTGCCAGGTGTAGTAAGGCAGGGTGGACTGGAAGGTGGACAAGCAGCAAGATTAGCAGCAAGAAGTATCCAGGCACAGAAGCCAGACTGAGCCCATTGAAGTAGCAGGTCCCAGCACACACCTCAGGGTGCTGACAAAGTGCATGCAACACCAGGACAGGAGGCACCTTCTGGCACTAGTTCAGCCTGCAGCAGGCACACCCCACACCTTGTCTTGGTGCCCTTTACCCCCTAGATTAGCACAGATGACTGTTTCCCAGCCACTCATGCACCAGCTTCCTTGGAGGCATAAACACAGGTCCAGGCTTCCATGGGTCCTCCCAGAGCTGCCATTTGGAGTTCAGCAGGGAGAAACAAACATGGAAGGGACTTAAGCAGTGTCCCAGAGGGAGCCCATGGGAAAACTGGGGACAAACCAAGCCTTTTGGCTCACCCAGCTTTTCTCAAGACACTTTCTCCCTCCAAAGGATGGGCACATGCCTTTTCACATTGTTCATCAGAGCAAGGACACTGTACTAGGATGTATATGTAAGCCTCAAACTCCATCTGTGACACACTGATCTCCTGTTGTGACTTTCTTAGTTGTGACCTTCACAACTAAGTAGCTCCCAGCCTCCCAAGTAAACAAGGAAGCTGAGGCAGTCCCCATCCCAGGGAGGTATGAGGATATCCTTGCTTGTGCCTTCTCTGTGGAAGGCACCACAGAAAAGGCCACTGCTGAAGAATACACATATTGGGTGGCATATGGCAGAGGCATGCGCCAGCAGGCGGGGAGGCAGACTGGGCAGAGAGGGGTTAACACAGAATAAAGTGGCTGCTGGAGAAGAGGCTGGAAGGAGATCACGTGGTTATGGAGCAGAGGGAAGAGCGCTCAGTCTGACTGAGAAGCGGAGAGGCGTGAAGGCAAGTTGCAACCACCCAACAAATGCCTCCCACGACCCTTGGCAGCCCCACATGCAGCCCCTGGCTCAGCGTTTTACCATGGGGATCTTCAGGGCATTGATGTAGAAAGAGTGAATCTCCCAGTAGCAGCAAATGTTGTAGATAAATTTGACGAGTCGGTGGATCCAGAAAACCCCAGCTATCACCAGGATGCAGATAAGGAAGCTGTTTGCCTGGATTCTGCAAGCAAGAAGAGGCAAGTAGTGGGATACAGGCCCAGACAGGAACCCTGAGTACTTAAGAAAACAAGAGCAGTGGCTAACATGCCCTCCACTGCCCCTACCTTGCACTGCAGACATTTGGAGGCAGGAAGGCGTCTGGCAGAGTCACCTTAATGGGCTCGCTGGGATGCTGGCTGTGATTTAATGCTTTGTTGGCAAAGAGGATGTCATAATCAACACAGCTGATAAGAAAGGTGGTGAATGCCACCACAAAGATGAACTGCCTGTGAAAAAAGAGAAGTGTTGTGAGGGAATCACTCTTCTGCTCCACCACAAAACATGAAGCAGCCAGGGTCATATGTCATGGAGATGCAGTCCCACAGCCATGGCAGCAGGAATGCTCACAGGCAATGGCTCCTCAAAGTGAAATGCAGGTCTGGGGCATGGAAAACCCTGATGAAGGGGAGACAGGACAATTATGAAAGGAGCCCTTCCACCTACACAGCTGCAAGTGCTTGGCAAGTGCCTGTGGCTGTTGCCCAGCAGCTGTGACAGCCACAGCAGAGGGGAACCTGCACTTACATGAGCTCAAAGATCTCTCCAATGAGCATGCAAGTGAAGCCATTCTTCTGATGCAGGTTATAGACGTGAAAGCTACAGTCAAGGAAAACAGCAGGGAGACTCCCCTCTGATGAAGGATGAAGAGGCTTCTGTCCCACTGGTAATCCACAGCTCCTCAGACAAGTCTCCCTTCACCAGCAAGAGAAAATCTCTCCCACCCCTACTCATTAGCAAGTTGTTTCCCCACTGCAGGAAAACGCACTTTGCCCAGATAAAGCACAGCTAGGGTAGAAGGACTTGTTCGTGCTCCTTTCTTCCTGCACTCAACACCCATAGCAGGGGTCTGTTCAGCACAAAGCAGAAATTCAGCCTGCACTCAGGCTGCACAACAGTAGAGAGGGCAGAGCAGCACAAGACAGAGACAAACAAAAATGCATTTAGTGGTACACGCTCCTGACCCCAGCAACAAGGTCAGCATAACTAACACCATTTTATAAGGCAAGCAGCCCTTCTCTGTCACCAAGGGGGTCACCCTTTCCCCACTTCTCAGGCACTGAAGGTCCTGTGAACCAAGCAGATAAATCAAACAGGTTTCTGCTTTCCCTCCCTATGGGCCTCAAGATTCCTTGGCACCAGGCTGATTACTCTCTTCCGTGCTGTCCTTGAAGGCCCCAGGCACCTGGCCAACCCAACAGAGGTGATGACCCCGTCACAAAAGAGGGAAATATCAACAGCACCCAGAGCACTATCCACAAAATCAAGGAGTTACAAATCTTAAGTGGGAACTTGTATCACAACTGCTGGTGGACAGTGAGACCCAGAACCCGTCAGTAGCCAGGGGTACCCCCACTGTCATCTGCTTCCTCTGAGGACTAAGTGAATGGCTCAAAGTCTTTTATGTGATGTTTGAGTCTACCGATTATGATCATTATACTGATACAGCAAACCATATATTAAGATATGACCAGATCTGTAAAGAGTCCAGATGTTTAAAAACCACAAACTAAGAGATACTATAAAATTCTGTTCTATGCTACTTATAAAAGTAAATATATATATACATATGGTCACTGATTCTGCCTACAGAAAGCCTGTGCTACTCTGATTGTAAGCTAGCAATAAAATCCTGTCAAGAATGTAACACATTAACTGTAACTACAACAGTACCATCGTCACTTTCCCGAGAATGCCTAGAAGCACCTGTATGACCCTGTGTCAAGTGACAGCATCCCAAGGTGTGGGGGTTCTGTCAGCCCCTCTGGAGCTGTGTAGCGTCCTACAGGAATGAGCCGACACTGCCCAAGCTCCAAGTTACACAAAGCTCCATGTTTTCCCTGTACTTAGAGCTGGGAGGGGGGGATACATCCCACCTGACCCTCGCCCCGCAAAAGGATATGCGAGAGAAGAAGAGGTCGAGGTTCTCGATGTGATGCCACGGAGCTGAAGGAAGAAGCAGCACAGAGTGAGGGGCCCTCAGCACACCCATCCTTGGTGTTGTGCCCAGCACAATCTACCCCTTCCCCCGCTGCCCCCGGCACCCGAGGCCCCCAACCAGCCCCGCAGCCGCCACCCCGGCTCCCTTTGGTGTCCAGCCTCTCCCCTGCGTCCCCGGCCTCTTCCGTCCCCCGCCGCCGGCCAGGCCCCAACCCCCGGTGCCGGTGCCATCGCTCAC
>VYXF01006632.1:186340-202758 GCA_013397295.1 Polioptila caerulea
GGTCACTGGCGAGTGGTTCCCAGCGGGGCCATTCCTCAGCCGCTGTCCCGTCCGCTGGGAGCAGTAGCGATGCCGGAGAGCAGGTCCGTGTTTGAGGCCGCTCAGGACCCCGAACTCCTGCACGGGCTGACCCTTGTCACCGGAGCTGCTGCGGATGCGGGTGCTGCCGAGCTGGCACCTGTGAGCCACGGTGCGTGGGGCTCCGTGGGAACGGTGGGGAGAAGTTATTTGACTAAGCTCGTGTCCACCACAGATTTGGCGTTCTGTCCCCAACTCAGCTTGGGTGATCACCCCGGAGCGTGGCCATAGGAGCTACCTGGTGGGTGGGCAAGCAGGTTTTTTTGGTGACACCCCAAGGTCCCCGACGCTCCTTCAACCATAGGTTTCTTTGGGTTGGCTGAGGAGGGACCGAGGAGGCTCCACTCCTTGCAGTGCAGCCTGCAGGGTTGCCTGTGTACAGCCCTTCCTTGTTCTTCCAGAGAAACCTGCAGCACCCAGCTGTGAGGAGAGGGCCCATGGGGTCGCTGAGGTGCGAGAGAGGATGTGTTGCTTGACCTGCGGGCAGGTGTTTGGGAGCCGGGAGGAGCAGGTGAGCAGGGCTGAGCAGTGTGAAATGGGTGTGGGCCTGGCATGGCTGGTGGGATCCTGCTGTGGAAGTTCAGCCCCAGCATGGTGCAGCCCAGTGCTGGCTGTTTGCCCACTGCTCAAGACCTATTGGGAACTGGCACTCATAGCTTGTACATTATCAATTAACAGTATCATTTACTGGAAGTAAAGGGTAAGTGCAGCACAGGCCTGTACTTGTTCAGGTTAACCGTTTCATGGGTAACTCCTCAGTATACTGTGATTTTCCAGTCAGGACCGCTGAAGGAGCCTGTTTAGCCCTTGGAGTCTGTCGTCTCATACCCTTTGGTGATGATGGCTTTCGTGGACCACCAAGATGCTGCCAGCTCATACTTTTTTGCTCCATAGACTGAGCACTACCGTCTTGACTGGCACCGCTTCAACCTGAAGCAGCGACTCCTGGGGCGCCAGACACTGCCTGCAGAAGTGTTTGAGGAAAAAACTCGCACAGGTGAGGAGTTGGAATGTCTGCCTTGGAGCCTAGGGGCTATCAGCAACCTCACTGGGGCTCTTCTGCATAGGGATGATGCCCTCTGCTAGCACCGGGTCCCTTTATTCTGTCCCTGTGGAGTCTTCTCAGGGTCCAGCACTGCTCCTGAGCTGTTAGAATTTGTTACAGGGAGAAGGAGGTGTTTTAAATGAGCCCCTGCCTAAGCATGTCTGGGGATCCAGACCCCCAAACTCCTATATCCCCAGGTCACAGCCTGTTTGTGATACATAGGGTTATTTGACAGAACATTTCTGGGGTCTTGGGCACTCTGCAAGTGCCCTTGAAGTCACAGAGTTTTGGGGAGGGTGTTCATTAATCTTTGCTTTGTTTCACTACATCTTTTCCTTGCAGGTGATGTTTCCAGCATCTCAGGATCGGACTCGGATAGCTCTGATGTGAGCAGTGAGTCAGAGTTGCTGCCCTCTGTCAGTGACAGTCCCCGGACCCCCCAGATTCCCCGCTCCCACAAGGTGCTGCTCCGCAATGCCAAGGGCCAGCTCATCTCCATGTACCGCTGCGTGCTGGTCGCTGGGAAGGCAAGTCACAGCCCAGCTTTTTGGGAGAGGGACTCCAGAAAAGGTGGGTGGCCCTGGGGTGTAGATGTCTCTCTGACACTCTCCCACCTCCTGTGATAGGAAAGGTGGACTTTGGTGCTGGGTCAGAGCCCCAGACTTGTTGGTGGCCTGTTATTTGGTTTTGGAGTGTTCCCAGAAACCTGCTTCTGGTGCTAGCAGAGAGGCTGGTCTCTGTCCTGGGGACAGCAAGAGGTAAGGTGGTAATGCCATGGGTGCTAGCAAGGGTGTCTGTGTATCAGGGTGACATTGAGGAGCTGGTGGAGCTGACAGCATCACTGCAGAGCCTCAGTGCAAGCACCTGCTGGGTTGTGCTGATGATGGGTGGCGGGCACTTCGCAGGAGCAGTGTTCCGCGGGTGAGTACAGGGGGACAGCAGGATTGTTCCTCTGGGCACAGTCAGCTGGGTGTTAATGCCACGCACACTAAGCTCTGTTGCTCATGGCTGCCCCTCTCCACAGCCTGCAGGTGCAGGAGCACAAGACCTTCCACCGCTACACGGTGCGAGCACGGCGGGGCACAGCCCAGGGCCTTCGGGATGCCCAGACCCCGGGGTCAGCACCCAGATCGGCTGGGGCCTCCCTGCGCCGCTACAACGAGGCTGCGCTGCTCAAGGTGGGGATGCACCACGGCCTGGGCTCTTGGCACGGAGAGTGGTCCTGGCTGCCTCTGACAGGTGCTACCACACTGCTGCTGGAGGGTGTGGCAGGGGTGGTGGGCTCTGGAAAAGAGGCAGGGCCCAACTGAGGCCACTCTGTCCTGGATTTTGTTCCTGCTCCAGAGCTACATTTGCCCACATAGTGTGCTCAGGATCCCATAAAGCTTCTCCTTTCTCCCCAGGATATTCAGGACCTCCTGGCAGCCTGGGCACAGCACCTGAATGAAGCTCAGCGCATCTTCCTCCGGGCCCCTCATCACAACCGTGCGCTGCTCTTCGGCGGCAGGAACCCACCCCTCACTCGAGGGGACCCTCGCATCTGCCACATCCCCCTCAGCACCCGCAGGGCCACCCTGCGGGAGGTGCTGCGAGTCCACGCCACGCTGGCTAGCCTGCAGGTGTATGGTGAGTTGGACCAGCCCTTGTGCCTGTGGGTCAGGGCAGGTGGGGTGTCATGGCTCCTTGTGCACTAGGGGACACTACCCTATGGGGTGGAAGTGCTAGCTCTTCAGCCCTCAGACCCTGGAGACATGGGGTGCTCCCTGTCCTCAGGCAATGACGGGAGCACCCTTGCTGCCCAGGGAAGGACACACCACTGGAGGACATCACTGGGTCCCCTCGGAAGGTCTGGCAGAAGAGGCAGCAGAAGGCAGAGGTGGATCCCCTGCAGGAGGACACAACTAGTGAGTTGGACTATGGAGGGAGACATGACTCAGCAAGCAGGAGGGGTTTGATGTTATGGCATGGGCCAGATTTGCAGCTTCAGAGTGTGGCTGAACAGGAGGAAGACAGGGTGTTCTTGGCTGAGAGTCCTGAATGATTAGTTCTGTGTGTGGGGCCTTAGCCCCAGTCTTGTCACCCCCCTCAGCAGCCCCAGAGGAAGAAGAGGAAGAAGAAAGCCCTGCAGGGGAATTGGAGACTGTGGAAGTGACACTGGGGACCTTGGACCTCCGGGAGTTTGAAGTGATGCCCAAGCGAAACCGCAAAAGGAGGAAGAAGAGGGACAAGAAGGTGGAGAAAGGTGAGGGGGAAGAACTGGCACTGTAGAAAGGCTATGGCTGGGATGCAGGCTGACCCTGACCCTCTTCCTCACCATGCGTTGCCTGTGCAGGGCCTTGTGCTGAAGAAACTGGATACCAGTGTGGGCAGCCTGGCTTGGAGCCAGTGACAGAGCTGCAGGGGGAGGCCGAGGTTGGGCTGCTTCCCTGGAGCAATGGAGGTAAGTGGGAATGGGAGCTGTGCTGGCTGGATGCTTGCCCCATTTACTGGTAGCTTTTCAGTGGGGTGAAGAGCACATTGTCATGCAGGTGCCCAGAACAGCTGGGTGTGAGAAGTCTTTAGTACAGTCATGTGCCTTTGAGTGAGCTGTGTGTTTGGAGCCAAGGGGGCCAGGCAGCACCTGGCTAAGCCAGGTGTGTTGGTGGGATTGGAGTGGGTCTTACTTCAGGAGAGGACTTGGCTGCTGCCAACAGTGCCTAGCAATGCCATAGCACATTGCCACAGACTCTGAAGGTGCTGGAGATTCTGCAGTGTCCAAATCCAACTTGCAAGCTGATGCATTGTGTGTGTTCCCTAGTCAGAGCAGAGTGCTGCTCTGTTCAGTCTGCTTGTCAGACTTCTCTCCTGTTCTTCCTTCACAGGAGACCCTCGGACCCAACTCTGCAATGCTCTGTTCACTGCCTGCAAGACAGGGGATGTGCAGACACTGCGGCACCTCCTGGGTGTGCCAGACAATGGGGGCCTGCCAGGGGACAGTGAGGATGGGGAATCTCTGGATATGGCCCGCTCCCTGCTGAACCAGCCCATGGACGAGCGCAGCTGTACCCTGCTTCATGTGGCAGCACGGGCTGGCAAGGCTGAGGCTGTGTGTCTGCTGCTGGAGGCAGGGGCAGACCCTGCCCTCAGGTATGGCTGCAGGGCACCCAGTGGTTCACAACCCCTGCTGTGGGAGTCCAGCGACTCACTCCTGTCTCAGCCACAAGAAACTGGTGCCACTCTTTTCCTGGGCCAGCCAGTATTGGTCTCTATGACCCAGGACATCTGGGGATTTTATGGGAAGCCTAGGAGCTGAACCCCCCACTCTTCTTTCTGCCTGCCTGGTCTGGCATGGCAGCAGGTGGGTAGTGCCTCAAAGTGCATGCAGGTTTATTGGCAGGCAGTTCCAAGGGCCAGGATGAGACAAAAGCCCCATGCAGGGGCTAGGATCAGCAAGAAGGATTTGGAAGATTCTGGTACAGGAATAAGGAAGTTTCCCCTCCTCGGCTGTGATACAGTGGCCTGCAGTACACACTGCTCATCTCTGGGGAGTCTCTGAGCTCACAGCCCAGTGGGATGCAGACAGTAAGATGGCAGTGTGAGTGAGCTGGTCTCCTTTGTCCCACAGGGACAGGCAGGAGAGGACCCCGTACTGTGTCTCTGCTGACAGACTGACCCGCAATGCCTTCCGCAAGTTCATGGTGGACCATCCAGACAAGTACGACTACAGCCGTGCCAAGGTGCGTGCCTGCCCTCTGCCCTCACCGGCGGGGGGACCCCAGAGCAAAGCTCTCCTTTCCCACTTGTGCCACTGCCCCAGGCTCAGTGGGAGACGCTGCCTGCCCTCAGGTGCCAGGGCCTCTGACACAGGAGATGGAGGCCAAGAAGCTGGAGAAGAAGCGGGCACAGAAAGCCCAGCGGAAGCAACGGGAGCAAGCACAGCGGGAGGAGCAGCAGCGCTGGGAGCAGGAGCAGGAAGAGAAGCGGCAGTTTGCAGCTCTGTCTGACAGGGAGAAGGTGAAGTTTGGGAAGGGGATCCAGCCCAGATAGGGCAGTGCTGATGTGGCGGGCTCTGGGCACAGCAGCTCCCAGGGGCTGCAGGGGCTGAGCTGTCTCTGCTCCCCAGAGGGCACTGGCTGCTGAGCGGAGGTTGGCTGCACAGCTGCAGGACACGGGCACGACTCTTGCCAGCATCAGGTAACCATCCCAGCAAACATGGCTCTGAAGACAAATTCCCCCATGTCAGCACAGCTGTTCCCTGCCTTTCTTGCTCCAGTTCTCATTTCCAGTCCAAAGCTATTCCTGTCCACAAAATTCCCAGTAGTGCTTGTGAAGAAGTTTCCTCCCTCTCTTGCCCTGCTCCCCTGAAATATTTTGCTAAGGATGACTTGGTCCAGTTGCAGCCAGATCTACACTCCTGTGTCCCTCTTTACTTTCCTCTGCCACCCCACCAGGTTTGTTGGCAGCCAGCACTCCCCATGCTTATCTAGGCAGGGGCTTTAAAACCTTTATAGGGGCCAAGGCTCGCCATGTTCATTCTGCTTCAAAGTACCTCACATCATGCTCCGACAGAGCATCTCCCCCAGGGAGCATGTCCTGGCCAGGCCTTTGGGTGAGCACATCAGCCCGGTGAGACCAGAGCAGCCCTTGCTCCCTCTTGCTGCTGCTGCTGTCTTGTCACAGTCCAGGCAGGGAATCCTTTCCTGTTGTAACTGTTTTGCAAGTGTCCCCTTTGCTCAGGGCCAGCTCTGCTCTTTCCTGCAGCCGCTGCTGGCATTGTGGAGAGTCCCTGCTGGGACGGATCCCTTTCCATTACCTCGACTTCTCCTTCTGTTCCACGGCCTGCCTGCAAACCCACCGCCGGGCCCAGGCTGGCCGCACCTAACGCTGGAGACTGCTGCCACCTGCCAAGGACCAGTGTGGTGGGGACATGGCTGAGCACTGGCTGTGCAGCAGGGGAGAGCCTGTGGAGCAGCGACGGTCAGAGGGACTGAGCTGGCCGTGTCACTCTCCAGGGCAGCTCTGGCAGGGCTCTGGGCATGAATATCACTCTGGGTGGTGACTCTGGCAAAGTTAATAACTGAGAGGTCTCCATGTGCTAGTGTGAGGGGCTGGGACTGTTTGGTGGACTGGCTTCAGCTAAGGGTCCTGCTGCCAGCTTTTCTCATGGCTACCTCACAGATGGCTGTCTGTAGTTGTAAGGAGAGATCCTGACACATACAGACCCTGCAGCCCTGAGCTACCTGCAGCCATGCCTGTGGGCACCCTCAAGGCTGTGCTTTTACCTCTGCTCTCCTGGCTGCCATCAGCATCTCAGCCATCATGTTAACAACTACTTCTTCACCTACATTGTCAATAAAGAGGTGCCTTGACCCCCTGGCCATGGAGGAGTCAGCATGGTCACTGGAACTATTTGGGATGAGTGTGGCATTGATATGCAAATCAAGCTCGATCCTGGGTCCTTTACTCATTGGCATGCCTGTCCATGGAGGTCTGTGCCAGGACCTGTGCCACTTTCCTTAGCCCCTGTGCTTCATCAGCCCTCTGCCATCTCCCCAGCCCCAGTGAGAGGCAAGGCCAGTGCTCAGCAGTGTTTACTCTGTGGCCATGGTGCTGCAGCCAAGTGTCCTGTTGTAAAGGGGTCGGTCAAGGAAGTGCAGGAGAGGAGTGGGAGGTGCCCCTTCCAGCTCCAGCACCGTAATGTTGTTGAGGCGGCCAGCGTGCAGTACCGAGCCAGGCACAAAGAGGGTCTGCTGGGGCCCACGACAGGTCCAGTACCGGCCCAAGTTGAAGCCATTTATCCACAGCAGTCCCTGGAAGATGATGGAGATGGGACTGAGCTGTGTCCTGGTCCACTCTTGTCCCCTTTCCCAGTTATGTGCTGCCATACCTTGCTCCAACCTGGGAACTTCACAAAGGTGTCCCAGGCAATGCCAGGTGTCTCAAAGGTCCCAGTGTAGAAGGCTGGCCCCACTCTGCCCCCACTGTTTGATTTTGGCAGGGCAGCATGTGGCCAGCCCTGTTGGACTGCAGTGTCAATGGCCAGGGGATAGATCAGCCAGTTGCTGAGAGGCCTGGAGTTCAATGAGAGGTTTCCCAGCAAGCCCTGAGATGGAACAGGAGGGGAAATGAAGCAGCAGTATCTGCCACAGTCAGGACACTTAGCAATCCCAGGGCATGTACCCCTTGCAGCAGTGAAGGTGGGACGGAATCCCCTCTAAGGGATGCAGGGCTGTGGCAGCATAAGTGTGGAGAGGGGTGCCAGTCTCTGAGCCCTATCCTGGCAGGTCTGAGATGAAACAGGGAGCAGGACTGTGACTGGCCCCACCAAGGCTGGATTCTGTCTCAGGTGGCAGTAGAGGGGTTGTTTGGTGACATAGGTTGCCAGGCCATTCCCTCTGGAGCCTCAGGGCCCTCTCCCCTTACCTTGAAGTCACTGGTGTTTGCCCCGAAGCTGATCCTGCCCATGTTCTCCAGGAGTATGTCCAGGGTGTCCCCTGCCCTGCCTGTGACATGCAGTGTTGTCTGCTTGTCCCGCTCCAGCGTTCCCCGGTACTCCTAAAGCCACAAGGTCAGTACTGCTGGCCCATGTTTGGATCCCAACACTGCCAGCAGGCACATAGCATCCTGCTGCCAGCCCTGCCAGAGACAGGGCTGCTCTCTGCCCTCAAAGGGGGGAAATTTGGGCTCAGGAGCCACTCAGCAAAGGTTCACTGTGGCTTCTGCCACCCTGGCTGTCCCCAAGGCCCTGGCATGGCATAGCCGCACTGCCAGCAGGTCCCACAGCCCTCTGGAGCACTGTCCCAGGCACTGGTGTGCTCCCATAGCCTCACCTTCTGCAGCATCACGTAGCCACGGTCACAGATACTGTGGGGAGGAGCGTCCAGCGTGGCTGGGACCGGGACATCCCAGGGCAGCTGTGTGTGGTACACCACAAAGCCATGGGCCTACAGGACACAGAGCAGTGGTACAGGAAAGGAAATTGAACTCAAAGTGAGCTCTGCTCCTCTGCCCCAGAGCCAGGGCCAGGCAGACAGGAGCATCTCCTCAACTGTCCACCACTACACCCCGCCTTTCACCTGCTTTAGGGCCTCAAAGGTGAGAGGAAACTGGCTCTGGATGGGTCCAGAGGGGCACAGCACATCCAAGACATCCAGGAGGTCAGCATACTGCAAAGAGAGGGATGGGTGGTGGGCAGTTGAGCTGTGCCATGCTGGGGCAGTACAGACTTCAGGAAAGGCACTTACCTTCCGCAGGGCCACCCAGCCATAGGCATACTTGGGGGTGGCAGGTGGCATTGGACCAACTGGCAGGGGCTGGAACTGAACAGCAGACTGTCAGCTGGCCCCCGTGGCATGCAGGGAGATGTCCTTGCCCTGCTGGTACACAAGCAGCAGTGCCCAGTCCTGTCCCCTAATTCCTGACAGGTTTGTTACCTTGCTGATGACCGTGCGAATGGCAAACAGCTTCTCGGTGGGGTCTCCTGCCTCTGAGAGGGGGGCATCATAGTCATAGCTGGTGGTCACTGGTTTGTACTGGTCCTTGTAGTCAGCACCTGGCCAAGGAAGTGATGTGGGCTGGAGGAAGGGGCTCTGGCACTGCCTGGGGCATGGAACCCAGCCCCAGGCTGGTTGTAGTGCAGTGTGAGGGGCATGACCCAGAACTGTGAGCCCCTGCATAGGCACGAAAGGAGCCCCCAGGAGAAGACAAGTTTGTATTCAAGGGCCCTTGGCTATATGCCAACCCTCCCCATGGGACAGAACAAGAGCCTGAAACAGGCTTCTCAGGGATGGCTAAGGAAAGCCCCCCAGCCCTGCAGTGTGCCCCTCCCTCCCTAGGGCAAGGTTCTACTCACCACTCCAGTAGGCAAAATTCGTCCCTCCATGGAACATGTACCTATAATATACCCCAGAGAGCCTGGTCAGCAACCCCATAGAGCCAGCAGGGGCTCACCAGGCACTGCCTCTTCCCTCCAGCACCCACAGTCCCTGCTGGCCTGATCCCTGTGGGATGAAGGCAAGAGGTGATACCCACTCCCCTAGTGGCTGTGCCCTCAGCCAGCTGACTACTTGCATGTTGATGCTGGCTCCCAGCTGCAGCATGTCCTCCAGCCCCCGGGCCACCCACGCCGCGCTGGTGCTGGCATGTGCCTCGCCCCAGTAGTCCAGCCAACCTGTGTAGTACTCAGAGTTTACCTGGAGGAGAAAGGCACTGTCATCTGCAGCATGGGCCCAGTGCCCCTCTCTGCCTCACTGCCTGGCGCCTCTGCTTCCCCAAAGCCGTCACGGGTCATTCCCCACACAGCACCCATGCCAAGCTCACCAGGGGCCCCTTCGGTTCCACGCGGCGCTGGGCACCAAATGCCTCTGTCACATTGGATCCTGTGGAGGTGGAGAGAGGGCGGGTTGAGCAGGACAGAGAAGGGACCCACATCCTCTCTCTCCTCCTCCTCCACACCTGGCCCAAAGTCGACAGTGGCGTAGAGCCCCTGCAGCGTGCCACAGCGCAGCTCCTCCACTCGCGTGCTGTCGGTGGTGAAGAGCAGCACCTCGCTCCCCAGCAGTGCCCGAAAGGAGACCAGCAGATGCCGTAGGTATCCGTAGTCACAGGCATAGTAGCTCCCATATTCATTCTCCACCTGCGAGCAGGGCAGGGATTGGTACCCAGAATGCACATGGCAGGGCTGCAGACAGGTCCCACTGGGATGAGCACCAGCCTCCCCCCTTTCCTCTGGGCATCATCAGATGTCCTGACAATCCCCAGGTGGGTCCTGAGCATAACCTTCCAGTCCCACCATGAGCTCCAGCTCCGTCAGTGTCTCTCAAACCACAGCTGTGGTGATGGCAGCTACCTCAGATTCCCAGCCCTTGGATTTAAACACAGGTCCAGAAGTTGGGAAAGATTTATCTGAGCTTTTCTGGGTAAGGTCATTGCATAGGGGACACTGGTGGGTTTTTGGGGTACATCCAAAGATGACCCAGAGCAGGGTACGGGGCTGGGCCTCACAGCACCTTACCTGCACACTGATGATGTTCCCTCCCTGGTGGTACAGGCGTGGCTTGATCTTGGGCAGCAGGATATGGAGCCAGGAGTCCACAGCTGCCAGGTAGGCTGGAAAGTCAGAGGCAGGGCAGGGGCTGGCTGCAGCATCCACCCCAGCCCACCTGCAGCCAGCCTGCCAGGAGGAAGACAGAACAGATGGGGCAGGGTCAAGCGAGATGGGGAAGTGGAGATGGAGTACAAACTATAGGGCTCTAAAAGGATGGAGAAGGTGATGGGAAAGACCACACAGGCAGAGCTGGCCGGTGTGTGGAGATGATGCCAGGACTGGCACCAGGTTGTAAGGACATAGCAGCCAGAGCTCTGTGCTGAGCCTCACCAGGGTTGGAAGTGCGCAGGATGATGTCTGGTTTCCACAGCAGCCAGGCAGGCAAGCCACCCTGGAGAAACAGACATGGCAGAGAGGGAGGCAGAGAAGCTGCTTAGCAGCCTGGGCCTGCACAGAGCTGAAATTGGCCAGTGCATTGCTAGTGCTTGGCACCAGCACGGCATGTGGCCCGTAGGGCAGCAGCCTGGGCACAGCAGGCACGGCACTGGAGTCAGTGCAACAGCCAGAAGGGCCCGCTCTGCTGTGCCCTTACCAGACCACCCCTCACCCCTCTGTGCCAGGCTGGGGGCCGCGGCTCACCATCTCCCACTCTGCACAGATGTAGGGCCCTGGCCGCAGGATCACCAGAAGTCCCAGCTCAGCTGTCAGGTCCAGGAAGGCTTCCACATCCCGGTTCCCAGTGAAGTCATAAACTCCTGGCAGTGTCTCATGGTAGTTCCAGGGTATGTAGCTGGGGTGAGAGGGGAGATCACCATGCAGGGGCTAAGGACACTCCAGCACTACAGGGAACCATCCCACCAGTTGGCCCCTCTGTTTCTGGGAGTTGGCCTGCAGCCTGAGCTAAGCATGGCAACTCGGGCTGGACTGGAACTAGCCCACACTCATGCTTGTGTCTGGCAGGAGTGACCTGGGGGTCACAGCCAAGTGCAAGTGTTGGTCCTTGCTCCCCGTGGTCAGACAACACCCTTGTCTCTGTTCCTACCGATCCCAGAACCCCCGTGGTGGCTGTGGGCTGTGCACCGTCAGGGCTGTCGCCATGGCTTACACCTGCACAGTGCTGAGCCCGCTCATGTACATCTTGAGCAGTCGGTCCCTCCAGGCAGGGCGCGGGACGCGGGCGTAGTGGATGCTGCCCGAGATGTAGCGGAAAGGGACACCGTCCTTGCGGAAGCAGTTGTGTTCGTAATCCAGCTGGAAGGAGCGTGCCGAAGGGGAGGCCTGTAGGAAAGGGGCAGAGCTGGAGGGCTGCAGAACCTCGCCGGGCTCAGCTGCCCCCTCCTATGCTTCCTAGGAGAGGCGCTGATGGGGCTGGTTCTTGGAGGAGTCCTCCCCGAAGTCGGTACCAATCTGTCCGTCTGCGAGAGCAGGAGGGATGAGCTGAGCCTCCCCGCTAATCAAACACCCGGCGGCTGAGCTGGTGGCATTTGCGGGGATGGGTGCTGCGAGGGCAGGGAAGGAGCTGGGAATGCAAGCTGGGACATTGGGGCGGGACATGGGCTGCTGCAGGAGGGAGCTATAGCACGACGAGCAGCGAGACGGATCGGGAAGTAAGGTGGATTCGGGAGGCGTCCCACCGGCTCCTTCACAGCTCAGTCCTATGCATTTCTCCCAGGTTTTCCACCCTTGTTTGCTAACCTGCGTGTGCAGGAGCCTCGCTGGCAGCAGCAGGACGAGGGCCAGCAGTTCCATCCTCGCCGGGTGCTCGGCAGGCCCGGGATGGGGGACGAAGTTGGACGTGGCCACCACCATCACGTGGCCAGCGCCGAGCGCTTCCTTCTCCCGGTCCTAAGTGCAGGCAGCTGGAAGAGCTGGGGCGGGACCATGGGAAAGGGGTGGGCGGCTCCGACCCTCCAAGTCTGGCCAGCCGCGCATCAGCCCCCGCCAAGCCCACCCCAGCAGGGGATGCAGGCGGCACGGCGCCGCCCGAGCCAGCTCCGCCGGCGGGCACGCCGCTGGTCCCAGAGTGGCGGTGAGTGACAATCAAAGTGAGGGGACAAGGAACTTCACAAAAGTGTCACCATCCCTTCCAGAACCCTTTCATGTGAGGTCAACCCGCTTGTTCCATTAGAGAGGTGGTGATGGAAAGCTCGGCTGATCGGAGGGCTGCGGCTGCTAGATGAGTGAAAGGAAAACGTCCCCGGGCCGAGGGCTAGAGCTAGTGACAGAGCTGGTGACAGGGGTGTCCGGAGGTGCTGCGGGACGGGACGAGGCTGCTGCAAGGCGGAGGGATCGCAGATGCCGGCCGCGGCGGCCCCGGGCAGCGGGGGGCGGTGGCGCCCCGCCCGCTGGGTGACGCGGCGGGTGACGCGCGGCGGCGGGCGATGACGCGCACGGGCGATGGGGCAGACGCTGTGCGTCTGCTCCCGCGGCACCGTCAGCCTCGGGGGAGCGCGGTACCTCCTGCTCCACCGCCTGGCAGAGGGGTGCGCGGCGGGCCGGGGCGCGGGGGAATCGGGAGGGGGGTCCCCGTGCTCCGGGAGGGATGCTCGGGCAAGGGGGGTCCCCGGGCCGAGGGNCAGGCACGGGATGCTCGGGCAGGGTGGGGAGATGCTTGAGCTCAGGTCACCTTGGGGAAGTACTTGGGCTTGGTGAGGGATGATGCTTCAGCATGGGGGGTGCTTCTGCATGCCAGATGATTCTATGCTGAGTGACAGGGAGGGGTTGGTCGTTCCCAGAAGTGGGTGCTTGGAGCCATGGGAGTGGGGATGATTGGGCCAGTGGGGTTTTTCATACAGAGAGGGAATGCTTTGGGTTCCTGGCAGGTGCCTGCAAGGTGGGAGGATGTGCATACCTGGGGGATTCATGCTGCCCTCTGTCCCCCTCCCCTGGGTGCTCGTAGATCAGACTGGGCACAAGGATGTCACAGCCCCCAACCCATGCTATTCTTGACTCCTTGCAGGGGCTTCAGCTATGTGGACCTGGTGGAGGGGCTACGGGATGGGCGCTTCTACGCCCTGAAGCGCATCCTGTGCCACGACAAGGAAGACCGCCAGGCCGCCCTGCACGAGGTCGAGATGCACGGCCTCTTCGACCACCCCAACATCCTGCGCCTCGTGGCCCACTGCATGGTAGAGAAGGGCGCCAAGCACGAAGCCTGGCTTCTCCTGCCCTATGTGAAGGTGAGGGGAGCTTTCCTGGCTGCCCCACCACCCCAGGAGCAGCAGTGGTGACCCGCTGCTTGTGTTTGCCAGGGGGGAACCCTCTGGAGAGAGGTGGAAGCATTGCGAGAGAAAGGCACCTTCATGCCAGAGCAGCGGATCCTCCTCATCCTCCGTGGGATCTGCCGTGGGCTGCAAGCCATCCACAACAAGGGCTATGCACACAGGTGAGGTGTGACAGCACTGGCTGGGGGGATTGGCAGGGGCCCCAGTGGGCATTCAGGGATGTCCATCCCCACAGGGACCTCAAGCCCACCAATGTGTTGCTGGATGAGGATGACCAGCCTGTGCTGATGGACCTGGGCTCCATGAACCAAGCTCGCATTGAAGTCAACAGTTCTCGGGAGGCCATGGCTGTGCAGGTGAGTGGCCTGGGACATCACCCCACCAGCCTGTCCCTGCTCCAGTCCCTTCATCCCCATCCTCCTCTCTGCAGGACTGGGCTGCCCAGCGTTGCACCATCTCCTACCGTGCCCCCGAGCTCTTCACAGTGCCGAGCCAGTGTGTCATAGATGAGCGTACGGATATCTGGGTAAGGGTCGAGTCCTCTGCCCCCCCATCCCTCTGCTGCAGGGCTGCACTGACACCACCACACTCCAGTCCTTAGGCTGTGTGCTGTACTGCATGATGTTTGGAGAGGGCCCCTATGATGCCATCTTCCAGAAGGGTGACAGTGTGGCTCTGGCAGTTCAGAATCCCCTCACGTTGCCCTCCACAACCAGGTGAGGGGCTGGGGAAGGTGATCCTGTTCCTGGGTGGCCCCCTGTCCTGTGCACCACATGGGTCCTCCCCTCGCTGTCTTTCTTCAGATACTCAGCTGCCTTGCAACGCCTGCTCTTCTCCATGATGACAGTGAACCCCCAGGAGAGACCCACCATCAATGAAATCCTCCACCAACTGGAGGGGCTGCAGCCAGCACCGGCGGGACAGGACACCACACAGATCTGAGCCCATCCAGTGGTGATGCATCTTGAGGCTGAGCCAGGGGAAAAGCAGCTGCCCTAATCCCTGCTGCCCTGCAGACCTGTTGCAGAGGGGATTGATGCCCTGGGGGAGAGCTGCTGCTCTGTGCCGGAGGTGTGTTGGATTTGGAGTGTTCTGTGCCCTGGATGCTGCTGCCTGGGCCTTGGTCTGTGCCCCTGAGCTGTGGATATGTGATCTGCTGCTAAACATGGGTCCCTTGCCAGCTGCTGCCTTCCCTGAGGGTGGCAGAAGAGGATGTTGTGGGACCCCTCCTGGGGATGGGAGCCACTGTCCTGCGGCTCTGTGCCCCAGAAAGGTTGCTCCTGCCTGGGGCAGAGCTGCAGGCCGGATCTCGGTGCTGTGATGGAGGGAGGCAGAGGGAGTCCCCACTCTGCCACTGCTCCTGGCACCGATGTTGCCTTGTGTTTGAAGTAAAATATGTTCTTGCGGAGGTGTGGCTGTGTCCCTGTCTGCAGCGAGGGATCCTGCCAGGGCATGGGGAGAGCAGGGCACCCTGTCTGGGTTAAGCAGCCAAGCGTTGCTGGAGGGCAAGGGCAGCAGAGGCCAGCCAGGGCAGCACAGCCAGAGCATTAGCAGTAAGCAGGGAAAGTTAATCCCTGGCCCCAGAATGCTCCTATTGGGAGCTAACACAACTCTGCAGCTAGAGCCAGACATGGCTGTTCAGAGCCTCTGGAGCTGGGCACTGCGGGGCAGGGATCAGCACAGGCAGGCAGGCAGTGGCAGGGGTACAGGCAGAACTTCTCTTCTGCCCATGAAGAGGGAGGTGGATGCCTACACTGGGAAGCTGCCAGACCTTGGGAGGTAGGAGCAGCAGCTCTGCTCTGGTGGGGGTATGCAGAGCATGGGGACAGCACAACCACCCCAGCACTGAGGACACCCCCAGCCCAGCAGGCAGCCTTGGCTGGAGGGCTCCAGCAGCTGGGCTCCCCATGGAGAGGGGGTAAAAAAAGAGATGCAGACAAGCAGTTTCACAGGGAGCATTCCCCTCCTTTAATCCTCTCACCACACACAGCAGTACAGCAGCCGCGGGGGTTCATGCCATGCTGGGCGCCATTGCTGGGTGCACCCGCTGCACCAGAGAGCAGGGCATACCCCTTGCCCTGTATGGTGACCACAGGGACAGGAGTGCCAGATTGCTCCCATTGCTTCAACCACTATCTTTCCAGGCAAGCTCACCTACCCTTGGGCTGCACATGAGAAGACCCAACAGCTGCCATTCTTTTCTTGCTCTGACTAAATCTGCTCTCCTGAGCTCCAGGATACAACACAGGGCCATATATCACACAAGGAAGCGGTACCCACCCCTGGCTGGAGCAACGAGTAGAGTGGGATGTGTGCCATGGCACCAGGGACTAGACCCCAGGGCTCTTACCTGCACAGGTAGCAAGCTGGAGCAGAGCACTGGGAGGAAGCATAGCAGCACCAGTAGCAGGGCTGAAGCATTCACCACACACACCTGACCTGGCAAGAAACCGATACAGCTGGGGAGATACTGGGAGACAGGGAAGCTCTGAAACGGTTTATTGCAAAGGGTTTGCAGGTAACACGGGAAAGGAGCGTGGTCCTTTTTTTGGCTGACGCTTCTCTACTCCTCACCCTCCTCTTCATCCTCATAGGAGTCCAGGCCCACTTCCTCGTAATCCTTCTCCAGAGCAGCCATGTCTTCCCGCGCCTCGGAGAACTCCCCTTCCTCCATGCCCTCACCCACGTACCAGTGCACAAAGGCGCGCTTGGCGTACATCAGGTCAAACTTGTGGTCCAGGCGAGCCCAGGCCTCGGCGATGGCCGTGGTGTTGCTCAGCATGCAGACGGCGCGCTGCACCTTGGCCAGGTCCCCCCCCGGCACCACCGTGGGTGGCTGGTAGTTGATGCCCACCTTGAAGCCCGTGGGGCACCAGTCCACAAACTGGATGCTGCGTTTGGTCTTGATGGTGGCGATGGCAGCGTTGACGTCCTTGGGCACCACGTCCCCACGGTACAGCAGGCAGCACGCCATGTACTTGCCATGGCGAGGGTCACACTTCACCATCTGGTTAGCGGGCTCGAAGCAGGAGTTGGTGATTTCGGC
>VYXF01006632.1:223109-239492 GCA_013397295.1 Polioptila caerulea
CGGGGACCCCTTGCCCCTGCCTGGGCAAGTTGGGGTGACGCCGGCGGGACGGCGGTGCGTCAGCAGCAAAGGGTCCCCCCGACTGGGGCTGTAGGTGCTCCCAGGTGGCCGAGGTGTGGGCAGGGTGCTGGGGAGCTGGGCATGGCGTGGCACTGAGTTGCTCTCGGGAGGCACTGGGGTGGCCGGGGCGCTGGAGAGGGTAAGCAGCCTGCCCTTGGTGTCCCACACCCAGCACTACTAGGCTGTGCCTGTGGACCCCTGACTTTGCCTTCTCTCCCTACAGTGACCCCGTGGGACAGCTCAAGTCATGGTCGACTACTACGAAGCGCTGGGGGTGAGCCGCAACGCCACCGCTGAGGACATCAAGAAGGCGTAAGTGTGTGTCGGTGTGCCTCTGCCTGCGGGGCAGAGTCCCCCAAGCCACCCCCACCTGGTGCCAGCGAGGCAGGGGCTCCCTTCAGGTCGGTGGGGACAGGGCCCAGCTCCAGAGGTGACAATTCAGCCTTTGTTTCCTTTGTATGGATGCCAGAGTGGGGTTGGGCTTTTCTGCCTTACAAAGGCATCTTTTGGTGGGGTTTGGTCCCTTTCTAGTTCTCCCTGCTGTCAGCCTGGGCCTAGAGGCGAGTCTCGGTGGTATTTGGAGGCTTCCCTCTCTCTCTGCCAGAGGGTGCAGGGATAGCAGATGGTTGGGGCACAGGGACTCTGGTGGCATCAAAGTGTGGGGACTGGAGGTCACAGGGTGAAGAGCAGCATGTCCCATTTTTTGAGATGTGGGCCCTGTGGGCAGGTTGGTGCTGTGCCCCAGGTGCTACTCGGGAGCTGACAGAGCCTCCTGAGTCTCTGCGACTCCTGCCTGGTGCCCTGCTGAGGTGCTGCTGCTCTCACTGGGAGCAGAATGCCAGCAGATTCCTGGCCTGACAATGGGTGGCAGAGGTCCCTGTCGGGGGCTTCCCAAGAGTGAGTGGGAGAAGCTGGGAAGCATGGGTTAACCCTAACTAGCTGCAGTGGGGAGGAGAGGGCTGCTGGTGCTCTCCTGGCCCCAGGGGCCCCTAGCAACCCCTGGTCCATGCACACTCACAGTGGAGCCCATGAATGCTCCAGAACAAACCTGTGAGCTTTATCCAGAGCCATTGATGAGGGCAGCTGAGTTGGGCACACGTTGTGCTGCTATGGTTGTGCTGCCGTTCTGGGGTCATTTCTGGTTTGTTTGTTTAGTCTCTGTGTGTTGGTGTGTGTATGTATAAATATGTATATTTATACATGTATATATATATATTTATATAAGAAAACACATACTCTTGTTGGGAGGCAGAACTAGTCCAGGGAGCTCCTGTTCAGTGCCTGAGGCTTTAGGGTGCTGGGTGAAGCAAGCTTGGGGTGCCCCTGCCCACATGCTGGAAGGTGCATGCTCAGATGGGGGTTGCTGGCCCAAGAGCTGCTGCGTGCCCATCACTGCCCCTCTGTGCAGGTACAGGAAGGCTGCGCTGAAATGGCACCCGGATAAAAACCCAGACAACAAGGAGTACGCTGAGCAGAGGTTCAAGGAGATCGCCGAGGCATACGAAGTGCTGTCGGACAGTAAGCGGCCACAGTGATGTCTCATTTTTGTGTGTGTGTGTCTGCCCTTGGGACTGGGATCTCCTGCTTCTGGACTCACACAGGTTGCATCCCAGGCTGTCCCCAGGAGGCAGTGGGTCCTTATAGCTTTACCACATAGCTTGTGGGGCTTGGTTACTTCCTCACATGTCTCCCAAAACAGCCCTTGGGAGAGATACTGAGCTGTTGGCATCCACAGTGGGATCTCCCCAGCGGGGCTGAAGCCTGTGCATTCTTGCCCAGTGGTCTTACTCGGGTTTGGGTGCAGTGCTGGGGTGGCAGGGGCTTGTGCCAACTGCCTTCTCTTGCTCCCTGCTGTTCTGCACCTCCCTTAGTTGGGAGAAGTGTCAGTGCTCCTGTCCCCACCTGGCAGCCTGCTTCCCTGCAGCCCCCTTTCTTCTTCCAGAGCAGAAGCGCGATGTCTACGACCGCTATGGCAAAGATGGACTCATGGGAGCAGGTGAGTAGGGTCGTGGGGTTAGTGCAGCTTTGGATATATCCCTGTCTGAAGAACCGGTGTGGGTCAGTGCCACTAGGGCTTCCCACCCTTCAGGGGAGATGTCACCCAGGGCTCCATTTAACACTGAGTATCTTCTCTCCAGCGGGACCAGGTGGCTCCAGGGCCAGTGCTGGGGCCCCCGAATTCACCTTCACCTTCCGCAGCGCTCATGACGTCTTCCGGGAGTTCTTTGGTGGACGAGACCCCTTTGCTGAATTCTTTGGTGCGTGTGGGGCAGGGGAAGCTGGCTCTTGGGCAGCTCTCTGTCTGTGGGGCAGCCGCTGAGCTTGGGGATAGAGCTCATGGCTGGCCCTGGCAGAGGGTCCGCACATCCGTGCCCTCCTTCTGGTTCACCAAGCTGGTGGGGTAATGCTGATGGGGAGGGCCCTGCCTTTCAGATGACATGCTGCCCTTCTCTGAGCTGCGAGGACCTGGCCCGCGGCACCATGGGGGAGGCCACTTCTTTTCCCCCTTCCCAGGATCCTCAGGTAGGAGATGCTGCCATTCCTCCCAGAAGGGGAGTCCTAGAACACCATGTTCCCCTGTGCAGAGTCTGTCCCCTGCCCTACTCTTGCCATCCACCCTGGCGCCAACATTGTTGCTCCTTTCTCTAGATTTCTTCGCCTCATCCTTCAGCTCTGGTGCAGATGCAGGACTGGGCTTCCGCTCTGTTTCCACCTCCACCACCTTTGTTAATGGCAGGCGTATCACCACCAAGAGGTGAGGGCAGTGCCAGCCAGTCTTGCCCCCACAGACTTCTCTCCATCAGCAGGCCTCCAACCGTGCAACTGCCTGCTGTAGTGGACTGGCTGCATGGCCCTCGACTGTCCATCTGTTTGTCTGTCTGTCTGCAGAATTATTGAGAACGGGCGGGAGCGGGTGGAAGTGGAGGAGGATGGGGAGCTGAAGTCGATCCACATCGATGGTGAGAAGTGACACTGCAGGCTGAGTTGAGATCTGCACCCTTTCCTTTTGGAGTGTCTGGGAGGTGCTGCATCCAGGCTTTGTTTTGGACTGAGCTTTGGTTGGCCCTAGTTTGGAGCTCTGCTCTGAAGGATTGGTGGGGTGGGTTGGAGGTGCCAGGGCCCCACACCACCTTTGGGGAACTGGACTGGCTGAGTCCCTCAACCCCTGCCCCTGTCCCCACAGGTGTTCCTGATGACATGGCGCTGGGGCTGGAGCTGAGCCGGCGGGAGCAGCAAGCCTTCCCCAGGCCACGGCCCCCCTCACCGCCAGCACCAGCCCCACACCAGACCTCGAGCTCCTCCCCTGTCTGCCTCTACACGGATAGTGAGGATGAGGACGAGGACTTGCAGCTAGCCATGGCCTACAGCCTCTCTGAGATGGAAGCCGCGGGGCACCACCAAGCAGGTGGGCACAGCCCTGGCTCCCTGTCGGCACCGGGGGGCAGCCACAGCAGCCCGTCCTCCACCCGCAGAGCCCGTGGTGCCCGGGGGAGGCTGGAGCAGGAGCCACTGGGGGCCAGCAGTTCTGCTACAGTGGGGCACGTACCTGCCCCCAAAGGGAAGCTGTGGCACTGCCCCCTGCTCTGAGCATGGGGCAGGGAGTGGAAAGCAGGGGTGGAGTCTCACTGCTTGGAACTCAGCTCCTGCCTCCCCTAGCAAGGGAGGGGGGTCTCTTCTGCCCTGCCTCCTTGCTCAGGTGAGTGGATGGCTAGTGTCATCCCAGCATTGGAGGCTCCCAGACTTGGAGGTAGTGACTTGAAGAGGAGCCCTCTTGATGGGATCCCAGGAAGAGGGGCAGCTCCCTGCCCTGGCTCCTGGAAGCGTGGGAGGCCCAAGGGCAGGCATGCTCTGGCTGTGCCTGCCCCTCTCTCCCTGCCAGCCCTGCAGGCGGGCAGGGTCTCCAGCAGGTGCCTCCCTGGCTGCAGCCTGCCCCTGCCCAGGCTGCGGGGAGTGCTGAGTTGAGCTCCCCTCCTTGCAAGGAGGGCTGTGCACATAGCCTCTGCTTGGTGCCTTGTGTCTTGTCTCTTCCCTCTGGATGCTGTTGCTCCTGCCTGTATTCCCTCCTCCTCTGTCTCCTTGCAGACTCTGCCTGGTCACTCCCTTCTGCCTTGCACACCCTCCAGGGCACTGATCCTCCTTGCTTCCCACAGCAGCAGTGACCCTCCGTGATATTCACAAGTGTTTCTACCCTCTCCATTGCCCGTAGTTCTGCCTTGGCTGTCTTCCTCCTCCGCCTGGGACCTTCCTCCCTCCATCCCTGCCTCTCCCCAGCCCTTGGCCGAGGAGGATTTCACAGGTGCTGTTGTGTACCCCCCTCCGCTTGTCTCCCCAGGTGTGTTCTGAGGCTGCTGCGCCCGGGGACCGCGCACGCCCACTCGCCCACGGAGGCTCTCCCAACCAGGACTCTGCTTTCTCCCTGCACGGCCACCCCCTGCCACCCCCTTCCCCAGCACCCTCTGGCTCCGTGGGATGCGGTGAGGGGGGGCATGACAGGGCTTATGGCCGAGCAATACCTGGGGCTGGGGGGAGAGGCCCTAGGCACCACAGGGTGGTGGAGAGGGGGGTGATGGGGGCTGCTGTAGATTAGGCTGCTGGGAGGTGCTGGCTGTATGCAGTGAGGGGCAGCAGGGCTGGGCTCAGCCAGCAGGGCTGGGCTCTGCCTCCCTCCTCACTGTAGCCCCCCCTCTCTGACCCCCTTCTGCTAACAGCTGTCAATAAACCTGTTTGCAGTAGCTTCTGTCTGTGGGGTCTTTCTGGGCTGGGGGATTCAGTGTTCTCATCTTTGCCTGCAGGTGAGCTGTACTTGTGTGGCAGTTGCAGAGTGCAGGGATAGAGATGGACAAATGTGACATTTCCTCCCTGTGCCATCCCAATACACACAGTCAGAGGCCAGGCCTGGCTGCAGCTGCACGAACCTGACACAAGAACTTTATTCACATCAAGATACAAAATTATAGTTCTCTAGAAATTTTTCTTCTGCTCGAGTGACTAGGCAGGGAGCACACAAAGGGGACCTGGAGTGGGGCTGGGCCAGGCCCCCATGTGCCCCATGCTCCCCCCAACTCTGGAGGACCCCTGCCCCACTTCTGTCCCCCTACATGGGTACAGGAAGAGGGCTAACACAGAACTGACAGGCTGGGGAGTCCCCCTGCCAGCTCCCAGCACCACCACCTGGTGGCCCCCTCCACAGGGCTTAGGGGCCACGAGCCCTGTCCCCTTTGAGGTGACAGTGGGTGCGACAGGGTTCCTGCACACAGAGGGCCTGAGGTCAATGTCCTTGGGGAGATGGGAAGGGGCGCCTGGGGGCAGGGGGAGCAGAGCCAGAAACACAGACACCATTTGACAGGGAGAGCAGCCCCAGAGGCCGGTGAGGAGAGTGCGAAGCGCAGGGCAGGGGGCAGACAAGAGGGGGGACAGAGGGTTCCTCGCCTTCACTGTGGCAGTGCCTTCAGGATGGCGTTCACTTCCTCAGCCACAGCTGTCAGTGCAAACTCAAACTGGTCCTACAGGAGCACAGCAGGGGACATGAGGGTCCCTGCCAGCCCAGCCCTAGGGGCTATGCGTGCTTATGCGGAGGGAGAGGATCCCCAGTTTGGGGCATACCTTGGTCTGCACCATACCAGGCCGCTGATCTCGGATGTGCTCCAGTGTAGCAGCTATGTCTATCTCCTTCACACCTGGTGCAGAGGGAGAGAGGGGTGCTAGGAGGGGAGCTCACAGGCCAAGCTTATGGACAGGGCAGAAATGGTGCTTCCCTGCACCTACCTTTGGCCATTCGGTTCAGGACCATGTCGACAAGGATGTACGTCCCAGTCCTGCCTGCACCGTCACTGCAAAACACAGATGCTTGGTCCAGGGAAGCTGGTTCCAAGGGGACTGGTCCTAGGCAGCAGGTCCCAGCTTTCAGTCACCCTCAAGCCCAAATGCCCCTCCATCCCCTGCAGTACCTGCAGTGCACGATAATAGGGCAGGAGCGACCCCGGTAGCACTTGTTCACCTTCCTGCAAGGATAAGAGGGAACACATCAGTGCCCTGCTGTGCCAGGGTCAAGGCTGTGCTAGGTGTCCCTTGCTGTGCTCAGTGGGGCAGGGCAGCAGCACACCATGACGTGGCCCTGGGGGTCCCGCTCATGGCTCCTCCTGCCTCCACAATGGTGCTGGACATGGGATGGGGACCACGAGTGGAAAGTGGCCAGGGCAGGGAGAGGAGTTCAGTTCCTCAGGTGCCCAGCCTGGGGAGGGAGCAGTGGCAGGACCCCCAGGGAGCAGCTCTGGTCCGGTGGGGCGTGAAGCTGGGGGCCAGGCGCCGGTGGGGCTCCTGGCATGCTCCATGCAGCAGGCACGGCTGCCAACGATCACTTTTGTGACTATGCAACTGGAGCCAGATTACTAGCTGCAAATCACAAAAATGACGCCGGTAGCTGCGAGAGAGAGACAGAGACAGAGAGAGAGAGAGAGCGTGAGCGGGACTGAGAGGAGGGCGACATGCTCAGAGACCCCCCGGCTGCCCTAGGCTGGGTCCCTTGCCCCACACAACCTAGGGACAGTGAGCAGCCTGTTCCTGGCAAGAGCCCACCACCACCCAGGGGCCTAAAGACCTGGTCAGGCAAGCCTCCTGGGAACAGTCCCAGTCCTGCAGCTCTTGCTCTGGGCTAGCTGGGAATCCACCACTGGCTGTAGGGAATTGGGAGCAATGGGTCGCAGCCAGTTTAAGGCTGGCTCTGGGGATTTCTTCTTGAACCCATAGCTGGGGAAGGTGGCAGTCAATGCTGCCCTCCATGCCAGCTCTGGGGGAGAGCACTTTCCTACCCACACTGTGAAGGCTGGAGAGCCCTGGCAATCTCAGCCAGAGGTTTCTTGACCCCCAAACTCTGTTGAGCCTCATGCCAAGTTGTCCAAAACCTGTCCTTTCTGCTCCCTCCCATCCATGGCAATTCCTAGTCCCTGCACCTGCTCCATGCCATGGCCCCAACCCTCATCATCGTGGCAGCGATGTCCTTGCCCATCAGTGGCCTGCATTTGGGATCACCACTGGCTCCCCAAGGGCTGGCACAGTGCCAGGTGGGCGCTCACCTGCGGAAGTCAAGGAGGGGCCGGGTGGTGGTGGGGATGCCCTCGGCTGGCCAGCTGAGGAAGTGGAACTGCGTCAGGGTGCGGGTCTCCTGCGACTGCACATTTTTCAGGTAGAAGCTGCGCACCAGGAAATCCTCGCACCAGATGTGCTCTGACACCAGGTTCACCTGCCCAAATAAGACAGACCATGGGCATCAGCACCGGCAAAGGGGGCTGCGCTCAGTGGGACAGTGGCTGGAGGACACTTCATGCCCCAGGCTACCTGCCACACTTGCCTCATAAATGTGGTAAAGAGAGGAGCCTTCATCCGGCCAGTAGCGGTCACACTGCTTGACACTGTCCTCGGCCAGTGGGCTCAGCATGACAATGACAGTGCAGCCGTGTTCCCACACCATCTGTGGGCAAGGCAAGGAGGATTTCACTGCTAGGGGACAGCCCAGGTGGGAGGGTAGTCAAGCCCCTGTGACCCATTTTGTGGGCAGTACACAAAGGGACCCCAATGGGCTGGCACAGCTGCGTGACACTCACCTGCCAGAAGTCAGCAATAGTGTGGGACAGTGGCCCCTGTGTGGCAATATACGCTGGCATCCGTGGGTCATGCTCAATCTGGAGCAGAAAAGGGGGTATCAGACTTCATGCTCTTCAGCCAGGGGTTGGTGACACTTGAAGGAGGAGGGGGATACTCCCGAGGTGATAGGAAGGTTGGGAAGGGAGATTCAGGTGCCCCAGCCAGGAGGAAAATAGAATTTAACAATTCTTTGAGCAATGGGGCAGGCACAAAGCTCACATCTGCAGCCTTCAGGGACATAACTTTGGTCCAGCTCTATCCAAGAGTGAAAACCTCACCTGGGCTGGGCACATCAAGGAGCAGGGTGTCAGGGCAGGAGCCCCCAGTGATCACTCACGATTGGACTGGCATTGATGAAGTCACTGCGGGATGGGTTACTCTCGGCTTTCAGCTTGATCCGCACATGATCATCTGAGGGAACAGGCCAGGAGGCTTGGTGAGTGGCTAGAGGAGCTGCAGGCACACTGATGCTGCAACCAGCCATGGCCCTGAGTGTCCCCATGCCCCACACCCTGCTCTAGCAGGACAGCTGGTCCCTGGGGCTGATCCCTGGGGCAGGGTGGCTGGGATGCTCACAGGGCACATAGTCAGGGTTGCGGTTCTTCTTCATGTTGGCTTCACTCTGGGCAATGGAGCAGATGCTGGGCTCAGCTTGGTAGGCACAGAGGGCCTGCCACTCCTTGGCCAGCCGGTCCCGGTTGCGTAGGTGGTCCTCCATATAGGCCTGGGGCAGAGGGGCAGGAGTCAGCCCAGCAGCAGAGGGGCAGATGCAGGGCTGGGGAGGGGGCTAGCACCCCTCCAGGCTGGCTCACCAGGATCATGTGTCCGGTGGAGATGTCCATGTTGGACTGGACAGGCTCCTCACACCAGGAGGGTGTGCTGCTGTGGGAGCTGGGGCTGGGCTGTGGAGCGTCGCTGAACTGGGACGAGACACTGCTGACCCTCGAAGTCTCTGCTGGCGCCGCCGGTGCCTCAGTGCGGCCAAAGAGAGACTTGGCAGCCATGTGCTGGCGGCACAACTCCTGGGGAAGCCCAGCAAGAGCCCCGTCCTTTGGCCACAGCACTGCCAGAGGGCAGCTCTATGCACCCCGAGCAATGCTGACACATGGCAGTGACGCATCCTGCAGGGTCCCATATCCTGCAGGGTCCTACCTGGTACTCAAAGGTGGTGTCGGCAGCACCCTCTGGCCCCAGGGCAGCCAGGCGCTCCTTCTCCCGCTGCCTGGCATGGCGCCGGAGGCAGAAGGCCGCAGACACGGCGATGGCCATGACCGCCACGCAGGCCAGTGCGATGAAGGTCAGCAGCACCGAGTGGAAGCCATCCCCGAAGCGGGATGGGCGGGAGTAGGCAGCAGCCTCATTTCGCTGGGGACCAAGCCAAGTAAGGGTTAGCAGGGTTAGTTAGCATGGGGCTGGGGGATCAGAGACCCAATTCTGCTGTACATTTGGGGTTGCTGGGGGTTAAAACAGAGCAAGGGCTCTCCTTTCCTTTTCCTGAGGGTGCTGATTCCCCCAGCACCATGAGCTGGGGCAGAGCTGATGTCACTGGAGTGAGGCAGAGTGCACCCAACTACATGCCACATGGGGCACTGCTACAGTGGTGTCCCTGGAGCTGGAGGAGCTTGGCCGAGCCCAGGTAGCAGCCACTTTCCGCTTCCCTGCTCGCAGCACTCAAGGCTGCTGCCTGAGGCAGACCCAGCCCGGACTGCTCTTCTACAAGGCAGGCAGTAGCCCCTTGGAACTTTGGTTCCATGACCTCTTTCTGCCCAGCTGGAGATCAACAAGGGCCGAATTCAGCCCAAGGAGTTAATGCTGTAGGACAGGCAACTGCAGCACTGGGTGTGCTACTCCCAGGGGTCTTTCCCAACTGAGCCTAGCTCTCCCCTGCTCCACAGCAGAACATTGAGGGAGGCAGGGTGGGGCATATGCCAGCACTGCCAGCACTGCTGGTACCATCCCAGCTGTAGCAGCTAGGGCACAAGTCCTCCTGTTGCCCTACTCAGTCAGGACACAGAGCAGCCCCTGCCACCTTGCAGATAGTGTCTCCAGGGCTCCTTCCCTGTGATTGCGAGATCCATGCCAGCCCCATGCTGGAACAGGATGTTGCTCAGGTCTTGCCATTCCTGTCAATGCCATGACTGCATAGATCCAGCTAGGGCAGCACAGGGATGCTGGGGCATCACCAATTCAAACATCCTGCGCCCAATGAGCTGCCAGAGCCTTGCATTACCTCATTGCCACAGTCTCCAATTGGCTATGAGCCTGATGAGGTTACCGAGGGAACACTGCACCATCATCAACTACATCACCAGCATCATCGCCTGGGGATGTCCCCAGCCTAGGCGACACTGCTGCCACCGGCCCCTCAGCACCCTACTGTCATCAGAGTCCAGCCAGTCCTGCACCCAGGGCACCCACCAGGCCCAACATTTTCCTGCTCCCCACGGCACCCAAGCAGGAGCAGCCCTGCAGACTCTGGAGGTGTCAGCAGAGCCAGGAAGGACAGAAGGGATTTCTCCCCCAAGGCCTGCCCAGGCCCTGCTGTCCCCCTGCCTCCCTATATCCCTCTTCCTCAAATCTTGCATCAGTCCCAGCAAGTCCAGAGCCAGGAGGGAATGAAGGAGAAGCACAAACTGGTTAGAACTGGGAAGATCAAAGCAGAAGGGAGCTTGCAAAGCTGCCTCAGCTTCCTCTGAGCGCCATCTCTGACATCTCTCCCAGTTCCTGCCACCTGCCTTATCAAAAGGCATTGCCACAGACACACGCTGCATATTGCTGGTAGAGACAGGTTGCCTCAGTGGCCAGGCCACTTCCAAAGTCCATCCTGCCTTCCTGCCTACCTGCCTTCCTTCTCACAGCTACAGCCACATCACAAGAAGCGAAAAATGGGCCACTGGGCTGAGGATATGCTACACCATTTTTCCTCCTCAGGCTGAAAACATGGGAGCCAGGCTTGGTCCCTATCTCCAACCCCTGTTCTCCGCCCCAGGAGACTGTTCCCATGGCTTCCCAGAGGAGCATGGGGAGGAGTAACCCCTCTCCAAACAGATGGTTCCTGTTCCATCCCTGCCTCCAGCTGCTTTGCCATTCTCTGGGGACATGATGGCATTTTGCCTGCCTAGCTATGGTTTGTCGGATGCTCTGGGAACATCCCAGTGCTTGGGTGCCCAGGCCACAGCTGAGATGGGTGTGCAGGCTGGAGGGAGGCAAGGGTGAGGATGAGCCTTGAGGGATACAGCCCACAGCCCCCCAGTCTTGGGGGGAAGAAAAGCCTCTGGGACTCCCTCTCAAACCACCTTCAAACAACACAGAGTTTTTGTTTTTAAAAGAGCTGAGAGCCCTGGGCAGGATCGTGCTGCCTTGCAGTGGAGGGGGATGATGGACAGACAGGACTGAAGCAGTCTCCAAAAGGAGCCCTCCAACACAGGACAGGAGTCTATCTCTAACACAGCATCCCCAACACTGCCCAGTCTCCTCTATTCTTAAGCTGCCCTACAGACCTGCAGGGACAGCTCAGTCACAAAGACCCTTGTATCCCATGGCTTGGGGCTCCTGCCTTATACCCTGTGGCAGCATCCCCACACCCCTATCCCTGGCCACCCCAACCCCAAGGGACAGAATCCTTGCTCACTCCTACCTCTCCCACTCCTGTTTGCACAATCTTCAGGCCCAGCTCATTCTCCAGCTCTCCCTTCACTTGCTCTGTGGACAGGGAGGAGATGGTCAGAGGCATGCTTCCCCTCCACACAACAGACCCCCCAAGAAACAGAGCCAAGGGATAGCTCTGACAGCTGCCCACTTCAGCTCCCCAGTTCAGCCAAAGGCAGAGGGATATATGGTAGGAGCCCTCTCTTCCTGACCCCTGGGAAGGGGTACCCCACAACTGGGAGGGGAAGAGAGGAACAAGATCAAGGGACGCTGCCCAACTCACCAGTCTGGCTGGCCACATCTGCCAGTGAAAAGTTCTGGGGGTTCTGTCGGATGCGGAAGGTAAGTGCAGGACCCACAACACTGCCGGGAAGAGGGGAAACACAGTGTGAGACCTGGAAATGCAGACCCCCTACCCACCCTCACTACAGCCCAGTCCCTCCAGTCACCCTGCCTGGGAGTGCTGAGCATGGCCAGGGCTGAGGCAGCAGCACCCCATGGCACCAGTCCCCTCACCTGATGTTGATGAAGCTGGCGGTGGAGAGGTGGAGGTGCTTGGCAAGGAGCTCCAGCAGCCGCACGCCAGCAGCCAGCCCCAGGGGCCTGTGGGGACAGTGTCAGGGTAAGGAGAGGATGGCAGGGACAAGGGGACAGCCCTGCACTCCCCATAGTCAGGGAACAGTGACAGGCAGGCTCAGGGAGTCCCAAGCACACAGCAAGAGCAGGTGTCAGGGTGGGCAGGAGGTAAGAGTGTGGTGATGTGTGGTGGTGGGGGTGAGCTGACCCCCCTTGCACACAAGTGTGCAAGAGACACTTGTGCACACACACACACCCAGCCTCCTATCCTGCAACAGTGAGCTCTGGCTTTGGTGTGGGCTGGGAAAGGAAGGCTTTGGGGTGGAACAAGGGCTGTGGGTAGAGAATGGATCAGGGGGAGCTGACTCCATAGAAACCTGACCCTACCAAAGGCCCAACAGGTTCGGTCAAGCATGTGAAGCTGTGACAGCTGTTGGTGGGGAGATACAGAGCCTTCACACATGCAGACCCCCTGGCCTGACCCCCAGCTCTCACTTCTGGTCTGTGATGATGTAGCCATACTCGTCTAGTGGCCGCATGCCCTGCTGTGCCCCACTGTCCTTCATCTCTGTGTAGCTCTTCTTCTCCACCACAATGTGCTTTCTGGGGCTGAGTACATCCCCACTGTATCCCTGCTGTGGCTCAGCCCAGGGAGTTGGTGAGGATGCTGCCCTGCCCTTCATTCCGTCCCCTGGGGAGCTGCTGGCTGGGATTTTGGGGGGTGGCACTGTGGAGGAAGGGGGCACTGGCTCCTCTCCATGCTGCATGTCCCCCTCCGTCACCTGAAGGGAGGAAAAAGGAGAAGCTGGAATATCTGAGGAGAGCCTTCAGGAAATGCCTCCTCCCCCTCATCCCACCTGTGGCACGACACCTCCTCCAGCATCACCCTGCTGCAAACCCACCCGTTTTGCTGTGAGCACTTCAGGGCCAGTAATACCTGGAAAGGAGAGAAACAGAAGTCTTGCAGCAACCACCCCAAAAGGCAACACTCCCTACCCTGAAACAGGGCATGCTAGCACTTGCTGCTGCCAGTCCCTGCCCGTCCCATTCCTGCACCCAGCTCACCAGAGCTCTGGAGCAGCTGGAGGAGGGTGGATAGGCTGCTTATCTGCTGGGGACTCAGTTCTGGCAGCCCCAGGCCATAGCTGGCCAGGAGAGAAGCCAGTCTCTTCAGGGCAGCATCTGCAAGAGGATGTAGCATCAGGTTGGATGCTCTGCATCCACATGGAGACCAGGGACCAGGGATGAAGCAGATGGAGCAGGTGGGGTTGCGGGGATATTTTGCCCATGGGCATAAACCCAAAGAGGAGGGAAAGTGAGCCACAAAGTACTTGCGGCTGTGGGTACAGGATAGGGATAGGGCTTGGTGCCTGGCAGGAGAACAAGGTACCCGTCTGTGCAGAGGGTGGCTGGGCAGCCAGCGGTGCTTGCTGCTCCCTCTCCTCCATGTTTCTGTAGTCACTGGGGAGCCGCAAGCTGTGCTGAAGCCTGGTGCTGGCAGGGTCCGGGTGGCCAGCTTTCTCTCTGGGCAGGGAAAGCATGCCCAAGTCCTGGAAAAGATGCCCCCCATCCACTCCTGGCTGCCCACCATAGGAGGGCACAGGGCCAGCCCCAAAAAGGGCCTGGGCAGGGACTCGGCCCAGCAGTGAGGAGGTCTCAGAGCTCTGCCTGGCTGAGCCGCTGGTATGCTGGTGAGCACCATCCTGATAGCCGAACTGCAACCAAAACACATGTCAAACCCCACAGGTCCCCTGTAACCCCATGGTGGAGGCAAGGGGTACCCCAGCACCAGCAGAAAGGTGCTAGGAGTGCAGCAGCTCCCTGCCAATATCTACTTTCCTGCACAGGAGAAGGTGCTCACCCCCCAGCTTACCTTGTGGTAGGAGTAGGGATTGAGCAGAGTCTCCTCATAGCCCAGCTGGGGTGGAGAGGGCAGCAGGACGTGCTCCAGGTACCGCTGCACCAGAGGGGAAAGCAGTAGTGGTGGGGGCTGCTCCAAATGCTGAGCTGCTGGCAGGCCAGGGTCTGGGGCCAGTGGGGCTCGCCGGGGCTCGCTGCGGAGAGGCAGGAACCTCGAAGGCAAACAGCGCTGGGTTAACTCACCTGGGTAAAGGGGGAGGTCCCTCCCCTAAACCCCATTTGGGGCACAAAGCCCTCGCTGCTCCACTGAGCTCTGCTGATGCTGTCCTACCTGTCCCTGGCCACCGGCTCCAGCGAGGGCGGCAGGCGGAGGCGGGGGATGCGCTCCATCTCCTGAGAGATCACATACTGGGTGATGCCATCCTGCCACGAGAGCCCTGCCATGGGAGGAGGCTGTGAGACATGGAGGCAGCCTGGGAACCACGGTGTGAGTGCATGGGATACCATCCTGACATTCTGACTCTGTGTCCCATGGCCTGGGTTTGACCCCCCTCCTCCTCAGCCCACCCTGGCCCCTGGGCCAGCAGGACCGCAGACAGTTCTAGAGCCACTAGGCCATTCTACCTGACGTCCCCTCCCTGCAGGGTCACAGTGACATCCCCCATGCTCCCCTGTTCACCTTGTGCCATGAGATGCCGCAAGACATCCTGCAGACGCTGGAGCACAGGAGATGTGACCTGGAAGTAGGGTCTGTCCTGCACGGAGCCCACCTGGCACTGCCCAAATAGCCCATCTGCAAGGGAAGGGAGGCAGTGGGACCGCATGAACAAACACCCCAATGTGAGGCTCTCCAGGCACAGCCACACCTTTCTCCTGCCATGCCCCCCTGCACTGCACCCTAGGCTCCCCTGCAAGGCATCCTTGTACTCTTCACACACACTTGGCAAGGGAGAGGGAATCCCTGCACCCCTGCTAGCCACTTACCTTGCACACACACCTCCTGCGGGGAGCACAGCCTTCGGTCAAACAGGCAGCCTGGGACAGACAGACAGACAGACCAGTCAGCACAGCATCTAAGGGGGACTCCAATGGAATTTGCTCATCACCAGCTGCTTGGGGTCCCCCTACGCTCCAAAAAAGCAGCACAGGGATGCAATGTGGTGATGGTGGGAGGGGACACAGCTTTGTAGCCCATGGCAGAGGCTCAGTGCCAGTCTTTTCTGCCCCTCAGAGACAAGATGGGGGCTGTATGGAAAGTATGCCTTTGGCTCTGGAGAGTGGGGAAGGCCTAGAGTTTTTTGGGGTGCTGGCAGTTAGAAAGGTAAGACTGAGGCAGCAGAGACCTGCAAAACCACATCTGCTGCCCTCCTACATGTGGTACTACGAGGAAGGGATGCAACCCAGTGATACCGGAATCCACTCGCCCTGCGAGGCGGACCCCAAGGCATGGATGTAGTGATGTTGGGGGTGTGGGGTGTGTACCTCTCCAACCCCTTCGGCGGGCAGCCCTTGGGCAGGGGGCGGCTTCCCCCTTCCTCTCCCCCCCCGTTTCGGTCCAAGACCGTCAGCAGCGAGACGGCAGCAGGCGATGACTCAGCCCCGGATGGCAAGGAAGGAACGAGAAAACAACCGGGGGGAGGGGAGGGAGGGGCCCGTCAAGCCCGCCGCGGGGGAAGGGGGCTAGTGGGGATGAGGGCCCTCGGAACCCCGGCACCCACAGGCCAGCGTCCCCCGGGGCGGAGGCCACGCAGGTGCGGGACACAGGACCCCCCTGCCAGCGGGGACCCCAGGGACGGCGGCAGCGGGGGGCCGGGCCGGGGCGGCAGGGCCGGCGCTGTCCGCGGTGCTGAAACGGCGCAGAGCTCTCCCGCCGAGACGCCCCGCTCCGCCGGGAGGGGCGGTGGCCCCAGCTCAGGGAGGTTCCCGGCCTGGACGGTGCTCGGCCGCAGCCGTCCCGGCACCGTTACTTGCTTGCTCCCGGGGGCACCGGGGCCCCCGCGGTGCAGCCGGATTTTTCCCGGCACTCCCGGGCCGCCGGAGGACGAGGGGCGCAGCAGCCTCGGGCACCCGGTAGTGAGTCAGCGGAGCCGGGGCCGTGCCGCGCCGTGCCGTGCCGGGGGGCTGCAGCCCTGCTATCGACAGCGACACTTGGATCCCTGAGAGCCCCAAGAACGGACCACACGGACCGACCTGGAGAAGAGCGGGTCCACCGGCCCGGGCGGGCCGCACTTCCAGGCGGAGGGCAGCTAAAGGGCGGCATGGTCTCGGAGGAAGCCACGCTTAGGGCCGCTGGCCCGGGCTTCCCATCCCTGCGGCAGCCTCAGGCACCGGCTGTGCCCCGGGCATGAGCAAGCACCGTTCTGCTGCCGTCCTGTAGCCGCTGGCTGTCGGGTCCAGAGGGGCGGCAACTCTACCGCCGGCGGGGTGCCCCGGGATTAGCACACCCACCGGCCCGACAGCACCGGGGGAGGGGCGCCCCCCGTGCCAATGGCGCACCCTCGGTGGCGGTCCCGGGCCGCCCTGTCCCGCTATCCGCCAGGGGCCGGACTCGCCGCTGCTCGCCGTGACAGCACCCTACAGCGGCGGCGACCGCACCGG
>VYXF01006632.1:245478-256203 GCA_013397295.1 Polioptila caerulea
CTGCACCCTGCACCCTGCACCTAGCCCTACACCCGCAATCCACACCCTACACCCCGCAATCTGCACCCTGCACCCTGCACCCAGCCCTGCACCCTGCCATCCGCACCCTGCAATCGGCAATGTGCACCCTGCGCCCCACGACCTGCGACCCCACGATCACCCTTTGCGCCTCCCATGCCATGTCCCCCACCATGCACATTGCACTCTCACCCTGCACCCCACGCCATGCAATCCTCACCATGCACACCTCACCTCTGGTCCAGACCAGGCAAACACAGTGCCTGAAAAGGCTAGGGTAGAGCTGAATTAAGGGTGGGTGGAAGAGGGAGACAGCGAGGAGGGGCTGGGGTGGGAAGCAAGGGGCAGGGACAGGCTCCGTCACAACAATGGTCACCCATCCTTGGTGGGCCCCGGTGTGCCCCAGTTCTTGGGCTAACTGGGTGAGCAGGAGCTGCCTGAAAATGGGGCTTGGCCTGCCTGCGGTGGGGGGGCAGGTGCACAGGAAAACACACTTGCTTCCCTGAGGCTAGGTATACTTGGAGTGGGTCACAGCTAAGCTGCAGCCTCCCATCGTTGTTGCTCCCCTGCCTTGGCACTGCCTGGCCCTCACAGGAAACAAGGCACAAACCCTTAGAGCCATGTTGGAGACAAATGTCTTGGAGTGACAGCAATGCACGGGGTTCTGAGAGTTGGCACCCAAGCTGCCTGTCAGCCCCAGGGACACTCCCAAGGGATAGAAGCCCTTGGCCTTGCATGGATTAGGGTGCCTCCTGCCCTTGGCTGGGTTCCCTTCATGGATGGGATGCAGCAGTGGGGTTTTGGGTTTCAATCAGTCCTCATGCATCATTTCCCAGCAGGATCCTTTCTTCCTAGCAATGGATATGCGGCCTTGGGAGATGGACGTGGCAGCCTGTGAGTGCTGCATGGGGCCCAGGTGTTGGGTGCCAGCTGGATTCCCAGCTTCTGAGTCACTCGCGTGGGCACCCTGTTAGATGGAGACGCCGTCCGTGTTCTGAGGACTGGAAACTAGTGGTCGTGTTGCCCCTGACCCTGTGACCTGTCATGCTGAGAGCTCCTGACAGCTCTGGATTTATGCTCCCAGCCCCCAGCACCTGCCTCTCCCACCAGCAAATGGGAACGAGCACTTCCACTGCCTGGCACCCTGCAAACAGACAGCTGGAGGGTCTCCATGTCAACCACAGCACAACACAGGGCCAGCCCCCGCCCTGGCCAGGCCCGGATCAGGCTGGGAGCACCCAGCACTCCAGCCCAGAGCTGGGATACGTGTGTCAAAGGGACACAGGCAACCATCCCCAAGCTCCTCCTGCCAGCATCACCCTCCTCTGCTGCTGGAACCCAGCTCAGGGCCAGGTGCCCTTGAATGGTTCCCAGGCTGTGCCTGAGGGGCATCTGAGGATATTCAGAGTCTCTGGCTCCACAGCCGGTGAATGCCCAGAGTGGATGGGCACCCAGTGTGTGCTCAGGGTGGATGGCTCCTGGGGTGTGTGTGTGCAGGAGCAGGGCGTGCCTGGATCTGGGGTGTCAGAGTGGGACTGAGTGGCAGGGCCGGGTGTGGCCTTCATCTAGCCCTGCCGCTGTGAGCAAAGGGCAGTGCCTTGGCGTGCCACAGCTATTCCCGGCACAGCAGGACTTCCAGAAAAAGCTCCTGATGGCTATATCCGGGTGGGCTCTGACTCACCCCTGGCTGGGTGCCAAGGGCTGCACAGCACCTGCCATGGTTGCCCCCTACCCCATCACCGTACCCCTGGGAAGACAGTGCTTCTGTCCCCATCCTGCACTGCCCCATGGATCATCCAGTGCAGCAGGGAGCCACAGGCAGCCCTTCCAAAACAGCATCAGCTCCTCCTGTGCATGTGTGCACCCTGCTGCTGGGCTTGTGTGTGTTCCCGGGGGTGCCTGGCAGGAACAGGACCAGCAGGGACAGGGCACTGTGGTGCTTCATATGTCCCCTGTCCCCTTAGCAGCCCAGGTGGGGTTCTGGGCAGGCTCTGCTGCAAGAAGTGTTCCCTGCTGGCAGTAGGCTCTGGGGATGGGCAGGCAGTGCTTAGCTCTCCCTTCTGGAAGGGGTTAATGAAAAGATGGCCCAGGACAAAGACTGTAAACAAAGCAGAGATCCAGGAAGTGCCACCCCCTTCTCCCACTGCCTGCCAGGCTCCCTGGACCCCCCCTTGCCAGCCCTGCCAGGATGAGGAAAGGGATGGCATCCATCAAGGCGGTCCTCCGCATCCCGGCCCACGTGTCTGAGCATGGGAAAGTGAAATCACTGCCCAAGAATTGCTGGAGGCTGAGTGAATGGCCACCATGCCTTACGTGAGCCATCAGCGATGCAGTGGGTAGTGCTACCTCATCTCACTGGCATGGGTGATGCTATCGAGGCTGCAGCATCCTTATGGACCACTCAGCCACTCAGTCATCCCCACATGGATCACAAGGGCAGCTGGACACCTTTAGTATCTCCACACCACTGGGGCAGGTGAATGTCCCTATGAACTGTGAGGGCAGGTGGACACCCTTTAGCCTGCCCCTATGCAGCAGGGATGGACCACAGAGCCAGCTGTAGGTGAATGATGGGGCAGATGTATACTTCAAGCATCCTCATGGAAGTAGCTTGTCTCCCCCGTTATCTACACGACTCAGGGCAACAGCTCACCCCCAGCACGCTTGTGAAACCTGGAGGCAACAACTCACCTGGAGGATGTACAAAGACCGAGGGAGGTGAGCAAACACCTCCCAGCATCTATACAGGTTGTGTCTGGACATCCTCGGCATCCATGTTTGCCAGGGGGGCATCCAGGCACCCCCAGAATTCTGTGCCACTCAGACAGGACAGTGTCCTCAGCATCCCCATCACTTGGGGACAAGGGGGTGGGGATCAGGAGCAAACAGTCTGTGCACCCCCTGGTTCTGAGCTCTGGAGTGGGCAAAGGCATGGGGGCAGCTGGGAAGAACAGCTGGTGTGGGGGGACTAGAGACTTTACCCACCAGCTCCCGGGACCCCACCAGGCCAGGCTGGGCCTTGGTCCAGGCAGGGAGGGAGAGCCACCTCCTATTTAGACAATAGCACGCGCCCCGGATCCGTCAGCGCTGGGGAATGGGCCACACAGTCCTTCCCTCTTAGGGAAAAGGCGTCTGGGAGGCTCATGGCTGTAAAAGGAGCGGGATGAAGGAAGACAGCCAGGGGTCAAGAGGGAGGGGGATGGACACCTCTGCTGCTTCATTCCCATTCCCATTCCTCAACTCACCCTTGAGCTAAGGCCAGGCATAAGGAGGCACTGGCTCCTGGTGGCAGGGTATAGAGACAAGGAAGGGCCAGCATCCAGCCCCCACATCCTGTCTAGCTTCAAGCCCCAAGATGCAAGCTCAAGGAGGCTGTGCTGGGTTTAAATCCTGGGGGAACAGCAGGGAGGGAGGGCCAGGAAGGAGGGGCGGCTGCAGGATGCAGCTGGCTTTGCTCACAGGGATGTCATGACCAGAGGGAGTTGTTTGACATTCCAGCTCCAAACGCCTTCCCGGCAGCAGTCTCATCCAAGATTTGATGGAAACTGGGACCAGGCCAATGTGGGGGTTCAAGAGCCACTTCCCAAGCTCCACTGGTCTGGGTCAGCCTGGCCTGGGATGGAGCTGTGGGGAGGCTGCACGGGGCTGGACAGCACAGGAGGCAGCCCTGCACTTCTGGCTGTGTGTTTGGCATCTTGTCCCTGGGATGGGACTCAGGCAGGGTCTCTGGGTCCTGCACTTCATCCCTCCTTCCTGTCATGCTGAGTCCTCTAAGAAGACAGGGATTTCCTAAGAGGTTTGTCCACCCTCTGCAACACATGGGGCCCCTGCTTGCCCAGAGCCATTCCGGAAGGCTGTCACCACAGCTAAGGAAAGGCCACTTCAAACCATCTGCCCTAGAGCGGGGCCAAGAGGATGCTCCTGATTAACCCCTCTGAGATGCTTCCCCTCCAAGTAGCAGTGCCCAAGAGTTCATTTCCCCTGCCTGGGGCACCCCAACCCTGCACCCCCCTGCTCTATGTGATGAGGATGGGAACAAGGGCTACCCAGGCCTGAGATGGGATTTGCATCAACCTACCTGAAACACTAGGGCAGGTGCCAGGCACTTCTGGACAAAGCATCCCTGAGGAGTCCATCCTCCCCACAGTCCCAGCTGGCACAGCAGTGGGGTGGGGTAGTGGAAAGGGATTGCTGAACTCCATTCCTGGTGGTGTGCTGTCCCAGATTCCCTGAGTCTCCCTCATGGGGCACCCACCTGCCCCTCTGCACACCAGCTAAGGGCCGGCTTGCTGGCACTTGTGGCACAGGCAGGGCACACGTGCAGGGCTCTGGGATGTGCAGGGCATGCTCGGAATGGGGCCAGAAGGAGGAAGGATGCTGTCTGTTTTTCCATCTACTCTCCCCCCACAAGCCCCCCTTTCTTCCATTCTCTCCCTGTGTTGGGATGAAACAACCTCATCTGGAAATACCTTCCCTTTTAAAGGCAGGCTCCTCCAGGCAGCTTGTGCTCTCTGGGAAGACGCTACATCACTCTGCAACTGGGTGGCTGGGAGAGGCTCCAGGGATGGGGCCTTGGACGAGCAGAAGGGATGCAGGGCATTGAGCATTGGCCCACCTGCATGTCTATGGGACCCAGACTTTAGCTGGCTCCCCAAGTGACATGGAGCAGGAAGGCAGTAGGGAGGAGTTCCTCCCAGAGCCAGGGCAGTTGAGAATGCTTCCATGAACCAGCCCAAGCCTTTGCCTGATGCTGATGCTGCCATGGGTGAGCCATGGCACTGCTTGGATTCTGTGTTACAGCCAGGACAGAAGGCTAGGAGGTGCAGGGCCAGGCAGGGCTGAGAGCTGTCCTGCTGCTGCATCACCCTGTGCGCAGTAGCACAGCGGTCCCCTCCACCAGGGCCTTCGGGGACAAAGGCACTGGGGCTGAGCCAGCTGACATCAGCCAAAACAGCCCAGCTTGGACAGAGCTGGGGGTCACCAGATGTTCTGGGTAGTCTAGGGAGGAGGGGGTGCCGCCCAAAAAAAAAAACCCTCATGAGGGGCTCCCCTAGCACAGGCGCCCTCCCTCACGATGTCCTTTTCAGTTATCGTGGGTTTGTGCAAGGCCCTGAGGGTCCCTGACCTGACCCACCGCCCGTCCAGGAAGATGTAGTGGGGATTTTTAGACAGATTTAGAAATTCCCTATTCTGGGAGTTTTTGTGGAGCTGGGCTGGGCTTTCAGATCCCCAGTGTACTTACTGGCTGGGGGGGAGACTGAGGAGACAGAGCAGAGTCTGCTGTGCCTTGGGATAATCTGGGGACCTCGTTCTGCTCTTAGAGTGATGGGGATCAGAGAGGGGCTAGGGCTGCTCCAGGCAGGGTCATTGTCCAGCTGTGCTCTCCACATGCTTGGAGCAAGAAGGGTTAACAGAGTGCCTCCCCCACTATAAATACCACGTATGTATGTCCCACACCCCACGAGTATGAGCTGGGAAGGCTATTTTGGTTGAGTGCCTGCTGCTTTGGGAATGTGCCGGAGCGAGGACAGGGGCTGACGTCACCGTCACTGGGGCTCGGACCCAGCACCTGCTCGGGGTCACTCAGCAGCACTCCAAAAGCACCCAGACCCTGGCCAGCGCTCAGCCCCCCATGTCAGAAGGAGTTTGGGTGGTGGGTCAGCACATGCACACTCAGGGCAGGGGTCCCCCCAAATCAGCCCCTCTCCAGGGCCCTTCCTTGCTCACTTTCTAGATGAGGTGGCTGGAGACTGGTCCCATGTAGAGACCTGAGCCTGGTGCTCTTTCCAGGGGGTGGGTCAGGGCATCATCAAGGGGCCGTTTGGGGTGCTCAAAACCAATTTGGGGACCACAGCTGCCAGTCATGGGGTTTGGCTCAAGGGGGTCAAGTGATGCTGTGAAGGTTCCCTTCTTTCCCTTCACGGCGTCAGCCTAGGCTGTCTGTCTGTCTGTCCGGGCCCCCTGCGGGCGGCACTATATCCTGATAGGGGGTTCACCACCAGTCTGCCCCACTTCCTCTCCTCGCACCCCCAGGGACGGGGCGGAGCAGTGGGGCCCCGTGTCAGGGCCTCACCAGGGAACTCTAGGGGTGCCCGGGGGTCCTTGTCTGCCGCGGGGTGCGGGCAGGTGAGGGGCAGTGGGCGGGAGCTGCGGCCATCTCCCCCGCGGTAGCATCCCCCAGCTGCCCGGCAGCAGGAGGGGCGGGTGATGTCAGCAGGATACAAATAGCGGCGCGCGGTCCCCTCCCGACGCCTCTCCGAGCTGTGCCGGCCGCTCGCCAGCCCTCTGCCTGCTCCCTGCTCCGGCCTCGCCTCCCCACGCCGCCACCATGAGCCAGTCCTACTCCTCCAGCCAGCGGGTCTCTTCCTACCGCCGCACCTTTGGCGGCTCCCCGGTCTTCCCTCGTGCCTCCTTCGGGGGCAAGGGCAGCAGCGGCAGCTCCGTCACCTCCCGCGTCTACCAGGTGTCCCGCACCTCGGCCGTCCCCAGTCTGTCCACCTTCCGCACCACCCGCGTGACGCCCCTGCGCTCCTACCAAAGTGCCTACCAGGGTGCTGGCGAGCTGCTGGACTTCAGCCTGGCCGATGCTATGAACCAGGAGTTCCTCCAGACCCGCACCAACGAGAAGGTGGAGCTGCAGGAACTCAATGACCGTTTCGCCAACTACATCGAAAAGGTGCGCTTCTTGGAGCAGCAGAATGCCCTCATGGTGGCCGAGGTGAACCGCCTGCGGGGCAAGGAGCCCACCCGCGTGGCCGAGATGTACGAGGAGGAGCTGCGGGAGCTCCGGCGCCAGGTGGACCTGCTCACCAACCAGCGGGCTCGTGTGGAGGTTGAGCGTGACAACCTGCTCGATGACCTGCAGAAGCTCAAGCAGAAGTGAGTGGGGAGCCCTGGAGAGTCCCTTTGGGCATCTGTCTGTGCATCTCCATCCCTAGGGGTGGGTGGGGGCAGAGCTTGCCCTGGCAGCCCCTCAGGTGCTTACTGCTATCCTCGTGCCTCGTGCTCAGAGCCCATCATGACCCCAGTACTCTGTCCCCCTTGACCACTTTCTGGCTGCCCAGGCAGCACCCAGAGGGTAGAGTGGCTCCCACAGCAGGGGTGTCCCCTCTGCCGTCCCTTGCAGTGAGGCTGAGGCTGGGCTGTAACACCACAGGACACCCAGACCTGGGAGGTCAAAGTGCACCTCACCCCGGGTCCCCATCTCTGCTCACACCGGGGAGGGCTGCTGGGCCCATGGGAGAGCGGAGCTCTGTGGGACGGATGGACAGACAGATGCAGTAAGCGAGGGGATGGATAACTCAGGGAGGTTGCTCCATCAGCTCCAGACGTGAAGGAGGGAGGGGAGGAAGTGGCTGCACTTCCACAGGCCAGGTATGGTTCAGGCCTGCTGCGAGTGTCCATGGTGTCCTGTGAGCAGTGGGAGACCCCAGGGATGCTGTGGACCTGGCTCGTGCTGGGGAAGAGACTGGGGATTATCCTCAGGGGTGGCCAGGCTGAGGGAATTCCCAGGGACTACGAGCGTGGGGAACCTGGCAGTAGGGGCAGATACTCAAAAAGGGAGCTGTATGTTCTGATGATGGTCTGCACCTTCCCTCCTGGACCCTGTGTCCTGAGGACACCATTCCCTAGGAGAGACACAGCCTGCTGCCTCCTTCTGTAACCCCAGCCACCACCACAGACGGCCAGCACTGGGGTCCTCCTTGATGCAGGGGAGCTGGGGGTGGTGGCATGAACAAATTCTCTGTGACAGGGGAGGGGCAGGGCCCGGAACAAACGGGTGTTGGGTTTCTGCCACCCCGTGTGCCAGCACCACCTGGGCGCCTCCATCTCCTCCCTGCTGCCTTTCCACTGACATGCAGCCTGCGGTACTCTCCTCTTCCTTGACACAAGCCGGGATCTCCAGCCCTAACCTGACCCTACCTCACAGCAGTCCCCATTTCACATCCCACAGCATTGTTGAAACCTATCTGCGCTCCTGCTCTCCCTGGGATAGCTCAGTTGGTGGCCATCTCTTGGACCCCCAGTGTCAGATCCTGCACCCTGTCCCCCCAGCTGCTGGTCACTCTCCCCTATAAGGGCTGGGGCAGTGCGCATGGCACTGAGCTGACCTCATGTCTTTGTGATCTCTCCAGCGTTGACTATAATAGGGAATGGGAGGAAGAGCCCCTGGCCCCCCGCCAGTCCTCTGCTGCCTGCTGGGAACGCAGGACAATCTGTTTTCTTCCTACTGGGCTATGCTGGGCTTAAGGACAGCTCGGGGGGCATCATCACAGAGGGACTGAGCTTCCTTCAGACCCCCCTAGCCTCTCTTCTCTGCCTACAGGCTGCAAGAGGAGATCCAGCTGAAGGAAGAGGCTGAGAACAACCTCGCTGCATTCAGAGCTGTGAGTACCTGTCCCCTTAGTGTGGCGTGGGAACCCTACCCTCCTTCCCACCCTCATTTTCCCCCAGCAGCCCAGACCCAGCACCAGGGCATGGTCCCAGACACAGCTTTGCACTTTCCAGCCCTCGTGCTCTCCCTGCAGCCCCCCACTATCCCTCATTCTGTGTCCCTCCCAGGATGTGGATGCAGCCACACTAGCACGCATTGACCTGGAAAGACGTATCGAGTCCCTGCAGGAGGAGATCGCCTTCCTCAAGAAGGTGCATGAAGAGGTAGGTCAGAAGCTGCACCCTATTCCAATGGCACTCACAGGGCAGGGAAAATGGAGTGGGTGCCCTGAGATGTCACCTTGTCCATGCAGGAAATCCGGGAACTGCAGGCCCAGCTGCAGGAGCAGCACATCCAGGTGGAGATGGACATCTCCAAGCCTGATTTGACGGCTGCACTGCGGGACATCCGTGCTCAGTATGAGAGCATTGCTGCCAAGAACATCGCCGAGGCCGAGGAGTGGTACAAGTCCAAGGTGCGGGAGGCAGCGGGCTCTGGGCGGGCTCCGGCACAGCGGGTTCCATCTCGGTGGCCATGCCCACTGACCATGGTCTCTCCCCAGGTGTCTGACCTGACGCAGGCAGCCAACAAGAACAACGATGCGCTAAGGCAGGCCAAACAGGAGATGCTGGAGTACCGGCACCAGATCCAGTCCTACACCTGCGAGATTGATGCCCTCAAGGGCACGGTGAGCTAAGAGCAGTATTGGGTAGATCCCCAGCTTCCCTGCAGGGACTGGCTGCTCCAAGGCTGCTCAGGGACCTCTGGGACATCTCTGGGGTGCGGGGGCTCTTCCCAGCTCTCTGAGTTGCTGCCACAGGGGGTCTTGTATCCCACATTTGGGCTGCACCTCCCCCAGCAGTGGCCTGGGCTCCTGCAAAGTGTTTTGGCAGAGTCCTGGAATCAAAGTGCAGTTTATAAAATGTGACCCAGCCTCGGAGGCTCCAGGCAGGCGGGCACAGGGCTCGGGGTGTCTGGTTGCAGGCTGGCAAGGTGGTTGCAAACAAACAGGGCACAACAGTCCCATTCTGGCACAGTCATGGTCACAGGAGCCAGCCAGCAGCCACCAGTGCCACCCCCAGGCAGCCATCCAGTGCTTCTGCAGCTCTCTGTGCCCTCTTGCTAGGGTAGGATGGCTTTGCTGGGAGACCTGGACACTGGGGTGCTGGGGTTGCCCAGTACATGCCCAGCTTGCCCCCATGAGACCCTGCTGCCTAGCGCTGGGCAGGTGAGGGTTACAGTCACTCATCATGGTCTCATGTCAGCTGAACCCAGCCCAGGGCTGACCACAGCTCTCCCCAGGATGCACTGGCATCCCCAGTTCCCTCCCTAGGTGACCCCTGGCTCCTCTGGGTTCCCCCCCTCATTGAGCACCCCTGTCTCTCCAGAATGACTCGCTGATGCGCCAGATGCGGGAGATGGAGGAGCGCTTTGCGGGGGAGGCCGGTGGGTACCAGGACACCATTGCCCGCCTGGAGGAGGAGATCCGACACCTGAAGGATGAGATGGCCCGGCACCTGCGTGAGTACCAGGACCTGCTCAATGTCAAGATGGCCCTGGATGTGGAGATTGCCACATACCGCAAGCTGCTGGAGGGAGAGGAGAACCGGTGAGTGGAAGGGGGGCAACACAAGCTGGGGGAACCAGCAGGGTCAGCATTTTTTGGGGGGTCTCAACTTTGTGAGGACACCTGAGGGCTAGGACTGGCTGGTGCTAAGCTTTCTCCTCTGTGTTCCCACAGGATCAGCATCCCCATGCACCAGACCTTCGCCTCTGCGCTTAATTTCCGAGGTGAGCTTCACTCCATGAGGAGGGGGAACTGGGACAAGTCCCCTCTGTTCCCCACTTTTGGGGCAAATGTTCCTCCTGGGGGGTTGTAGCCAGGCTGGCAGGTTGGGGACACACCGGCGCCACACAGAGTCCCTGGTATGGGGGCTCTTGTGTGGGTGTTGCTGTGAGCTGACGGGGGGTTAAACCAAGGCTGCTGAAGCTCCTCAGTGACCCCAGCCCCACGGCTGTGTCCCCATACCCTGTGGTCCCATCCCTTGTGTCCTCCCCCTGCAGAGACCAGTCCGGAGCAGCGGGGCTCCGAGGTGCACACCAAAAAGACCGTGATGATCAAAACCATCGAAACCCGTGATGGGGAGGTGAGTGCAGGGTGGCACCTGAGGGTGGCTGGGAGGCGGGGGACCGAGGGCAGCACCAGTTCCCGCACTCGGGGCTCCGGTGTGGCACGGCATGGCGTCTCACCGTGCCTCTCTCCCGCAGGTGGT
>VYXF01006632.1:283180-295909 GCA_013397295.1 Polioptila caerulea
GGGCGGGCTGCGAGGCCGTGACCCTTTTTTTTTGTAGCTCTAATAAAATCTGTTTGGTAAAGCGCTGTGTGGTGTGTTCCTGGCACGGACACCTCCCCTCACCCCCAGACCCCTCCCTGGCTCAGCTCTGCTTTCCACATCTCACCTCCCATCCCACCCTTTCCTGCTGCACTCCCTGCCCGCTGCACCAGGCCCCCTCCCTGCATGAACCACTGCCCTGCATGTACTCCCAACTCCATCCCCGCTACCTCTCATGGTTGCTTTTCAGTTGCTGAGATGCGTCTCTCTCTTTCTTTCTCTCTCTCCCCTGTCCCCGGGCAGCTCGCCCCGAGTGCCAGTCCCTGGCCATCGTGGTTCCCCTGCAGGACTTGGTGGTCGGGGCGGGGGAGCTGGCGGTCTTTGAGTGCATGGTGGCCGGCCCGCCAGACATGGACGTAGACTGGCTGTCCCGGGGCCGGCTGCTTCAGCCTGCCCTGCTCAAATGCAAGATGCATTTTGATGGGCGCAAGTGCAAGCTGCTGCTCACCTCTGTGCATGAAGACGACAGTGGAATCTACACCTGCAAGCTCAGCACTGCCAAAGGTAAGCGGTGGACATGCAGCTCCCCTGGGGCGGTTCTCACTCAGGGCTTGGCCCTAAGAGGGGTGGGTAGACCCCCCTACCCTGGGCTCAGAGCTCTTATCCCCAAGGATGTAGCTGTGAGTGTTGACGTGGGATACGGGGGGACAAGGGCATAGGGAGTGTATGGTGCCCCAGGCCCTGGGGAGATTTCTCAGGAAACCTGTGTGTGCATCAGTTCATGGGCTCCGGCACCCTGAGCCCTGCAACTCCGTCCCACCCCCCCACTCCACTCAGCTCCTCTGCCAGCATGTAGCTCTCTGAAACATGGGAAGATGCATTTGCTCCATGGCTCTACCAGGTAGATGCAGGCCTGGAGTCCAGCTGTCCCTACCCCCTGGCTTGAGATCTTCTGGGCACCCTGCTCCAGTATTGATGTGTTTCTGCTGGCTTGGGAGGTGGTGGTGAAATGGGCAGGGAGTCAGGGCTTCCCAGCCTCTCCCACCAAACCATCACTGGCAGCAGCTCAGCAGGAATTGCATGGGCCTCTGTCCCATGGCTCTGACACACCTGTGCCTGTGCACGCTGCCCACAGCTCTGTCCCACACAGAGTCCATTCTCCTGCCCACCTCTCCAGGCAGCAGACTTGGAGGGGGGGTTGCAGGGAGAAGTAGCATTCCCTGAACCCTACAGCTGGTGCTTGTGCAATCCTCCATGAAGGAGGCTGTATTCCTGTGGGGCTTTGAAGGTAGCAGCAGTTTGGGGCTCAGAGAGGTGAGGGTGTGCCTGAGAATGGTGTTGCCCATCCTTGCCCAGGGTGGATGACTACACCGTCGTTGCAAAGTGGTCCCTGCTGGAAATCCCCTCATCTGGAGCATCCAGCCTGCTCATGTCCCCATGCTACTTCTTGGATGCTGCATGTGCTGGCACTACCTGTTTAAGCATCGCTGCCCCATCCCCAAGGGGAAAGGCCAGCTGCGGAGGACAGGGCATCCTCCAACCCCACCTTGCTGCTGGCACCTGTACTGCTGTGCAGAGAGGCAAGAGGTGCCTGCTGCCAGCAGAGCCCCAGCCCTGGGCATGAGGACCTTGCACACATTTTTGCCACCCTGCCCTGTAAAGGGACAAAGCCTGGAACCCCACACACCTGGCTTCAGCCTTCAGCCTTGACCATGTGTGGGGTATGCTCACCCACAGCCACACTGGTTTCTGGGTTGCGGCCGATGGGGGTCACAGACTGCCTCCTGCCCTGCACAGGCATGTGCTGTGGGGACTCACCAGTGCCTGCTCTCCTCACAGATGAGCTGACCTGCAGCGCCCGGCTGACGGTGCAGCCCTCTGTGCAGCCGCTCTTCACCCGCAAGTTGGAGGATGTGGACGTGGTGGAAGGGCGGACAGCGCGTTTTGTCTGCATGATCAGTGGGACTCCCCCTCCAACCGTTACCTGGACTCACTTTGGTAACCCCTAAGCTCAGAGAGCTTGCCAAGGGCCCTGCAGGGAGACCTCTCCTCATCTCCTTGGGGGCTGGACCCAAAAGCTGCACCTGGCTGGGACTGGAGGGGATGCTGCTGCTGATGCTGGTGTGTGTCTCTGCACAGGCCTGCCAGTGCAGGAGGGGGAGAACGTGCGGATTCAGCAGGATGGAGGGCTGCACTCACTGGTCATCGTGCACGTGGGCAGTGAAGATGAAGGGCAGTACAAGGCAACTGCCAGGAACATCCATGGCCATGTGGAGTGCTCTGCTGAGCTCTATGTGGAGGAGCCACGACCATCTGCAGCCTCCCAAATGTAAGAGTTGGACGGTCACTGCAGTCTGCATCCCCCTGCTTGCTCCCCTCTGGGACTTGGAATACAACTGGCTTATGCAAAGCATAGGGCCAGGGCTGAGCTGGGGGCCCTGCACCATGCTCCCATCATGAGCATGTGTGGGCTTTTGCAGCTCTAAGCTGGAGAAGATGCCATCCATTCCGGAGGAGCCAGAGCAGGTGGAGACAGAGGCAGAGTGCTTCACCATGCCCGATTTCCTGAAACCACTGCACAACCTGGACGTGGTGGAGTCAAAGGAGGCCGTGCTGGAGTGCCAGGTGGCCGGGATGCCCTACCCCTCCATCACCTGGTACCACAATGGCTCCCGAATTGACAGCACTGATGACCGCAAGATGATGCAATGTAGGACTCCTCGTTGCCTTCCCCACCCCCTGGGGTCCCTCTCCATGGGGTGGGAGAAGGGGGAACACCCTTGGAGGAGGCATCACCCCCCAGACCTCTACACCCCACGAGGCAGGAAGGGGAGCTCTGTGCTGCTTAGCTGGTGGGGTCTTACCTATGTCCCTCTGTTCTCCACCAGATAAAGACATCCATCGCCTGGTATTCACGGCTGTCAGCCACGCACATGCTGGTGTCTACAAAAGCGTCATTGCCAACAAAGTGGGGAAGGCCACATGCTACGCACACCTCTATGTCACCGGTAAGCAGCAGCAGACAACACTTGGGATGTGCGGCCACTCACAACCACCCTGCCAGGCTGTGCCCCAGGATTGTTGCGAGGTTCTGGAGGAATAGGATCACAGGGCAGTTTAGGCTAGAGGGGACCTCAGGAGATCTCTAATCCAACCTAAAAGTGGGGCCAGCAGCGCAGCTCTCATCTTGTGTGGTCAAGACCCATCCCTGGACCACTAGGTCCTGCATGAAGCTTGCTGGCAGGCTGAGCCCCCACCAGGAAACCAGAAAGAATTGCTGGCCTCATCCATCCCCTCAGCCAGCATCTCCCAGAACATGAGGCAGATGCCCTGATGAGCTGGGGCAGTGGCTATGCTTATATCCCTCTCCACGCAGATGTGGTGCCAACCCCCCCAGACGGGCCCCCCACTGTGGCCTCAGTGACTGGCAGAGCCATCACGCTGACCTGGAACAAGCCCAAGTGGCTGGACCCTGCCATAGGTAAGGGGGCAGGGTATGGGCAGGAAGATGGCAGGGGGTGGGCAATGCCATGATGGGGTGCATGGGGTAGCTCCATGCCAGGGGCTCTGCACTGACCCCCTTTCCTTGCAGATCCAAACTCGGTGACCTATGTGGTGCAAATGCAAGTGCTGGGCACGATGCAGTGGGTGGTGCTGGTGACTGGTGTGCAGGACACCACCTACACAGTGCACAGGCTGACCAAGGGTGCCCAGTACCTCTTCCGTGTCATCACTGCCACTCCCAAGACCAACAGCAAGCCCTCCCCACCTGTGGGGCCCGTGCAGCTCCTGGACCGGGGTGAGAAGGGCAGTGGGGAGGGACTGTGTAGCTGGCATGGAGGTCTCTGTCCCTTGTTGGGTGGTAAGCTGCCCAGGGCTGGGTGGCATGGAGTGGGCAGGGGTTGGTGAAAATGCATTTGGTAGGACCCTACCTGGAGGAGGCCCCAGTCATCCTGGACAAGCCAGATGTGGTGTATGTGGTAGAAGGCCAGCCAGCCTCCATCACCATCACCATCAACCATGTGGAGGCCACTGTCACCTGGAAGAGGTAGGACATGGCACTGTGCCTTGTTGCCTGCCCTGTGCCTAGCATCACCCCACAGGATGCATATAGAAGGACTTCCAGCCCTCCATGCAGCCCCACTCTGTGTGTGGATGAGGGGCTTCTTCCCTGGGGCTGGTCTGGGTGTGCACACAAAGGTGATGTCCAGTGCCCTGAAGAGTTGTGGGTGTGAGCTGTGGGGTGCTATCTGCGGAATATTAAGGGGCAAAAGCCATTGAGGAGGCGGAGCTGGCAATGGGATGTGAGCGCTTTGTGGGGGCTGCGGGGTGGGAACTGGGGCTGACTGTGGGGAAGGAGATGGTCGGGGGCTGTGGGGTGGGATCTATCAATGGGGCAGTGGGCCTGCCGATGGAGCTGTGATGTGACAGCTGGTGTGCCTGCAGGGGCGGGCAGGTGCTGGGGGAACTGGAGGGCACGTGTGAGATGATGATGCCAGACGACGACCAGCACTGCCTGCGGCTGCTGTGTGTGGGCCAGGGGGCTGGGGGGCTGCTGGCCTGTGAGGTGACCAATCGCCACGGCACTGCCCACTGCACCCTCTGCCTCCGCCTCGCAGGTAGGTGCCCCTGCACTGGAGGGACGTGTCCCTCTGCTGGGGGGTGGCATCACCCTATGGTGCTCCAAGCCCACATGCTCGGGGGAGGGCATTGCCCCATGGTGCCTCATGCCCATGTGCTGTGGGGGCACTGCCCCACAGCATGACGCTGCTCCTCAGTGCTTCACACTCATTTATTGTGGGGATGCCGCTCTATAGGGTGCCAATCATGAGGATGGGAAGCCATGAACCACGCGTTGGTACAGTTGCCCGGTGTCCCATACCCATGTCTGGCCTGGGCAGAAGTGTCCCATGTGTCCCATGAGTGCACATGGGGAGGCAGTGCCTTATGGTGTCCCTTAGCAATATGCCATGGGTGACACTGCTGCAGGGTGTCCCATCCCTGAGTATAATTGGGAGGCACTGCTCCCAGTGCCCTATAGCCAAGAACCATAGTGGACACCTCCACAACACCCCACACCCATATGTAATGTGAGATGCATTACCACAGTGCCCCATGTCTGTGTGCTGTGAGTGGCACTGCCCCACAGTGCCCCACTCCAACGGGGAACTGCTGAATGCTGCTGCAGACGCATGCCATTGCCCTGTAGAGGTGTCCCACATCCATGTGCATTGGAGTGGCACTGCCCCACATCACTCCATGCCCCTACTCCTACTTGCAATGCCTCACAGCTATACACCCCGTGCCAGTGTCAGGGGGCTGACACTGCCCCTTGGTGCCCCATGCCCCATCTCTTGGCAGAGGCACCACGTTTTGAGTCCATCATGGAGGACATCGATGTCCAGGAAGGGGAGACACCACGATTCGCTGTGGTGGTGGAGGGGAAGCCGCTGCCAGACATCATGTGGTACAAGGTGGGCTGGGAGCCCCCGACCCCTTCCTGAACCATATTCCCACCAGACCCATACACTTCACTGCCTCACCTGGGTTGCTGCACTGGTGACCAAAGACGTGTCCCATGCCCTACCCATGGGGAAAGGGTGGTGGGAGTTGGTCAGGGATGGGACAGAACACCCCCAATACCCCTGCCACCCCCAGGATGGGGAGCTGCTGGAGGAGAGCAGCCACCTGAGCTTCGTATATGAGGACAATGAGTGCTCGCTGGTGGTGCTGGGTGCTGCTGAGCCTGACAGTGGTGTCTACACCTGCACAGCCAAGAACCTGGCTGGGGAGGTCTCCTGCAAAGCAGAGCTGGTGGTCCGGGCAGGTATGGCTGACTGGCTCCCCAGCCCCTGAGGGTAGAGTCTGGGTGTCTGGCTTGCCCCTTGCCAGCGCCTTTCCTTCTCCCAGCCCAGCCCACTGCTGATGCCACCATGGAGGAGGATGCCCTGCACAAGGCACGACGCCTGACCGACTACTATGATGTGCACGAAGAGATCGGGAGGTCAGTGGCATGATGGGGCATCCTGGGCACTGCAGGGACTGGAGTACTGGAGCCAGGCTGCACCCTGGGACTCCAACATAGCTCCATTATATGCTAGATCCTGGTGTGCTGGGGCTCCTCTCAGCTGTCAATGGATGCTCCTGTGCCAGCTTAGGGTGGGGACCTGGCACAGCCAGAGAAAAGCCAAGCTCTGTGGGGTCTCTGTGACCAGTGGATGGTAACAGAGAGCTGCTGGGGCTGCAAGCAACTCCCTGCAGAGTGGGTGCTTGTGCCAGCTGCTCAGGGAAGGGGGAGGTCTCCTGCTCACCCACCTTCTTATCCTCCCTTACCCCTACTGCTGAATTGCAGGGGGGCTTTCTCCTATCTGCGGAGGGTGACAGAGAAGAGCACCCGGCTGGACTTCGCCGCCAAGTTCATCCCTGGGAGGACCAAGGCCAAGCAGTCGGCGCGGCGGGAGCTGCATATTCTCTCTCAGCTGGACCACGAGCGCATCGTCTTCTTCCACGATGCCTTCGAGAAGAAGAATGCTGTCATCATGGTCATGGAGCTGTATCCTCTGGGCACTGCTCCATGGGTGCACATCACAGGGGAGGAGGGGAGGCTTTTCGGGGGAACAGGTGGGCAGAATGGGTGCAGAGGAGCTGGGTGTGGGGCACAATGGAGCATGGAATTTCTATGCTCCTTGACTGAGGCCCAGCTGCTCTGAAGAAGAGCTGCTGGACAGGATGGTGAGGAAGCCCTCAGTGTGTGAGTCAGAGGTGAGTGAATGCTGTGGGAGCAAAGTGATGTGGAAGGGAGGGATGCTGGTGAGAGTGGGGTCTGTCCCAGCCTAGAGATGTGCAGGGCTCATTGTATCAGACTCCTAAGGGGGCTACAGCTCACATTCTCTTCTGCACAGGGGCAGTGTGTGGCTGACCCATGCTCGGGCTGCCCACTCTCCTCACTCCATCTCTTGCAGGTCCGGTCATACATGCGGCAGGTCCTGGAAGGGATCTGCTACCTGCACCAGCACAGTGTCCTGCACCTGGACATCAAAGTGAGTGCGGGTCTTTACAGGCTACTCCTGCCCAGTGCCTCCAGTGAAGGGCTCCTGATGCACTGGGTGGTGAGTGGTCCTGCTGACAGGGAATATTCGTTCCCTGGGGAAAGGCCCTGCCTCCTGCCAAGCACTCTGCTCTGCACTGTCCTGTAGCCAGAAAACCTCCTGATGGCAGATTTGAGCAGTGAGCAGATCCGGATCTGTGATTTCGGCAATGCACAGGAGCTGACATCTGAGGAGCCACAGTACTGCAAGTATGGCACCCCTGAGTTTGTAGGCCCTGAGATTGTCAACCAGACCCCTGTCTCCAGCGTCACTGACATCTGGTAAGGGTGGTGCTTGGGTGTTCGGTGGTCTGCCTGCTATGCCAGGAGAGACTGGGCACCCTGGAGGGCTTGTGACGTGCAGTAACTGTGCTCTCCTCTCTGCAGGCCTGTGGGGGTTATCGCATACCTCTGGTAAGTGCCCTGGTGTGTCTTCACAGGAGGGACACCCTTTACACCCCCTCACCAGTTCCAGAGCTGAGGCTGTGACCATACACATGACTCCTTACAGACTCAGCTTCCTTACCACCTGCTCCTACCTCTGCCCTCCCCACGGCATCAGGGCTGAGGTCTGAGGTCCTGTCCTCAGTCTCCTGTACTTGCCATGCTGTTTCCCATGTCCCCATGACCCCAGAGATGGGGTCTGGGGTCCTGTCCTCAGTTCTCTGTATTTGCCACGCTGTTTTTCATGGCCCCATGGCCCAGTGACAGAGTCTCCTCCTTGGCAGCCTGACAGGGATATCCCCCTTTGTGGGGGAGAATGACAAGACAACGCTGATGAACATCCGCAACTACAACGTGGCCTTTGAGGAGAGGATGTTCCAGGGGCTCACCCGAGAAGCCAAGGGCTTTGTCATCAAAGTGCTGGTCAATGATAAGCTGTGAGTACTGCAGGGTCCTCTTCCCCATCCTCTGCCCCTCAGCATGAGCTTTGTGCTCAAGGGAGGGTGGGGACCCCCATGCCTTGGGGTGACCAAGGGCAAGGCTGGCTGCATGGCTCTGCTGGGGTGCATCACGGGCAGCCAGACTCGACTGCCCTTTTTCCCCTCGCCAAAGCCCCTGAGCCTGGGTGGTTCTCACCCTGTGGTGTCGGTTCACAGGAGACCCAACGCAGAACAGACCCTGGAGCATCCCTGGTTCAAGGTGAGCCTGTGCTCGGATCAATGCCAAGAGGCCGCGGGGTTCCCTGAGCCTGCTGCAGGTCTCAAGGGACACTGTCGTTCCCTCACCCTACAGACACTGGCCAAGGGGAAGGTCATCAGCACCGACCACCTCAAGCTCTTCATCTCCCGTCGGAAATGGCAGGTGAAGGCAGGAGCTGGGGAGGGAGGGGACAGATGGGATTGTGTCTTGGGCAGGATGGGGGGATATGTAACGACAGGATGATGCCATGCCACACACCTGGGCCTGATCCAGCCCTCTCTGCTGGCTGCAGCGCTCACAGATCAGCTATAAGTGCAACATGGTGCTGCGGCCGATCCCAGAGCTGCTGGAGGACACATCCAACCACCTTTCCATCGCCGTGCCCCGGCATCTGAAGGAATCACCAGCACTGTCATCTTCCTCAGACTCAGATGATCTGGATGAGCTGCCCTTCATCCCCATGCCACACCAGGTGGAGTTCTCTGGCTCCCGCATGTCACTCAATGAGATCCCCACAGACGATGAGACTGTTGGGACATCCGAGGGGCTGCAGCCGGAGGGGGATGCCTCTGCCATGGAGTGGCAGAGCCAGGGCACAGGAAAGCCTGGTGTGGCCCTGGGGAAGCGGCCAAGGGGTGCTGGGCCACGACGACCATGTGCAGAGGTGGAGGCACCTGGCTCCTCTGATGAGGAAGCCCCTGAAGCCCAGAAGCGGCCGGAGTATCCTCGCAAAGCCATGAGGAAGGGTTCCAGCCTGGAGTCCCCAGGGAGTACCCATCGGGGAGAGCTGAAGAGGGGTGGCTCTGCTGACAGTGCCCTGCTGCTCCAACAGCCCCCAGGGACTGAGGAGGGGGCTGAGGCGGCCCGAGACCCCCGCCGGGCCCTGGCCAAGGCAGCCTCCATGGAGCTGCCAAGGCGGAAGGTGGTCTGGGGGGAGGAGGATCATGCCCAGCGCCTGGAGCTGATGCGCCAGCGGCTGCTGCGGGGCAGCTCTGGGGACAGCAAGGTCAGTGGCCTGCGGGGTCCCCTCCTGGAGACCCTGGGGGTCAGCCCGGACAAGAAAGTCTCACGGTCAGCCCGGCTGGAGGCACCAGCAGTGCCACGGCTGGTGCGGGCAGCCTCCAGTGAAGCCACCTCACCGCGCCTCCTCTCCACTGAGTGCCGGCTGCAGAAGAGCAGCTCCTTCAGCCATGGGGATGCTGAGCCTGTCGTCCGGCACCGACGCTCTGGTGCGCCCCTGGAGATCCCAGTGGCCTGCCTGGAGGCCCAACGGCTCAAGGAGTCCCCCTCTCTCTCTGCCCTCTCTGATGCTCAGCCCACAGTGCCAGCAGACACCTCAAGCACACCAACACCCCCTCCAGTAGAGATCACTGCTCCCCAGGCCCCCCCCGCAAAGGCTGCCTCAGGGAGGAGGCGCATCCCTGAGGAACATGGCCCACCTGGGGCCAGCAAGGCTGCCACCACCACAGGGAAGAAGCCCACAGACAGAGGACAGGAAGAGAAGACACCCACCAAGGCTGCTAGAACCAGTGGGGAGGGGGCTGCCAGGACAGGAGCTCCCACCCCACCAAAGCCTACAACCCCTGTTCCCCAAACCCACATAAAGTCTTCCTATGCCAAGATGATGCAAGCCATGGGAGCCATTCAAGGCGAGGAGCCAGCCACTGAGGAGCCCCCACCAACCACCAACGAGCCCCCAGCAAATATTAAGGAGACCCCACCAGCCAGCCCTGCAAAGCCCCCCACGCCAGCACCAGCATCAAGGAGGGAGGTGAAACCCACCAGCTCCTCCAGCTCCTTGGTCATACAGGACATTGATTCGGAGGAGGTCTTTGAGGCCAAGTTCAAGCGAGGCCGAGAATCGTCCCTCACCCGGGGCCTGAAGCTCCTCACCCGCTCCCGCTCCGAGGACCGGCACCTGGCCGGCCCCCCAGTCTCTGACGAGGGCATCTACCGTCCTACACCTGCCGGCGTGCCCCTGGAGCTGCGCAAGGACCGGCCCACTGGGCTGGCAGCCAAGTCCAAGTCGGTCCAGGACCTGCATGAGATGGAGAAGGACGGAGGCTTCTTCCGGAGGATGTCTATACTCCTCAAGCGGACCCCGCCTGCTGAGAGGAAGAAGAGCATGGGGGAGGACGGAGGCGGTGAGACCCCATCTGGTGGGCGCCGCTTCTCCTGGAGCATGGCTCTAGCCAGCTCCAGGGAGCGGAGGGACTCAGAGAGCCTCAAGTCAGAGCCGGGGGGTGGTGGAGAGAGCGAGTCACCGGCGGTGGCTGTGCGGAGGAAGATTAGTGCCACAATGGAGCGGGTCTCGGCGCGGCTCCGCAGCGTGTCGGATGAACGGCCGGAGGGCGAGGGGCCCCGGGGACTCCGTCGCACCAGCTCCGAGGGTGAAAGCTTGCGACCAGGGCCCGCGCCCGCGCCCTCCTCTGAGTCCCTGCGCTCCGAGGCCAGCGCAGGCTCCTCTGCCTCTGCCAAAGGTGAGCGATGTGGGAGCATCCTGCGGGATACTCCTGCTGGCAACCCGTGTCCCGGCCGCTGTGGGCACGACAGGCGTGGCCGCCGTGGCCTGGCCCCACTCTCACCTGCCCTGGGTGCCCACAGGTGGGGGGGACAGTCAGAAGAGGTCCCGCTGGGAGCGCTGGGGGCTCTCTCGGGGCAAAAAGGAGAAGATGGCCTCACAGCCCAGCATCCCCTCCAGCCTTCTGCGGGAGGAGGGACTCGCCGCCGGCCGGCCACACACCCCCAGTGAATCGGGTAGGTGCAGCCCCTATATCCTGCATCCCGGATACACCATAGCATGGTGGGAGTGTATCCCCACCCCAGCCTAACCCCCCACTCTGCTTTCTAGATTTCCCCCCTGTTTTCCACATCAAGCTGAAGGACCAGGTGCTGCTGGAGGGCGAGGCGCTGACCCTCTGCTGCCTTCCTGCCGGCAGCCCGACCCCACGGATCCTCTGGATGAAAGGTGGGGGCCTGCCTGCACTGCCTCAGGGGGTGGGCTCTGATAGGGCACCATATCATCCCTCTCCTCTTCTCCCTCTACAGACAAGAGGTCCCTGCAGCCGGACAGTGGGCTGAACGTTGTCTCCTGCAAGGATGGACGTCAGATGCTCACCATTGCCAAGGTCTCCAGGAAGGACGCAGGGCTGTATGAGTGTGCAGCTGCCAACATCCTGGGCACAGCCATCAGCTCCTGCACGCTGGCTGTGGCACGTAAGGAGACTGGGAGGACCTCAGGAGACAGGGAGGGCACAAGTTGGGCACATGGCTGAGGACCAGCTGGCGCAGGTCACATGAGTACTGCTCTCCACATCTGCAAGAGACTGGGGCTTTTGAAGGAGGACAGGCTGGTTGTGTATGAGCATTTCCAGCATCTCTGAACCCATGTGTTGTTATGTCCTCTCACTGCAGCAGCTCTGCTCTGCCCCTGGCTGGACACTCAGCCCACCGTGTCTGTACCCTTGCAGGGCTCCCTGGGCGGCCAGGCACCCCGGAAATCCCCCAGAAGTACAAGAACACAGTGCTGGTGCTGTGGAAGCCCGCTGAGAGCAAAGCCCCCTGCACCTACACACTGGAGCGCAGACTGGATGGTATGTGGTGCTCCTCTGGGAGCCACAGCCAGGAATATGGGCTCACAGAGCAGCATCTAGCCAGGACAAAAGTAATCAATGTCCTCGTTGTACTCTGTGGCTTGGCAGAATCAAGGACAGGGGACAGTGGCCTGCCCCCTGTCTCTGGTCTGCCCTCACCTTATCTTACTTCTGTTTTGGCAGGGGAGCATGAGTGGAAGATTGTCAGCACTGGTATCACCGACTGCTACTTCAACGTGACTGAGCTGCCTCCTGGGAGCACTGCCAAATTTCGTGTGGCCTGTGTCAACAAGGCTGGGCAGGGACCCTACAGCAACCCCTCAGTAAAGGTGCATCTTGAGGCAGCAGGTGAGCAAGTGCTGTCCCTTGGGCGTGGGGTGGCCTTGGGGCCACCTGTGGCCTCTGAGGTGCTTTAGGGATCCTTGAGTCCCACGGCATCTTCCCCCCAGGGCTTTGGGAAATGAGGTGCCACTTACAGTCCATTCCTAGCATACCCCCACTTGGCTCACATCTCTGTTTGCTCCCTGCAGATGCCCGAGCTGCCCCAGCCAAGGATGTTGCTGTCCCCATTCCTGAAAAGGTGGCCTCCAGCCGGTCAACTCAGACACCAGAGGAGCAGCCGGAGCAGGTGGCTGCAGGGGCCCCTCCCACCACACCTCCACGCAAGCACAAGGGAGTGGTACAGAAGGCAGCTGGAGCAGAACAGGAGGGTGCCCCCACAGGGGTCCTTCCACCCCCTGCACCCCATGAAGAGGGCATGCCACCAGATCCTGAGCTTCCACCCAACATCACTGTCTATGTGCCCCCTGAACTGATGTTCACCCCCCCTCGGACTGTTGCCTCTCCTCATACAGACACCGCCACTCGGGGCTCCCCCACACCCCCCAC
>VYXF01006632.1:300549-311030 GCA_013397295.1 Polioptila caerulea
TGGGCCGGGCCGGGCTGCGGGGCTCGGGTGCGGAGCTGGGGCTTGGTGCAGAACCGCCGGAGCGGAGCGGAGCGGAGCCGAGCCGAGCCGCGATGCCACTCAAGGCCGTCATCCTCATCGGGGGCCCGCAGAAGGGTAAGTGCGCCGGGCCCGCAGGGTGCCCCGCCGGCACAGTGCCCCGCCGACCCCGCTCTGCTCCGCAGGGACCCGGTTCCGGCCGCTGTCCTTCGAGGTGCCTAAGCCGCTCTTCCCCGTGGCCGGAGTGCCCATGGTGCAGCACCACATCGAGGCCTGCGCCAAGGTACGGGAGGCCGCGGGACTGGGGCCATGAAGCCAAGGGAGAAGTGCCGTTCCTTTCCTTTCTGATCCTTTCCTCCGTCCCTCCGCAGGTGCCCGGCATGAAGGAGATCCTGCTGATGGGTTTCTACCAGCCCAACGAGGCCCTCAGCCGCTTTCTCGTATCGGCGCAGCAGGAGTTCAAGGTTCCCATCAGGTGGGCAGGAGCTCTCTCATCTCTGGGGCAGAGAGTGGCACAGCCTGGCTCAGACCCTCACCTGCCTGCCCCAGGCTGGCAGCCCCGTCAGCGCTCTGGCACTGGGCAGGTGGGCTCTGTCCCACTGTGGATGGGCACAGCCTGATTCCCCCGTTAGTTCCGCCACCTTTCCTTTGCCTCGGCCCCTGCCCTGGATGGTTCCTGCTCCAGAGATGCCTCCCTAGCACAGCTCTAAGCTGTCACAGCCTCCTTCTGTGCAATGCCTGCATGAAACCCATCACAGAATGGCAGGGTTTTGTCTCTCTAGTCCTTCCCAACCCTTTCCAGCCCTGCTGCCGGTTTGTGCCACTAGACACTTGCTTCCCTAAGCTCTCCCTTTTTCCTGCTTGGCTTGTAGGTATCTTCAGGAGTACGCAGCCCTGGGCACGGGTGGTGGCATCTATCACTTCCGAGACCAGATCCTGTCAGGTGGTGCTGAGGCCTTCTTTGTCCTCAACGCAGACGTGTGCTCAGAGTTCCCCTTACAGGAGATGCTGGAGTTTCAGCAGCAGCATGGGGACATGCACAGCTTTGTCATTCTGGGTACCACAGTGAGTGGCAGTGCTGGGGAGCAGAAGAGCTGCAGTGCTCTCCCGTGGGCTTAGAAGCTCCTGTGGTGGGTGGGTCCCAGACTGTGAGGTTCAGGTTTCATCTGATCTGTCCCCCTGTGCCTACTGCTCCAGTATTGCTAACATTGTCCTTGTTTCTTAGGCCAACAGGACACAGGCACTGAATTATGGCTGTATTGTGGCAAATGTGGACACACAGGAGGTACTGGAGGGCCCTGGGGAGTCAGGCACAGTGTGGGTGGCAGGTGCTGTGTTGCCTGCATGGGTGTGTGGTCCCAGTGTGCCACAGAGGGTGTGATGCTGGTGGAGGGGCTGCACCCTGGGATTCATGTCTCCTCTCTTGCCTCCAGGTCCAGCACTACGTGGAGAAGCCCAGCACGTTTGTCAGTGAGATCATTAACTGTGGCATCTACCTCTTCACACCTGCCATCTTCCAGCACATTGGTGAGGTCTTCCAGAGGAACCAACAGGAGCTAGCACTGTGAGTGCCTCACTCTGCTCTGTGTCACTCCCACCCCACTGCTTCCCAGGGCTGCAGCAGCACACTCATCCTCCATTCTTTCTCTATCTTTTCTCCTCCTCTGCCATCACTCACTTGTTTCCTGGTCCTGCACCAGCTGTCCTTACCTTGGGTAAGTCTCCCTCTGTGTCTGCACTCGCTCCTCTCTGGCCTGGATTGATCCTAGTGGTAATGCATGCTTTCCCTCCCTTCTCCAGGCTGCTGTTTCCTCTGCTCTGCTCCTGGTCAGCTTGAGACTTTCCGTCTCCCTTCCTCTCTTCCCACCCCATTCTCATTCAGCTCCAGACAAGAGGCTGAGCAAGTCTATCACCTGGGAATGCTCTCCTCCCCTCTCCAGCTCTTTGCACCAGCCAGCCTGTCACCTCACATCTCTGCCACCACCCAAGCTAAAATCCAGCTGTGCAGGCTCTGGACTGGGGACAGAATCATACACCCACCTGGACTGGGTGGAGTTCTTGCACCATCAGCTTCTGGCTCAGAGCTTATTTTGGCTGTCCCTCTGCTGCTCTGAGGGCTCAGTGGGGCTGTCCCAACCTAGCCTGACAGCTGGCACTGTCCCCACTTTCAGGGAGAAGTGCGTGGGTAGGTAGGAATCTAGGATTGTCTGAGTCTCTGAATTAGGGAAGTTTAGGTCTGCTGGGGTCCTTGGCTGAGGCCATAACTAGGGGGGTGTCTAACAGGACTCTTGCTTGCAGAGAGGAAAGCTCCAATGGCTGGCAGCGTGCAGAAGTGATCCGGCTAGAGCAGGATGTTTTCACGGCCCTGGCTGGGAGTGGCAAACTCTTTGTCTACAAAACTGATGGCTTCTGGAGCCAGATCAAGTCAGCTGGGTAAGCACTGGAGCTAGAGTTGGTGTAACAGGAGCAATCTGTACCAGGGATGGGAGTGATCTGTATCATGGCTGGCAGTGGAGGGTGCTCAGGCAGAGCCCTGGAGGTGGGTGGGTGGTGCTGATTTTGGATCCTCCTCTGCCCTGGTAGTGCCGGAATGACAATAACAATCTTCTGCTTTTCCTCCTCCAGCTCTGCTATCTATGCCAGCCGCCTTTACCTGAACCAGTACAGCAAAAGTCACCCAGAGAGACTGGCCCAGAACAAACCTGGAGGCCCTGTCATCCGAGGTACCCTTCTGACACCCTAATGCTTTTGGGGCTGCCTAGGGAGGCAGTGGGACCCATGAGTGGGACCTCCCCTTATCTGAGAGGCCTGAGGTCCTGTGAGTTGCCTCCCCTGAATCCACTGCCTTGTGTTGCAGGGAATGTGTACATCCACCCAACAGCCTCCATTGACTGCACTGCAGTGGTGAGTGCAGGCTGTGGGGGCCCTGGGGCAGGGACATGCTCAGGGGTGCCGAGGGCATCACTGTCCTTGTCCTCATCACCTCCCTCTGTCCTCACAGTTGGGCCCCAACGTCTCCATTGGGGAGGGTGTGACAGTAGGCGCTGGTGTGCGTGTGCGAGAGTCCATCGTCCTGCACGGCGCCTCACTCCATGTAAGTGGGGTTTGCCTGAGGGAGGAGGTGTCAACTCCCACCCCTCGCAGGGAGGCAGCAGCACCCTGCATTCCCTTGTTTTTCATGCCAGGACCACACCTGTGTCCTCAATACCATTGTGGGCTGGGACAGCACGATTGGGCGCTGGGCCCGGGTTGAAGGAACGCCCAGCGACCCCAACCCCAACGACCCCTATGCCAAGATTGACAGCGAGACCCTTTTCCGGGATGGGCGCCTCACACCATCCATCACAATCCTGGGTACGTCTCTGCTGTATGGAATCACCCTGGCCCTGCTCACTGAGGCAGTTTCTCCCCTCCAACTAAATCCTTTGTGTTCTCCCCTCAGGCTGCAGTGTCACCATTCCTGCTGAGGTCGTTATTCTCAACTCCATTGTCCTTCCTCACAAGGAGCTGAGCCGAAGCTACAAAAACCAGATTATCCTGTGAGTCACAGGCAGCACCAGCTACCTGCTCCCTGTTGTGCCCCACAAGAGCCTGCCCTGAGGCCTCACATCCTGGGAGGTTCTCAGCACCCCCAGAGGGGTAGGTGCAGGCCAGGAGCCCTGCAAGTGCCTGACTACTGCTCCAGACAGACATTAAAGCTGATGAGCATCAGCCTTGCATGCTGCTTCTCTTGCAGCCCAGGGCCAGGGTGAAGGCTTTGGGGACAGTATATGGCCCTGGTACCAGCCTGTGTGTCTGTGCAGGGAGCACTTGCTGCCTCTAGTGTCCAACTTAGTGTGTTTCTCCACCAAAGGGCACTACCAGCACCACCTTGCCACTCCTCACCAGGCGATCTGTGCACCATTTGTTGTCTGCAACTCCCTGGAAGGTCTTGGCCCATCTCCAAGACCTGGCAGCTTTGAATGTGCCTGTCATGTGTAGGCAGCTCACCCCACAGGAGCAGATTGAGACTCTTGATTTCAACATGATTTCAACATGATTTCAACAGCATGAACGGGCCTCCTGCCTACTGCTGGGAAAACAGCAGTGCCAGGCTGTCCTAAGGGCACTGGCACACATATGAGGGCTGGGTCAGACTAGTGGCCTGCTGGCCCTGGAGGGAGCTGCAAGAACACCCCTTCCCCCAGTACCACCCCTGCCCCCTGGGCTCCGTACGAGCCAGGAGAGCTGCCAGCCCTACCAAGCCTGCTCCTGTCAGGCTGAGACCTGTGCCTGCTGCCTAGGCAGGGCTCAGAGTGAGGGCAGCAAGCCCCTGCTACCCTGGTGGGCCAACAGTCTCCTTCACACCAGCATGGCTGGAGCTTGGGGGGCTCACTGCAGATCTCCCTTTGCCACCAGCTACATCCACTGGGCACCAGAGCAATCAACTTACATACGTGCAAGTGGCAGAGATTTAGCACCCCACTTTGCCTCAAAAATCGGATTTGATGGAAAGCAGTTTCCTCCTGAGCCTGGCATAGATTGTCTACAGTAACCAATGCTGCCCTTTATCCTTTTACCTCCCTGGTTTTGAACTCTGTGCTAAAGCCCTGCACTTCACCAAGGCCCCCATCATGCCTCATTTTCAGCAAGTCAGTGTATTAGGTATTCTTCATCCATCCAGTACCATCCCAGTTTGATGGATTTGGAGTAAATCCTTGCTCCCAGCCCTGTGCCTTCCTGTGCCAGTTCTCCTGTGGTCCTGGGCAGGGATTAGCTGTTCCCCAGCTTTAAAGCACATTAAACTCCTTCAGTTTTGCCTCTGCCTTGGATGTGTTAATTTCCTTGCCCTCTGGTTTACACTTCTGCTGGGGAAAACTGAGCCAAAGTACTTGCTTTTAGGATTGCACGTGAATTTTCTCTCATGTGCCCTGTCTGGTCCAGCTTTTAGTCCGGACAAAGGTTTATTGGCTGCTTGATGTGGCACAGAGGCAGTTCTTATCCCTGTTGTGTAATGCCTCTTTTCCCTAAACTCCCTCTGCACTAGTTGCCCTGTCTGCAGAGTTATCTGGAGGGCAAGACCTTCTGGGAAATTGCTCCATTACAGCATGATCCTGCTTCCCCCTCTTGGAGGGAAAGAGCTGTACATCTCAGCCGTGCTTGTGCTTTGTGCACCTATAGCACTGCCCGGGCTGGAGGGGAGGAAGGAGTTAAAGAGGCCTCCATTGAGGTGCCAGGAAGTCTGGAAACACTTTAAGGTTGTCCTGCCCTGAGCAGCAACAGCTCCAATTACTTGAGGCCAACATCTGGGTTCAGAGGGGCCTCCCACATCCGAGGCTCCAGAGCAGAAGAACAGGGCTTCAGCTCCCGGGGTGGAGGGGGGGCTCTGCCTGCCCTCCCAAAGCAGAGGTTTTGTGGAGCATTGCTCAGCTCTTGTCTGCTGCCCAGCCAGGCTCCAGTGAACCCCATCGCCCGGCAGCAGTGGGGCAGGACAGACAGTAGCTACAGCCAGGTGTATTTTGCTGCAAACATTTAATACAAACCTGATTCAAAGTACAAGCACTAGGGTACTGTCCCTGCCACCACAGCTGGACAGAGCCAGCTCTGCTTCCCAGTCCCCAGGGAATCACCCCAGAGAAGCAGTGCAGAGCTTTGAGCTCAGCACTGTCACCCCACAGGCAGCTGCCCGGTCCTGCAGTTGCTCCTCCTCCAGTGCCAGCTCCGTGTCCCAAGGGAGCCACTGCTGCAGGCTACACAGGAGAAGGGAAGAACCGGCCCACCTTCCCCAGGGCCGACCCTTGCCTGCGTGGGGAGAGATGAGTCAGGGCAACAAAGTGAGCTCCCCTGGGCCCCACCCACGCCCGACAGTACTCACGGGGGCCGGGGGGCCGTGCCCACGCAGCTCCGCAGGGTGCTGGGGAGGCAGCAGGTACCAGCTGGGCTCAGCTGGCCTGGCTTGGGCTCTGGAGAGGCAATGGGCAGGAATGACGGTTCTGTAGGACAGAGCAGGGACAGCTATCTCACCCCAGCCATGGACAACCAGGACCCTTCAAAGAAGCTGAAGGTCAGGGGGCTGGGGCTCCTGTGCTCACCACATTCGTTTCTCAGAGCTGGCACTGGCACCAGGTTCTCCTGCTCTGCTTCCACAAAGCCTCTCCAGAAGTTGGGTGGCAGCGAAAGGAGACGAGCCACCACCTGGGCAGAGAGAGCCCAGGTAGGATGGGGACACTGGCAGTGCCCAAGGTACACCCCACATCTCACAGACCCCTTACTTTGCACTGCCGAGGCGTGTCCTCCATGATGGTGAGCGGTGTGGGGTTGGCTGAGCTGTGTCCCACCAGTGTAGGGCCAAACACACGGGACAGGTTGAGCACATCCATCTTGCAGTCAGGGCTGTGTGACACCCTACAAGGGGGAACAGAGGGCATGAGCGTGCTGCCCAGCCCAGGAGCTCTTTATCCACAGCTTCCCTGCTCTAGGGCAGGAGATGGGGACAGACCTGTGCCAGGATGAGCCACTCACTTGATCAAGTGCAGCATGAGGAAGGCCAGGGTATCCCTGTTGGCTGGGGGCAGCTTGCTCACCACATGGCGCAGGGCTGTGTCACTAGCAGCATCATCAGGGATGTCTGTGGGAGCACCAGTGTTAGGGGAGAAGCAGTCCCTTCCCCCTCCCACATCTTGGGACCCCCTGCTCACCAGCAGCCCTCAGGAAGGCAGGGTGGAGGCTGAAGGTGACCAGTGGTTCCTTGAGCCCCCGCAGAAAGTCCTTGAGCACCCCACACACCACATGGATGTCACTCACGCTGCTGAGGGCAGGCAGGGCACCCCCAGCCCGCAGCAGCTTCCGCTTCCACTCCCGCACCAGCTGCTCCGCACCTGGCACCCGGTACAGCCCTGTCTGGGGCACAGGGAAAGGGGCTCAGCCCCGTGGGAACCACAGCATTGCCACTTTCACCATCCTGGCCCCTACCTCTGTCAAGCCTCGTGTCTCCACCTCGGTCACACACTGCACCACCAGCGTGGGCACCAGGGGCGGCGTGGAGGGCACAAAGTCAGCCAGCACACCCTGGGGAGAACAGTGCCAATCTGCTGTGCCCACCACCCAGCCCTGCAGCCAGGGTGGGCAGAGGCCCAGCATTCTAGGGCCAGTGGCCCTGAAGCCTCATGGGGACACGGAGAAGCCCCCCAAGCACTGCTGTGCCCCCCTCACCTCACGGGGCCGTGCATGGTGGTGAGGCCTGGGTGTACAGAGGCTGGGGCACTGCTCCCGACACTTGGTGTGTAGCAGCAGCTGGCACTGGCAGCACTTGATGGCAGTCTTCCCAAAGCGGATGCGGGAACCACAGACACAACATGGCTCAGGGCGGATCACCTGGAAAGGGGGAACAGGATCAGGGGCCCCTCTTCTTGCAGATACCCAGTACCATTCCCTTATCTTCTCCCAGCCAGGTCCCACTGTCTCCATTCATTCCCCTTGCAGGCAGAGCTAAGGGGTTGGGGAATGAAGGACAGCCTTGCTCCCGACCCCATAACTCTCTTCCCTCCCCAGAGGAGAGGCTGGGTCACGCACCGTTTTGGAGGTGAACTTGTGCTGGACTGCTGGGAGACTCTGTGGAGGTGAGGGGAAGGGGGCTGGTGCTGGCTGCCCATCTGAGCTGCCCTCAGTGTGGCTCTCCTGCCCCGCAGCACGGCAGCCCAGATCTTCACTGGTGCCACACACCGTGGTCAGCTCTGCAGAGGAAGGAGGCAGCAGAGGGAGACCTGAAAGGCAAGCCACTCCCTCTACCAGCTAGGATGTGGGGAGGCTTCCCTCCTCCCAGGGAATCTCTGCATGAGACAGTGGCATTTAGCATGTCCAGAAGGCCCCAGTAGCTCCCCAGCAGGGACAAGCATCCCCCAACAGATCCCCTCCCCACCCTGTGACAGCAGCACCTCGAGGCTGGTCCCATACCACCCATCAACTTCCTTCTCAGCCCTTCCTGTGACCTGCACGTGTGGAGACACGATGTCCCTGGCGAGAGCGGCGTTGAGGCACCAGAACAGCAGGCAGGAGGCTGTCAGCAGGGCCTGGGACCTCAGCAGGAGGGGGCATAGAGGGGACACTCACCTGTCAAAATGGGAGATCAGTAAGATATGTGACTGCAGACAGTTCTCCAACATCTCCCACACGATCTGTGCTCCACGTGATCCCCCTCCCTGTGGTCCTGCACAGCCAGGGATGCTGCCACCATGGGTACAAGGGGGATGCAGGCTTCAGTGCAGTGGTCCAGCATAGCCAGGGATGCTATCCCCACTGAGACCAAGGTGATACAGGCTGAAGGACACAGGCACCCAGAGGAGACAGCTGAGCATTGTCCCCACAGCATCCACAGGACTGAGGGCTGCAGCATTGCCTTCTGGCACTGGGAAAGCCCATGCACCCCATCCCTGCCCAGGGCACCCTGGGGTCTCTACTCACAGCATTATGAGGTACCACAGAAGAACGGTGCCGCTTTGCCATCACCACAGGGCCAACCTGAGGGGCCAGGGACACACGCTGGAAACAGAAGAAGAGCATGAAGAGCAGGCAGAGACTCCCCTCCCTGACTTTTCCCCACACCCCAGTGTACTCAAGCCAAGGGGCCTCAGCCCAACAAAAAGTCCCCGTCTCACCCTACTCCCCCAGCACTGCCTGCCCCACACCAGGCATCATGGGGACCCAGGCTTCCCCAGCGGGACAGAGCCAGCCCTGGGGCTGGGGTAAGCCAGGTCAGGCCTGCAATGCAGAGGTGTGAGCAGAGTGGGGTGCGGGATGCCCGCACATGGCAATGAATTATTGAGGAGCCCAGCTGGGCCACGGTGGAGCGTAATGGAGTTTCTATTGATCGTGGGAGGTTTGCCGAGAGACGATGCTCCCAGCCCAGCATCAATAAATTAAATTCCCTGCCAGACTCCTTGCAGCCTCCTGTACTGGGACAGAAAAGTACTTGGTTGTTTTCAACTTGCATGGCACAGGGCAAGCACCCAGCATGGGATGCACACTGGGACCTGGGTGGGCAGAGGGACCCAAAGGGCACACTGAAGGAGTGTGATTAGAGTGGGGGGATCCTCACCCACACAGGGACACAGACATCGCCTCAACACCAGCCCCCAAAACTGCCACATCCCAGCATTTCCATACCTGCCTGTCCGGAGCTTTGTGCTTCAGGGTCCGCACCACCGTCATATCAACATCCTGAAAGGTAGCAGGGAGTCTGGGGCTGCATCAGGCTGGGGACATCCCCAACATTCATCTCCTGCTCTGATAGCAGCCCACCCCTAACCATGGATATACAAAGGGGCTGTGCCACTGCAGAAGTGGGGCAAAACTAACCCCTCACTACTGGGGCAAACCCTGAGACTCACAGCCAGACACTTCTTACCAGGTCATCCTCAGTGTGGTCATAGCTGATATCCGAGGGGGACAGGAGGGACTGGCACGACTCGTCCACTGCAGATGACCTGCAGAGTGAGCTCAGCTGGAGCAATTTCCCCCTCAGCCAGCACCTACTTCTGCAGCTACTCCGGGGAGCCCACAGCTGATACCTCTGCAGAGCTCAAGCACCTCCTTGCCCAGCCAGCCCCTCAAGCCCAGCAGTGATGAGGGGGAGAGGGGCACAGCCAACGCCAGGGCTTCCTGAGGGGTTGGGGTGAGGACCGACACCCCTGCTCACCTCCTGATGGGTGCCAAGGCTGCCCCGAGGCGCCGGCCGGCCAGGGAACTGAGAACAGAGCACTGCTCCCTGCTTAGTGCCTCGTTGCCCCATGGTTCCTGCATCAGCAACTCCAGGACCAGCTGAAGTTTGCGCTCCTGCAAGTGAAACAGGGCGATGGTGAGCAGGCTGAGGCCCCACAGCCGGCCCCACAGGGTACCCCTAAGGCCAGTCCCTGACCTGCTTCTCCAGCTCAGCCTCTGCCCGGTGCCGCTTCTTCATCTCCACCTCCACCTGGTTTCGGGCGTGCTTGAGCTTCACCTCCAGTGCTGACCGCTCGGCTTCCACACGGGCCAGCTGCTCGCGGGCACGACGCCCATCCTGCTCCAGCCGGCAGCATCTCTGGCGCGTCGCCTCAAAGCACCGAGCGATCCGGATGTAGTCTGGGGACAACAGCAGTGGGTGGTCAGCCCACAGCTTCCCCAGACCACGCCGGCGACAGAGACGAGGGTGCCGGTGTGCCCCGGGCCGAAGGGTTACACACATCCACCTTCCTCCACGCTGCCGCCGAGCTCCAGGAGCTGCAGCCCCTGCTCCAGACGGGCCAGGAGCCGCCCGCAACGCTGCCGCAGCATCCCGCCACCCGAGATGGGACGGGACCGGGCCCCCGCAGCCAGGCAGCCCCTGCCCACGTATCCACCGGCAGCTCCTGCCCCACGCTTTCCTCCGACCGCCGGGATACTCCGTGGGGCCTCGGGACGGCGCAGGCTCGGGGGCGAGGGGCCCTCCCGGCCGGCCTATGTGGGCCGGG
>VYXF01006632.1:313326-354608 GCA_013397295.1 Polioptila caerulea
CAGGGCTGCCCCCGCCCCGTGCCCCCTCCCTGCCGCAGCCCCCGGTCCCTGGAGGCCCTGCTTTCTCGCGGGAGGGTCCGAGCAGGGTGCCGGGGGCGCCGGTGAAAGGCAGCTCCCCGTCCCCAGTGCCTGTCCCGACCTGCTACGAATACCGGGAATAGCAGCGAGGCTGGCGGGGGGGCTGGGCGTGCAAGTTCCTGCACACACAGACACACATACAAATACACACGAACAGCTCGCAAAATCCTCGCGGGCCTTCACACCTCCCCGGCTGACACTGACCTGGAGAAGCGGTTTTGCACCCTGTGGACGAACAGCACCAGGTCCATCCCAACACCTCGGTGACTCTTGGGAGTGACTGTGGGACTCAACAGGCTCCTCTCCCTGTGCCAGTCCCTCAATCAGAGCCTGGACAGTGAGAAGAAAGGGGTATGGGAGAGTACTACCACATGCCAGGAATGTGTCTCAGGCACTTGGTGAGAAAATAGCCAGGATCCATGAAATAGCTATAGGCTTGCTGTCACTCCAAGGGCTGAACCTAATCAGCATTTGTGACCGAGGTTTTGTGGTACCAGGGACACTGGCCAGGATACTGCCTGATGGGTGCTGCTGCCTGGGCCTCAGACAGTGCCAAGGCATGGTCCTCCTTTGGGACAGAGACCATCATGGGCTGTGACAGCCTGGAAGCAAGGCTTTGCTCCATCCTGTGTCAAACCGTGGGGAACAGAGGGTGTTTCTCAGCAAAGCTCCTTCCTCCCAAGGTTGAATATGAGTCAGGTTTTGGAGTGACTTTAATTACTACTGGATCGATAGACTCAGCATGGCCAAGCAAAATCCAATTGCAGCCCCGGGGGCCTGCCTGCTCAGCCCTCCCTGCCCACTCAGCCCTCCCTGCCTGCCTCTGGGGACGCACGTCCTCCCTTTCTGTGGAGGCTCCTCAATTCCAGTGGCCCAGCACCCAGCCATGGGGGGTGAGACCCCATCCTGCATATGGAGCCAGCACCCCACTTGCTCAGCCCTAGCAGGGGACATGCACTCCTGGAGCAGGACAGCAGATGGAGGTGCCCCAGCCTTGCCAGTGCTGCCCATGGGAACACACACACCCTGGAGCTCCTTTCCACACCCAATGCATGGAGCGGGTCTGTGGTCCTGGATCCACCTTGCACCCTGGGCACAAGCCTGGGAACCCCTAGGAGGGCAGAGTAGCCTTGGCAACATTCAGGCAACCCCTCCTACACCCAGGGATGGGTGGAGGCACTCGCCACCCATCCTGTGTCCCTGCCACTGCCTGCTCCCCCCTCCCAAGCCACCCTGACTCGGCCAGGTACTGCATAAATAGCTGTTTGTGTCTCTACTCGGCCCCTGCGTGGGAAATAATATCGGCTGATGGAACATAATGCCCTGCTTCACATGTTCAATTTTATCATTTTCCGAGGCAGGCAATCTTCGTTTAAAGCTGAATGGGCTGGGGAATGTTAATGAAGCGCCGGCACTGCTCTGCACCGCGCTTTATCTCTTCGAGAATAATTTGGGTGAGCTCGGAAATAGAGTTCCCAGTCCCAATTCAAGTGGCGGCAGCACCGCATGCCGATAAAAGTGTAATTCCTGGCCAGCGCATGGCCCTGAATACATGACAATTTAACTCCTGGGGCCCCGCTGGGATATTGTGCCTGTAGCTGCCTGCTGCCTGCTTTGGGCCCCTCTGCCATGCATGCCCAGCACTGGCGGGGGTGCTCAGCCCAGGCAGGATGAATCTGTCGTTGCACTCACCCCAGCCACAGAGCAAATGGGCAGACCAGGGAGGAGAGATAAGAGAGCTGGAGCTGAGCTGTAAAAAATCAGTCTCTCTGGACGGACAGGACCCCACAGGCAGACCTGCGGGGTGCCCTGGGATCTGGGCTCTGCTGGGAGAGGAGTGCCTGAGATCCAGGGATGCCCAGGCACTGAGAGAGGGATGATGAGAGGGAAGGAGGGAGGAGCTGGTTTGGGAAACGGGGAGGAGGGAGAGAGCAGAGGAGAGAGGTCTAAGGAAGCATGACATCCAGACAAACTGGCAGAGCTAGGTGGGTGCTCATGGGCCAAAGGCACCTGGCTGAGTGAGGGACTCCCCCAAGAGGGAGTCCCCCTAGGCCCTGGTGATCATTGAGGGGAGAAAAGATAACTTGCAGAAGGTGTTTGCTGGTCTTGGAAGGAGAAAAGGTTAGCAGGAGCAAGTGGTCTGCCTGGTCTTGGTCTAAGCCCAGCCATGGTCTGTCTCCAGCTCTCTCCAGCTGTGCTCTGGCAGCAGTTCCCTGCGTGAGGTGATCCTCGTTTGCTGCTTGAACTTCACTTTCCTGGACCCAGCTCCTGTGTCGTTCAGGTGCAGTGGGTGGGTGTTCCCAGGGCAGCACAGCACCCTCAGAACAATGGTGCCTCATATCCTCCACCACCCCACCCTGAAGACACTGGGAAGGTGGTGTCTTGGCCCAGCAAGGGGACAGCAGGGGCTCCTGGGCACCACTCTGGGCCTCCTCTGGTGGGGCAGTAACAGACCCTTCCCCTGGGAATGAATGGGGCGGGCCGGTTTCCAGCACCGTTAATCAGGGCTGCAAGAGCCAGGATTAATGTGCACTCCAAGGCTCTCCAGTCCCAGCTGTGATCCAGCCCTCTGCTCTCAGCCAGAGCCGCCTCCACACGCTGAATTATCAGCCTGAGTAATTAAGTGGAGAGCTTTGTTTTAATGCAGACATCTGATGCCTTCACACCAAGGAGCACAACAACTGTCGCGGGTGTTTATGCTCCGTGCAACACATCTGGCTCACAGGGAGAAAATCCATCTCCACCGCTGTGCGAGATTAAAGGGAACGTGGCTTGGGTGTGAAGAAAGGGAAGCACGGCTCTGCAGCCAGGGTGGTGGGCAGGACCCATCCCCCTGTATTGCCCCACCGGGTCCCTGCACCCTGCTGGCTGGAGGCTCTGGTTCAGGGCTGCCCCAGAAAGCAGGCGTCGCCTCTGCGCCTCGGCACGCAAGGCGGCACAATGCGTTGCGAGATGAGGGATAATTACAAGCTTGGAGATAAATGGAAATAGGGCAAAATAAAACACGGGTTTATCAGAAGTAGATGGTGCCTGGCTCACCTGATACCTGCTACTGATAAGAGAACAGGCTGTTGGAGGAGGAGGGATGCAGATCTAAAAGCCGCTGTGCCATGCAGAAAATTATTGCTTTGCACAGATTAGGGGATTAGCACCAGTGCAAGGAGCTGGAAAGAGGCTGGTGTGGGAAGAAGCCAGGCTGCAGGGAGAGAGGAGATAGCATGCAGGGGAGAGGATCCTGCTGGGACCACTGTGGATGCGCCTCATTTAATAGCTTCCTCTGTTGCCCCAAAAGTGGGGGCTGTGAGGAAATCTGCTGATGCTGCACAAACACAGATCTCTTCTCTCTGCTTGGCCCCTGAATCACTGTGCTTTGTTCATCACACCCACTTAAGAAGTCTGAGTAGTCTCCTGGATTTAGTGCTTGTCTTATGGGGCAGCTTGGCTGGCCTGACACCAGGGTGAGCTATGCCATCGTGAGCCTCTTCTCCAGGAGCTTCCCCCAGCATCTCATGATCCCCAACACTTTGTGAGTGCTACCAGCAGAAAGATCCTCTCACTCGCTGCCCCATGGCAGGGCTGTTTCCATCAGAGGGCTTGCCATCACCTCCAGCCCCTCAAGCCCCTGGCTGCTTGGCACTGCTGGGACAGGGGAAGGGGCTGAAGGGGACAGAAAGAGGGACTCGTCAATGAGGAGAAAGGAGACTCCAGCTGGGAGTGTAACTGCTGCATGTGGTGCTCCCAGTGTGAGCATCAAAGGAACCCCATTGAGAAAAACTGTTTTAAAGAAGAAAAGCTCCAGATGGTTTCCAGCAAAAACCACACTCTGGGCTGCTCCCCCACTGAGAAAAACATGTCAAAATTTGGCAGGAGACCTCTGACCCTGATCTAGTCGACAAGCAAATGCCGCTGTGGTTGAGTGAAGCCTGCCTTGCCGAGGCTCATCTGACTCCCCATGGTGTTGAGCAGTTGGGACTGGTGCAGCTCTGCTCCTCAGAAGAGCTGCCAGTCAGGACCATGTGCTGGAATATGCTGTGCCTGGACATGCAGACACTTGAGGGGCTTTGGCAAAATCTGGCAACAAAAACAGAGCAGGGGGTGTTTGAAGGAGCGGCACAAAATCATCCTACTCTCTGGAAGCCTGGGGTAATTTGAGGCTGGGAAATGTGAGCTGAAGCAGCAGGGGCCACATAGCCACCTCAGGGCAAGCAGGCTGATTTATTGCCTGTATGAGCCAAAATTGCAGCCCATGCTGGGGGGAAAGGCAGGACGAGATCCCCCGCCTAGAGATGCTCATGGCAGAACAGCAGAAATGCCATGCATAGTAGATGCATGGGAACAGCTTGAGACATCCCATCCAGTCATGCCTGGCTGGGCATGACTGCTATCCATGCTCAGTGTCTCCTCCCAGCCAGAACTCTGCAAGCAGAGGCCATGGCAGGGGCAGAAGAGACCTGAAACAGCCTCAGGCACGTAGAGATGGCGGCCCCAAACCAGTGCAATGGGGGCATGGGGCTGGCTATGGGCCCTGTCCCATAGGGATGCATCCAGATTATCCAGATGCAACACTGGTGCTCCTGTCACAGCCACCGCGGGAGGCAGATCATGGAGCAGAAGCTGCAGCACATTCAGCTGGGTGGGAGAAGAGGGGCTGCCCTGCTGGCACTGCAATCACTGGTGTCACAGGATGCAACCGTGCTCCCCTTTGTGCCCAGGGCTGCCCCATCTCCTTCACCTCCTCAGCTGCAACCAGCCCAAGTGGGGGATGGCTGTCCCCACTGATTGGAATTAGTTCCCTGAGATGCTATATCAAATGCTTTAATAAAAGCCTGATATTTCATACCTCTTGTCTCTTCACCAACAATTTATTTAGCAATTTTACCCAAAAAAATGCTATGAAGTTGGACTGGGTAGATTTATTCTGTGTGAGCTCCAAGCATATCTTTATTGCTCCCTGTTCCCTTGCCCTCGAGGTCCTCAGAAGCATTTTTCTCTTAATATTTGCTCTATTATGTTACCAGGGATGAAGCTCTGTTGATGGGCAGTAATTGCCTGAACTGCCCTGCCTTCCCGTGATGAAGATTGGTACCTTACCAGCAGCTGGCTCCCTGCTTTCCTGTCCTTCATCACAACATTATTGACTAGGAAAGTTCATTAATGAGACTCCTAATGACTGCAACCATGCCAGCCCGGCCCACAATGCTAACCTCTCCCATATTTTGCCTTGGTGGCTGCTTGTAGAAGGAGGCATTGCAGGATGTTTTCTGCGTGTTTGGAGCCATGTGGGTGACTGAGCCATTTCTAAAACCCTGCTGACTCCCCTTGCCAGAGGATGTTGTTCATGCCTGGGCTCTCATTCCCCTTGTTTTTGGGGACCAACCCCTCCATGCAGGCTGTGTTGGCCAGACCGTGAAGGGAAGGTCTAGGTCAGCAGTGGCTGAGATGTTTTGGGGGGTCCTGGGAGCAATCCTGAGGCTCCTCTCTCCTGATGTTTGCTTTGCTGCCCACTGTCCCAGCACCACCAGCCAAGAGCCAGGCTGGCATCCAGCCAGGCATGATGCTGGGATTAGGTACTGCCTCCTAGAAATGAGCTGTTAATTATCATAATCTGGTAATTGAGAAAAATCTAATTATGCAAAGCTAATGGATTTAAAGCTGTGCTGGGGAGCACAGGCCAGGGGAGCACATCTGGGTGAGGCTAGGGTTGCCAGCCTGTGGCTACAGACACCGCCAGAGTCTTGCAGTGCTTTTTGCTGCACTCTGAGGCCCTGTGGGTGCCCAGCCAGAGCTGAACATCTGCAAGAGAGAGCCCAGTCCTCTTGCTTCCCTCCAGCCCCACTAGGCCTGGGAAACACCTCTTCTCTTTGCCTGAGCATCCTGACATCTGATTTCCCCATCATCTCTCGTGGGAGGCTGGAGAACACAGCCTGCTATTCTAGCTTGTGTGCCCCCCCTGGCCTCATAGACATAGCTCTGCTCTGTGCCTCTGCTCTGCTCCCACTGTCAGCAAACCAGTGCTGTAGGATCTGCTCCGACAGGTCTGTGAGTGGTGAGCCCAGTAAGAAAAAGCAACATCTTTTACTAGACCAACTGAGATTGTTCAGAAAGGAACACCAGCTTTTGGGTACACAAGTGCTTCTCACCACTCCCAAGCATCTGTTTCTTTCAGCTTCAACACTGGCCTCACGATAGGTTTTGCATCTTCCAATGCACTGTGGAGGCAAGGGATGCTGAGTGGTGCTGGCCTCTCCACCATATCAGATATCCTGGCCTCGAGGCAGCACCATACTAGAGAGCCTGGCATCATCCCTGTGGTGGCATACAGGTGGTGCCAGCACCTAGCACTCCCCTGAGGTCCCCTGTCACTGCCCCCTTGTGCTCTGCCACCCCTCACTCTTCCCTGTGCTCATGGCAGTTTGGGCCCTTGCAGCTTCTGGGGATCCCAGGGGAGGTGTTTGAGTCCAAGGGTGCAGGAGTGATACCCGACATCTTGGCTCCTTGTCCAGCCTCATGAGCTGTGCTTCAAAGCTGTGCTTCTGCAAGGCTGGTGCAGAGCTTGGGGTTCCCCCACATTGCCATGGCCAAAGACAGGATGACCCCCAACACATGCCTGGCCAGGCATCTCTCCTGAGCCCAGGGCCATGCAGCCCTGCCCAAGTGGCATCCATATGTCCTGGCAAGGGAAAATGAGGAATTTGCCTGTCTCCCTCTCCCTGGGGAACCCACACTAAGTGCACGGAGAGGATGGAATTGAGCAGGACTCCAAGTAATTGCCCGCAACCCCAGGGGACAGGCAGTGAGAGTACCCTGAGCTCTCCAGGATGTTTCAGCCTCTGGCTCCAGTTCCTGCAGGATGTGGTGATCGCTAAGTACATCTGTGATCGCGGCACTCAGCGAGCTTCCCGCTCGGGGCAGGGTGCGGGCGGCACCACCGCGCACCAGTCCCGCCCCGGCCCTGCTGCACATCACTCGCCGCACAGCCGGGCCGCACGGTGCTGTGGCGGTCATCCACCCCCCAAACCGCGGCTGGCACCTTGGATCAGCGGGGAGAGGCAGAGCCGGCCGGCAGCATGTGGCTGGAGGAAGCTCAGAGGCCTCCCCCGCGCACCTGGGGTTCCCCCTGGCCCTCTGCAGCCCTTCCTGCGGGGGACTGCCCTGAAAGGCGCCCAGCACGCAATGTCCCAGCCCCACGGCAGCCCCCGTGCAGCTTGGAAGAGTTCGCCAGCCGTTCCACCCTCCACGGCATCCATCACATCTTCCGGCACCGGCGCTACACCGTCCGCAACTTACTGTGGCTGCTGGCCTTCCTGGGCTCGCTGGCCCTCCTTATTCATGCCTATGCCAAGTGTGTGGGGTTGTACTTCCAGTACCCCCACAGCACCCAGCTGGAGGAGGAGACGGAACACAACAAGATCTTCCCCGCGGTTACCATCTGCAACCTCAACCCTGCCCGCCTGTCCCAGCTCTCTAGCCACGATCTGTACTGGGCAGGGGAGATGCTGGGGCTCCTGGATAGTGCTGGCCGGCCTCTGGTGCCAGAAAGCCCTGAGAGGACCAGGTTGGAGGCTCTGCTGGGGGCACTGTCCATGAGCGAGGAGGAGAAGAGCCGTCCCTTTCACCTGGAGGAGTTTTATGAGCGTGCGGGCCACCAGCTGGACCTGGGTGAGATGCTTGTCCGCTGCACATTCGCCAAGGAGGACTGCAACAACAGCGACTTCCAGACGGTGAGTGGCCAGTGGTGGGACATTCCAGGGGGCAGGGAGGGCTAGGCATGGCCCCTGGGCTGGCACCTGCAGCCTAGTGTACTGCTGTGGTGCTGATAAGGAGATCCTAGCCCTCAGGGATCAGGGAAGGGGAAAGAAGTCAGGCACCAGTTTCGGTGGGCTGTAAGGCCTCATGTTTTTTGGGGCTGGGGCAGAGCCCCATGCAGAGCTGGGGTGCATTGGGCTGAGATGGGGGGACTCTGTCAGTGCTTGTGCTATGAAGCCAGGCTGAGAGGCACAGAGAAAGGGTAGACTGGGAGGTCCAGCCTTGGGATTTGCCCAGACTGGATCAGGCCCAGCAGAGGCAGGCTGTGACCCACAGCCTCGCACCAGCCTGCCTGTGAATTCTGGCTCCTTACCTCTGCCATGGGCTGTGGGGGAGAGCCAGGCTCCTGAGGGCTTGCAGAGGGAGGAAAGGTAAATCCAGACCTGGAGAGCTTTAAAAGGGAGCAAAGCATATCCCTTCCTAGCAGAGCAGGTACCAGGAGAAAGGTTGAGTCCAGGCAGTAGCATAAGTGAGCAGAGGAAGGCACAATCTTGCCCTTCTAGTCAGCATGGGGATGTGCCTGGAACATGGGCACAGGGAGGTGGCTGAGCCCCTGGTATTATCAGAGCCAGAAGTAAAAAGCCCATGAAAGTCCCACTGATGGACACCACACAAGTGCTCTTGGCACAGATGCTTGGCACGGTTTTGTGTGATCTTGGTTGGGCCAAGGGTGGGGGAGAGCTATAGCCCTGGCCTAGGGCTCCAAGCCCTCCTGGGCTGGGGAGAGCTGACACACAGCAGGGAGTAGAAGGCAGGACTGTGCAAGGCCAGCTCCTCACACCAAGAGACCTGCCAGCCCTGCTGTCCTACTGCCTGGTGGGCAGCCTTGGGGGCTGCAGCCTCCCTGGGCAGGGCACGAGTGCCCAGTGCCACTGGCTCTCCCAGCCGGCAGCTGCTCCAGCTTGGCATATGCAGAGCTGGGGGGTCTCTAATCTAGCATGACACCTCTGCTCATCACCCTAATGAGAACAAAGTGGGGCTGTCACACTGGGCCCTTCCACCAGGTGTCATGCAGGTAGCGGGGGGCACAGCCGTGTGCCAGGAGGGCAGTGCTGGCGAGGGGGGGCCTGCAGCCGCCTGTGTGAGCCAGCTCTGGCAGGGCCATGGCTGCTCTCACAGTCGAGCTCCTGCCACTGTGCCACCCTATATAGCCTTCCCACTGGCTACAGAGACTCCAGTGCCCAGCCACGTGTGGCAGGGTCACCCCAGTGCATCAGGTGGGCTTGGGTGGGATGCAGGCAGGGCAGAGGCAATGCCCAAGTGGGAGCAATCCCTTCCCTTCTTTCCTTTTTGATCCTGAGTCAACAACGGAGGATTACTGGGCTGTAAACAAGGGGATCAATGGTGCTGATGGGAACATTTCCTGGTAATAGCTCCGGCCTGTAAAACACAGTGCAGGGGGAGGAAGGGGAGGCTCTGCTCTCACAGCAGTTAACCCTTCCCACCCATGCTCTGGCTTCTTGGTGCCTCGACTTGGACTCACTGTGGCTTTGCTGGATGGTGCTGTGCCTTGGCTTGGGCAGGCACTCTGAGCCTCTGGGCACTCAGCAAGATAAGTGCCTGTCAGAGGTGTGATGCCAAGCTGACAATACTGGAGGAGGCATCCTGACCTCTATGACTGTAGGGTGGCTGGTCCCTGCTGCTTGGAGATGGCTTTGAAGAGGTGTCATCCCAAGGAAATGCTTCCAGCACTGCTGGGAAATGTTAAGGCCACTGTAGAAGGATGCCCAGCTCTGATGTGTGCATGGGAAAACAGGGCTGCTACAGGTGAGTGGAGAGGTGCTAATAGCTGCTGTAGCATCATCCCTATGCTCCTTAGCAGAGCAGAGAGTGCCATCAGCCCTTCTTGGCAGCCCAGACTGCAGGGCTTTGGACAGGTGAAGAGGTTTCTTTCTGCTGGTTGCAGGGAAGGATGCCCAGGTAAAAGGTTTGTTCTGGCATCCTTAAGCATCTGCCTGAGCACCTGTACTGTGGATCTCAGCTCTGCCTGGTCTTCTCACTACCATCTATCTAGGAGCAGTAGTGCCCCAGCTGGCTCCAGGCTCAGGCACCAGCCCAATGAGCTCACTGCCCTTCCCATGCCACAGCTTCCCACCTCACTGCCAGCCACCCTGCTGCCCACCTCCATGCACAGACAAAGCCCCTGAACACACCACAGCCCTTTCACACACACCTGCTGTGCCATTGCCCCAGCTGATCCATGCTTTGCCTGTGCCCAGAAGGCACCCCTGCCTTGGCAGGACTGTCCATCACTGGTGCTGCCCTAGGACACTGTCCTGCTGTCACACAGCCACACTGCTGCATGCCTCACGCTGTCTGTGCTGCCTGAGCAGGACAGCGGGTGACGAGTGCCTGGCACTCGAGTGGATGCCTGCATCCCTCTGTGGTCACAGCCTGGTCGTGGTGCCCTCCACCCACCCTGCTTGGGGCTGGCAGGTAAATGTCAGCCTATTTTTATCTGCTCCCCCATAGGGCAGCTGTTCCTTCCATTCGGATGAGCAGATGTGCCTCCATTTTCCATCCCACTGGGGACCAGGGTTAATCTCCCTGATTTCACTTCCTCGCTTTCTAGAGCTGCCCTCCCCGGGCTGGACAGTGGGGGATCAGGACTAATCTTCCCAGAATGAGTCAGGCTGCGGTGGGCTCTCAGCGTCACAGCACGGTGGCTCCCAAGGTCATCACCTGCTGGTGGTGAAGGCCAGCTCCCCACTCCAGAGTGGCAGGGGCTGCCTCCTTTCCGTGGCTCAGCCAGGCTATGTGGAGCCAACCAGGTTGCAAAAGGTGGAGAAGGCACTGGGATGGGGCAGATATGTGCCATGGGGTTTGCAAGGTGCTGGTTTGTTGTGGGGCTGGGGACACAAGACCTAGGAGAAAACTCAGGCAGCACTGAACAGCATCAGTGTAATATGTAGCAGCAGCACAGGTAGTGGAGCTGCAGCTGAAACACCCCTGGCGGGCACTGTCTGTGTAATTATACCTGTTTCCAGTGGTTTTCCTGGCCAGCACGGTGCAAGGCACCACCAAGGGGCTGGTGTGGCGGCCGCAGCCACGCACTGAGTGATGGTGTGTGTAATAGCAGGGCTGGCAGGTAATAGCAGCCTTGGAGTCCATCAATAACTCCACTCCCTGATGGATGCCACCCTCCCCTCTCCTGGCACAGCTGACAATTAGTTACAGCGATGCTTGCCACGCTCCCCACTGAACTGGCAAGGTAGTATCAGGGTTTTTGGCTGGACCAGGAGGTAGCTGTGCAGGTCATCCAGGTACCCTCAGCTTCACTCCCACCTTCATGCATCACACAAGAGCAGATTGTTTAATATTCTATTAATAGTCTTACCCCCTCAAATTATTGACCAAAATTTGCAGCCAGAGCTGCCAGTTTCAGGAATCAATCTGGCATCCTGCATAGTGGGTTGGGGGCAGAGGGGGGGCAGAAGGGACAGCCAGGCAGGCAGGAGGCTTGGCGTGGGGCTGGGCATAGGGCAGCACAGAGCACAGTGTGGGGCTGCCTGGGAACCCTGCTCACCTCCTGACTCTGCTAAACTGTCTCAGGATGATGTTCTCAGTGCTTCTCCTACGTGAACAGCCCAAGCCCTTCCTTCCCAGCTGGCAGGTGCCAGCAGGCCCTGGGCTGCCGGCGGGGACAGCACCGCTATCTCTGCCACCCAGCCGCTGCCTGCCCGCTCGCACCAGCTGCCTGTGGGAGCATCTGTGCCCCAGCTCACCTACGTGAATTATTTAAAACTTCTCCGGGTGCTTCAGGAAGATGATAACATCAGAACTGGGGAAGAATGGGAAGCTGGGTCGTTGGATAGCTGGTGGGGAGCAGCTTCCGCCCATGCTTAGGGTTTGTGGCCCCCCTGGAAGCGTCCCTCTGCAGCCAGGCTGGCTTTGGAGACAGGACTCACTCCTCAGGAGCAGCTGGCATGAGACTGTGACCCTGGAGCTGGAGAGGAGATAAAACCAACGTGGGAGAGGAGTGTGTTACCCCTCTCACAACACCCAGGATTGTCCCCGAGGGTGCAGACAGGGATCCGAGGCAGGCAGAGGTGTCAGGGCCAGCCAAGGTGCCCCAGTGCGGGGGCGGTGAGGGTGGAGGGGCGCAGGTGGGTGGCCCCCGGCCCTCTCGAGGCTGATTGCGGATCCGCCTGGCAGGGATGCGGAACCTGCCGAAATAGCGGATTTAATTATCTCCGTGGAGCAGCGGGAAACCAGCGAGCAGGGAGGGGGTGGCGGGTACATGGTGCTGGGGCGTCGCAGCAGGGGGGCAGTGAGGGCTTGATCTAGCGAGGCTGTGCCCCACACAGCCTCCAGCCNAGCCCCATGCTGCAGAGCAGCCCCCTCTGTCAGGGTCCCCACATGAGGCTGGGGACCCCCTCAGCTGTGCGCCCCCCTGCAGCCCCCTCCCCAGTGCCAGCCCTGCTCAGTATGCTGCACGCTCCCTCTGGGCACTGGGCAGGAACTCTTCATTTCACACATCATTTCCTGCTGCTGCTGCAGAGCCACCTGCAGCCCCATCCCCGTCCCTCCTCAGCTGCCCCTATCCTCATTCCCTGGCATCAGCCCCTCCGCTGGCCCTGGGACTGCTTGGTGCACACTGATGTCCGTGTGCCCTTGGCACTGCCCATGGCCATTGCAGGCTGTCCCCTGGGAACCGTTCCTTTGTCACCACCTGCCGTCCCCGTACACTCAGCACTAATCCTTGGCATGATGCCTCATCCCCTCTGCACTGTTCCCTTATCACTGACTGCCATCCTTGTCCCCTTGGCTCCTCCAGCACCTCTCTGCCCCCTTGTCCCTTCTCCTTTCCAAGGGGTGCTCCTAACTGCCAACAGAGCCAGACTCCCCCTGCCTGCTCTGCTTTGAGCCCCAGCAAGGAAAAACTCTGCTTTTCTCCCTGCAAATGGGCCCTGGCATCCCAGCCAGCCCGGACCAGGGGGGCTCCTTGCTACACCAGCTGCTGCAGCACAGAAGGGTGCCTGGTCCGAGGGGTCCCCAGGGCTGGAAGAGTTAACAGGCAGGGGCTGGGAGGTGAGGGAGTAGCAGGAGCAACCAGGAGTGATCAATACGGTGTGCTGGAGCCGCGCACAAATCGCAGCTTGGAGCCATAAATCTCCCTCCCGTCACATGCGATGAGGATGAGCAGGGAGCTTATCTGCTGGCTGCGGTGCTGCCAGCCGCTCCTCCTGCACGCGCCCCACCGCGCACTGCCGTGGGACCACGCCAGTCCGGATGGAGCTGCGGCCTCTCGCTCCACCAGGCACCCCACAGTCCTCACAGGGTGAGTGGTGGGTCAGTGGTGGGGAGGCTGGCAACTCCCAGGTGTGGGTATAGCCCAGTTTCATCCATGAAGACCACTTTTGTGGGAACAGACATGCAGATTCAGACAAGGGCTGGAGACCAGGATGATAGACTGGCTCTGGGCATGACATCCTGAAACAGCTAAAGCCACCCTGGCTCTCTGGCTGCTCCTGCCAGCCACCTGAGATGAATCACCCAGGGCGAGTGAGTCACCTGCCGGCCCCCCTGGCCTTGGCCACTTGGCAGCAGAGCTTGGCAGCAGCATCCACTACACTTCCTCACCCTCCCCTTGGCACAGCAGCAGGGCGGTTGTTGCTCCACTTTCTGCAAGGGAAGAGCTGTGAGGAGATGTCCAAGGGCTTGTGAAAGAACAGGCAGCACAAAACACACGGCAGGGCTGCCAATAGTGAGTCCAGTGCTCTGTGTGTCCCTTCCCAAGCCAGATGCCAGGTGACCCCCATCCAAGCAGCAAACTCTCCAGGCAGGCTCAGACTATAGGCACGTGGCAAGCAGCTTGCTACTGGCATCTGGCCAGGATCAATTTAATCTGTCCAATCCAAGGAAATCCAGCTCATACAGATCTGGAAAGCACCAGTGCCTGGAGCAGCAGGCAGGCAGGCAGGCAGGCAGGCAGGTAGGTAGGCAGACTGCACCCACAACCCCCCTCCATAACCCCGGCCAGGCTCCAGCTGCCCCAGTACAGTGTGGCCTGTCATTTATGGGAACTGTGGTAAGACCAGGGCTGCTCTGTGCTGGCAGGCTACTGCCCAGAGCATCCCTCAGCTGAGCCAGCTGATGACCCTATGCCCAGAGGAGGGCATATATGCTGTCACTTGCACCAGTGCATGCGAGCTCAGAGGCTCCTGCAGCCTCTTGCTGCAGGCAGCACTGGGCAGTGGTGCCCTGGCCAGGGGAGGACCAGGACGTGTCACTGGATGCTGCCCAGGCCCCAGCAGGATAGTCTTGGCAGCCATTCCCATCCTGCCTGGGAGCCTGGATTGGTGTGATGCATCAGCCATGAGCTGAGGCCCCAAAGCAGGCAGGGTGGATGCCAGGACCCTGTTCCTCTCCAGGATCTCCCAGCCAAGCTTACTGTGCAGTCAGCAGCTGAGCTGGCATTGATTTATTGATCCAGCATCCATAGGGGTGGGAGCTGGGAGGGGCTCAGGCTTTGATCAGCCTCCTGCAGAAGAGACAGGCATCAAAGGCTGATGCGTGGGCAGGAGGGGCCTCTCTCTGGGACAACGGGAAAATCCGGCTGTTGTCTTGGTGGACATGGCCTGGGCTGGGGGCCTGGATGCTCAGGTAGCCACAGCTGGCACCCACACCCTTTCTGGTGGTGCTGCGGAGGGGAAAGGGCTGTCAGGAGCGAGGGAACCCCTGGATGATGCTGAACCCCAGGCAAGCAGGGGTGCCACAACAATGAGCAGACAGATTCCTCTGCTTCTGGCAGTAGCATATCTGCCATTCCCAGTAGAAGAAGCAGATTCTGCTGCAACTGCATTCCAGGATACAACAGGCAGTGATGTAGGGCAGTGTGGGCCCCATGGCTGTGCCTGGCTCTGCCCTGAAGGTAGACGGGCAGGAGAGGTGAAGGGAGCAGGGCAGATGTTAGTGCAGCTGCTATGCAGGGGTGACAGGTGGGATAAACGATCCTGGGTTCTCCAGGGGCCAGTAAATTAGAATCAATAGGAAGCACGAATAATTTATTTGTTTGACATCGCCTGTTAATTAACTGGGCTGATGAGTGTGATGGGGAGTGGCAGGAACCCTTCCACCTGCTCATTTGGTACCTTTCCACAGGGGCTGGGCTGGGAATGGCATGGGGGAGTCCTATTCTCAGTAGCCCAGCACCCATCCCTGCCCTCAGCAGTGGGTCAGGACAGGGACAGGAGGGGACAGCATGGAAAAGCTCTTGGTGATGGCTTGACCAGCTGTGGCAGGGACAATGTAGGGAAAGACTGAATGTGGGGATGCTGCATGGCCAGTAGGCCAGCAGTGCACATGGTCCCTGCATGGTCCCCCTTGCTCAGCATTTCCTCCATGCCCAGGCACTGCTAGACCTTGGCTCCTGCACCTCCCTGGCTGCTGAAGCTCTGGTGTGGCCCATGTGCTTGCTCCCCCAGTCGAGAATGCCTTCAACCATGGCTACCTCTGCAGTCTGCCTCTACTTCCTCCCACTCCTGCCCTGTCCCCAGCACAGCTGGTGGCTGCACTGGCAGGGTCACTGGCTTGGCGCTTGCCCACGTGTTGTCCACACTCCCAGCACACATCCTTGGCTCTGCCTTGCCTGCATCCTGCCAGGCTCAAACGCATCCTTGGCAGCTCCATCAGGAATGGCTGCAAGCACAACTGGCTGGTGATGTGTGCCTAGGCAGTGGCACCCCCACCAGGGTGCATGCACAGAGCTGTCCCCGGGTCCTCACTGGCAGGGTGCTAGGCTGTCCTTTGCTCTACAGGCCTGCCTCAGCCCCAGGCAGCACCGTCACCTCCCTCTGTTTTTTTTTTAAAGAATAACATTTCTGCTAAATACTTTAATCAGATTAGTAGCAGTGTGTCTGCAGTGCTGTTAAATCAATGCTCCCCAACACATCTCGGCGGCTAGAAATCAATTACTGTTTAAGCCGTGCCTTGGTCCCTGGCCTGCGATCAATATGGGAGATGTATTACTCTCCCAGAGACTTTCCCACTAAAAACCTTTCATTTGTATAACAGGAGCTCAGGCAAAGTGCCGGTGCCCTCCCTTCCCACCTGCTCCTCAAAGACCAGGCAGCCCCATCCCAGCTTCGCTCTGGGAGGCTGCTGGGGCCAGCTGGCTTGGAGACTGTATGACAGGATTAGGACAATCCCTGCTCCAGGAGGAGGTGTGCAATACTGGGCCAGCACAAAGTGTGCAAGACTGGGTCCTGCACATGATGGGGTGGCAGGTTAGAGACCCACAGGCAGGGTTACCTGGTGCCCCTGGAGCCTCCTGGGCCCTGTCCCAGTGTGGCTGAATCCTCTGCCAGCTCCAATGCCCACTGCCTTGGCTTCTGACCATCACTGCATCCCAACCAGGGCACTGCCAGACCCAGGCATCCCACAAGGAAGGTACGGCCACTGCCCCATATGCCCCTGCCCCAGAGCTTTGCCCCTCTGTAGACCCTTCACTCCAAAGGGCTTTTTCCCTCCCTCCTCCATCTTTGTCCCATAATTTGGAGAGTGATTTCCATTATTCATTATAAGGATCTTTAATTAGCTGTGAATATTAATGACTTACTCTGTAATTAATCATGCTTTGCATTGCGGGGGGGGCAGCTTCTAGCACCACCTTCGCTAAGTGTGGGTGGCTCCAGCAGTGGCAGCAGCCCCAGGATCTCACCCATCCCAGGTGAGCAGCCCCACCCACTCTATGGGAGAAACTGTCCCTCCATAAACACACTGGCAGCTTACCATTTGGGGATTCAGCCTCACATCCCCAGGCCAGGGCTGAGGGGTTCTGTGAGGAACAGTGAAGGGCTGCTCTCACCCTTCTCCCTGACCAGATTTGCTTCAAGAGCTGGGGTCAACCTGGGCTGTGCTGGGATTGTATCTCCTTGCCCAGCTCTGCGGGTGCCTGTGGGGGATGAAAAGTGGCTTTCGGTGCATCACTTCCTCTTCTGCCCCATGCAGTGAGCTCTGGTGGGCTGCAGGCTGAGTCCTGCTGGGCCAAAGCCCTGCGTTGGCCAAATCCACCTCACCCCTGCACAGCTGCAGGTGCCCTGCCTGAAGCAGGCAGACATCATCCTCCTTCCAGCCCCCTGCCCTCTCTGCCTGTCTGTCTGCACGTTACCTCTCAGCCTCTGCTGTCAGAGTATTTGTGCAATCCCAAATCTTGCCTAGTCACCCCAAATTTGGTTCTAGCATTGTCTGCACTGAGGAGAAACTGAGGCACCAGGGCTGGTAGTGCAGGAATCATTGCCTGTCCCCGTCCTGTCATGGCAGGGATGTCCCAGCTGCCAGGTGGCAGTGCTAGGGTTGGATGTCCCAGATGCCTGGGTGACGGATGGCGAGCGGAGGCACCCGCTGGCCACCGGAGGCCTCTGCCTGCCTGCGCCAAGCGCTCCCACGAGGGCAGAGTTTGCTTAAACAGAGACAGATTTAACTATTTCCATTACAGCTAAATGATGAGGCCCATAAACTTTATGGCTCCATGTGCATGAGAGCGGCTCTAATGGCCTTCACCATCTGGAGGAGATGGCTCCATGGGGGACCCGGCGCCCGCTGCCCGCCTGCAACCAGGACCTGCGTGCAGAACCAGAACCTTCCTGGCACCAGCACCGGCATGGGACTGCCAGCACCTGCAGGTGGCATGATACCACTGGCTCTCTGTGTGGGGCTGCCTGTGTTTGACCCTGATGTGATCCTGCTGTGGAGCAGATGAGCTGTACCTGGAGGTGGCCCAGTTAGCCCTAGGGGTTTTGGTGGCCTGCAGCCCTGCTCTACCCACACTGCAGTAGGGTGAGGGGAGAGCACTCCTGAGTTCCTCCCATCCTCTGCCCCACAACTCTGCAGGGACAGGCTGGGAGCAGGTACTCACTGGTCCTGCCTGCACCTCCAAATGCTTCCAGCATGCTCCCTGCCACCTCTCTGCTGGTACTGTACTGCAGGATTTGTCACTGGTGGGTGCAGGAAGATTGCCCAGCAAGGTCGTGCTCTGAATACCCCTGTAGTGCCTGTCCAAGGCCTGCTGGTTGCTGACTGTGGCAGGTTTGTAGGGGTTTGTGGGGCACCTGTATCAATCATCCCCTGCAGAGGGGATACCAACCCCTGTTGGTATGACTGCAATCCATGCAGGGATGCCACTGGGCTAGCAGTCCAGGCAGGGTACTGCAGGTAAGACCTGAGGGGTGGAGGGATGGGCAGATGCAGATGTGGACACAAAAGCCATCGCCTCTGTGCTCCTAACCCTGGATTTTTGTGGCTCCCATGGCAGCAACCCCATGGTGCAGGACATTCCCCCATGACTGTGGGCTGGTGGAAGTGTGACTCCATGGCCATGGCCAGCCAGGGCAGGAGGGCTGTGGGGCTGCCAGCTCCCAGCCTGGAGCTGAATGCAAGGGCTGGGGCTGCTGGCACGGTGCTGCAGCAGAGGATTAGGTTTGGTGCAGGAGAGCCAGAGAGATGCTTTGAAGTCTCATGAATATGAATCAGTGGCTTGGGGCAGGAGCGGAGGGTCTACGGCTAATCTCTCCCTTGCCATGGTGACAAGTGTGACGAACAGCGTGTGGGCCAGGAGGCAGGGCAGGGAGCAAGCAGGGGACAAGGGATGGCAGGAAGGGCAGCCCTGGTGAAGGGGGGCACGTGGCTGGCATGTGCAGGGGTGCTGCACCAGGTGCTCTGCAGTGCACCCCAGACAGCCTACCCCACCCTTGTGCCCACCTTGGCTCCGGGAACCCCACTCTGAGCAGGGTGCTGTCCCCATGGATGCTGGCACCCTGCTGGGCTCCGGGCCCCAGGGCAGAGGTGGTGGTGTGGCTGCTGGCAGTGCCCATCTGGCACGGCACTGCAGGTGGCCCAGCTTGCCACCTTTGGCTGGGCAGGGAGTGCAGGCAGTGCAGGCAGGATGCAGCTCTGCAGGGCCAGCAGTGTGTGCAGAGACAGCTCAGCCCTGCTGGGTGTTTGGCCAGAGGCAGGGGCCCAGCTGGGGTCAGGGTACCATAACTGGGAAAGGGACCCAGCCCTTTCCCGAGCCCATCCCAGCACCAGCCCAGCCTTGCATGAGCTGGTAGAGCCCCCGTGGGACCCAGCTGGCTCCCATCGATCCAGGTAGTGGTGCCATCTGCTCGGTGATGCTGTGGCCCTGCCTGCCATAGCCCAGGCTCCATGGAGATGTCATGTTTGGGTCTGCTCCTCCTGTGACAGCCTGAAGCCCTTGGTGCTCTCCTAGGAGACAGTAACTAGAGCAGACGCTTGCTCCTAGCAGGACATGACTGGGGCTTGCAGGAGTCTCTGAGATCAATTTGGAGGTTGTTTTGATGCTCTCCTGTTGCAGTATGGCGGTGGCAGCTGCCTGCTCAGCCCAGGGGACTGTGCATGGACAAGCACTGGCTGGCAGTGTTTGGGGGGGCTCAGAGAAACTGTTTGGGCTGGTGCAAGCCACAGAGAAGGCTGTTGGCTTTGCAGTCTCTCAAAGACTGTGGGTGCTGGCAGTGGAGTTACTGTTTTCTCCGAGGGTGCCCAGAGCTGCCATCTCTCTTCCAGCACCCATGGCCCAGGATGCTGTGGCTCAGGGCCAGGACAGAGCACTGAGCAGGGAATGCTGTCCAGACTGATTGCCAGAGGACAGGGAGGGGAGAATGAGGGCTGGAGCGATGTTGTGGCAGGAAGACAGACAAATGCAGAGCAGATGTTTAATTATCAGCACAGCGTTCTTGGATCCTTGAAAATCTCTGCATCCAAATGTAGATATTTTATGGGAACATACGCTTGTGCTGAGAGCTGGAGCTGTAACACATTGCCCACCTTCCCATGGACTGTGCATCACCAAGGCTGGCACTGTTTGCCTCTGCTGTGGATGGGGCACCTGTAGGGCTGCAGGTGGGCTGGAGGGCCATCAAGAATGGAGTCCCATTGTGGGGATTAAGATCACTGCAAGCTCTCGGCCCTGGAGGCATGGTCCTCCATCCATTCTACTTCATCCCACTGTGCAGGGACATGCTGGGATGCAGCAGCAGCCACCCATGCCCAGCTGGGAGCCTGGCCAAGCACAGGGCCAGGCAGGGGCTAGAAACTGCCTTCTCCTTACATCCATCGCCTCTTAAAGCTGGTCCCTACTGGCCCAGGCAACTTCTAGAGATTTCTTAAAGTCGTCTGAGACCTTTGTGGTCTCTCTTTTTTACTGTAAGACTTGCAAGGTGTAGGTGTACATGTCATCCCTGTATACAGGCTGTCTCTTGTCTACTTACCTCACATCTCTCCCCTGGCCCCTGGCTGTTCTCTGACATGCCTGGGGCAGTTGGAAGGTTCTGCCATTGTTAGAGTGGAAGTTGGAGGAGGCACAAGCAGAACAGGAAATGGAGCTGCCCAGAGTTCTGGGCTGTCCTGAGCTTTGTGCACCACTTGCCTCTTTGCTGCTGGAGGAGCTGGAAAGGCTGCCTGCCCTGCCATGGGCTGTGGACCATTGTATGTCCCTCAATACAGGGATATACTGTAGGTCCCTTGAGATATTCCAGCTTGAGGCTGCAGCCAGACATGGGGCTGCTCTGCAGCACAGAGCCCAGTGCTGCATCTCTGCAGGAAAGGGCTGGTGGAGGGCAGCCCTGGTCTCCCTTCCTGAGCACTGCAGCATGGCTGCCTGACTATGCCAAGTAAAGTAATTGACAAGAAGAAACAAGTACAGGCTGGTCCTCACCCACAGGCAGGTGTGAGGGGCACTGGGGCAGAGAGCACTGAAGACCCCTCTCTAGCATCACTGTGAAAGACCTCTGCAATCCAGGGGAGCCCCCGTGCTGGTGTTTTGCCTCAGGAGCGGGTTCAGCTCAGGGGCAGTGGGCTTTCATAAGTCTCCCCTACCAGTTCTGCAGAGCTGCTGGGGGAATGCCCATGCTGAGGGAGGGATTTCCAATAGCACATTAGGGATGGCAGCAGTCTGTCCCCAGCATGGAAATCTCATCCCAGGCAGCCCAGCCTGCCTTCACTGCTCCGCAGTCCCTTGAGGCTGTAAACATTTTGGATTCCCTGCCTCGCCTGCTCAGGCACCTTGCAGATTCAGGGCATGTTGCTGTCTTAAAACCTATTAGGTTTCCTGTCACCTCCCAGAGCCCATGAATCTGTGGGCCTGATGGAGCTGGGACTGAAATGGTCCTGCAGGCGAATGGCTCTGCACACCCTGCACACCACCACCTGCTCCCCGCATGGCTCTTCTCTCCACAGGCCTATAATCCTCCCAGCCCATGGGAGACTGCTCCAGCATCATCCCCAGCAGGAACTGGCTGCTCTTCTCTAGCTCAGCTGGAGCTCCCAGGGACATCCTGGGCATCAGGTACTACATCCAGCTATAGTCAGGACTGTGCCCTGGCTGCCAGCTCTGCCAGTGGGCTTGGAACTGGGGCAGGCAAAGGGTCTGTCACTCTTGCCAGCCTAATAAGCCAGGACTTCGATTCTGGGACATTTTTCTTGCCACTGTTACTCTGTTTCACAATCTGCATCCCGGCTCCTGGGGAGGGGGGAGTTAGTGATGCTGAGAGTGCTGGAACCCCATCAGGCAGTGGCAAATAAGGGCTACACGTGCAGCCGACAGCCCCAAACCCTCATAAATCTCCTCTGCATGGCCCATGGCTCACCTAAGTAGATTTGATTTGTCAAATATTAAAATTAATTTAGAATTGAGTGGTGGCCTGTGTGCGCACCCTGCTCTCCTGCCTTCCCCCCGCTGCCATTTCTGCTCCTGCCCAATGCATCATCCCCGGCCCCGCGCTCTCGCCCCAGCCGGGGCGCCGGGAGCCAGGATAAATCATCCTGCAGCCACACTCAAAGATGAGACGATTGCTTGCTCGGCGGCAGGGGATCACAGGGGAAATCACACCGCGTGCCACCCGCTCCGTGCCGGGGGCGGGGGAGACGCCACGCTTAGGCAGAGATTTATTTATTTGATTTTACTGGGCTGGGATTTTTTTTCATCTCTCAAACACCCACGAGGGAATTGCAGCCCCTGGAATATTAATGCCACACAGGACGCCAGCTCGTTAAAATGTCACCTGGCTGTAATTTCTCCTGTGCTTATTATTCCCCGGGGAGCATGAGCTCCCATTCCTCCCTGCTCACGGTGGTCCCGGCACATGGGGCAGCCCTGCCCGTCCCCTTTACTGCAGCATGAGCGCTGCTCTATCGTATCACCCAAAATGTTTCTGGCCCTCTTCCACCACCGCAGAGGTGGGCTGCACCGTCTCCAGCATTTCCTGCTGAGCTGAGCCCCAGGAACCGATGCTGTGAAAGACAGCACCAGCATGGTGCAAGCCGAGCCTGGCTGGCACAAGGGATGTGAAGTGTCACCACAGGCAGAGGTGGAAGGGCAAGGGGTCAGCCAGCGGCCAGTGCTGGCATGGGCTGGGGACAGGGTGGCACAGGGAACAGCTGCCTTAAGGAAACTTTGGCTCAGTTCCTGCAAATTAATGTTTTTTTCCCAAACAGTTTCCTGGCGCTAAGCGCGACGCGGGGAGCAATTATCTTTAGTGTCGATGTTATTACCATAAAAATTGCATTGAGGACTTTTCTCCTCCGATTAGAAAGTTAACGATCATCACTGCCTTCATTGTTCCCCGCACCGTGCTCGCTCTAATAAAGAGTCTGTGCACTTTACTTTTCACTTAGCATGAAAATTACCCAGCTGCTGCTGTGCACGGCTGTGCAGCCCCCGCGCTCACCTCCTGGTGACGGGCCCTTGGCAGGTACTGGGAAGGAGCAGCCGCCAGCTCGGCTGGGATGGACAGGCTGGCCGGCGGCTTCCCCACGTGGTGGAGGCCAGGGCTTGGCTCAGGGCAGGGGATGCCGGTGTCACGGCTGCCCATCCTCTCTCTGAGGAGCAGCTGAGGAAGCTTTACCACGTGTTCTCCGTCAGGGATGTGCTGTCAGCAGTCCTTTCTCATGACCATCTTCTGGGCATCCTTGGACCCACAAAAGCCAAACCCATAGGGATCACCACTCCTTCTCTTGCCAAGGGCTTGGAATGGAAGGGATGGGTCCAGCCTTGCCATGGTGGCTGCACTTCTACTTGAGACTCCACCATGGCTCTCCATCCGCGGCCCAGCTGAGGCTCCCTCCTGGCCACTCTCCCTGTACCTCTCACAGGCAATGGCACAGGTGAGCCCTGCTGCTGTCACCTGCTGGCCTGCCCTGCCCTGCAGACAGCACAGCGTCGCTGCCTGTGGCAAACTGGTGCTGTGCCTGCCTGTGGGCATCCAGGCTCTGGCACTCGCCTTCAATCCCACCACTTCTGATTTTCACAGGGAATATTTGCATCGTTTTGCTCAATACCAGCATAGCTCTTTAAATGCTTGAAGTGCTGTAAAAATCTTAGCTAATCTTCAGAGACCTTTTTTTTTTTTTTTCCAAAGCTCTTCATTACTCCCTAATTGTTCAAACTTCTCTTCTTTTCCTTCTGATTAAAAGCAGATTTTAGAAGTGCCGTTCAGTTTCTCAGCTATTTTCAAGTCAAATGGATTCCATCCCCCTCTCCATGTATTAATAACCTGTTCTCGTGCATCCCCCAGTGAGCCAGTAAAAGCCCTTCTGAGCAGCGACAAGGTGACAGCAGCGCTCCAGAGGGAGCGATTGGAAGGGGGTTACAGCTTGGAGGGAAAGAGATCCATCCATCCAGCTATCTATCATCCATCCTGCTATCATCCATCTACCAGAGAAATAACATTTGCAATTCTGCTTTAGCTCTTCCTAATAATCATTAATATTTTCTTTTACCTTCCCAACCAGTAGTAGGAAGAGATGCAGGGGTTTGGGGTGCAGGCAGCTCCACGGGGCTGGGGGTGTGAGAGGAGGGGGTGCGGTGTGTGTGCCATGCGGTGCAGACGGCTGTGTCTGTGTGTGCTGTGTGGGATGGCTGCGAGGGGAAAGCAGGGCAACCCAACGCTGGTCACCAGCACACCCCACAGCAGGAGGGACTGAGTGCCGAGCTGGAGAAGCATCTTGCTGAGGGGATTCTGGGATTCTGGAGGTGAAGTTTGGACAAAATGCTGCTCTGGGCTCTGCCCCTGCCCAGCAGGGTGAGCCTGATATCAGTTGTGGATCCAAAAGGTGCAGTGTGGTCACACACAGCACTCAAACATGCAGCATGCGTCATCCTCTCCCTGCCTCCTGGGACGGGCCCCAAGGAGTTCCATTGTCTCCAGCTGGTAATGCCAGACACCACACCCCATCCCAGAGCCCCATCCTCAGCCAGCTGGCCTGCTGTAGGAGATGGGACAGTGATGGATTGCAGCATTTACACATCTTCCCAGGGAGGAAATGCCAGGTCCTGCAGGGCTCCATCAGCTGTCAGCAGCGGGCAGGGCAGGACAGAGGCCATGCTGAGGAGTGGGTGCTGATTTCCAATGAGCAATGCAGGGGGCAGGAGTGGGAATCCCATGTGCCACCGCCCTGGCTGAGTGCCTATTTCCGGTCTTGGGCACCTTCCCTCCTTTTAGTTATAATCACACTACCCACCTCGGGCTGGGGCAATGGCCCCATAAAGCATACTTGCTCATCTAGAGGGGTCTGGGGGAGACAGCATAGCCCAGAGGATAAGCTGCTGCTGTTAATAGTCCTGCTCTGCAGTGGGCTTCAGATCTGCTCCCAGGTTGGTTCGCATCATCTTTGAGCCACTTCTTAGATCATCACCTGCCAGTACCAGCAATTATAAAAGTTTTAGAACATGTGAGCCATCTCTTAGGTTGCAAAGGTTCTTCAGACCCAGGCTAAGGCACTGTTCTGCAGCTCTGAGCTTCAGTATTACCCTGGATGGCCATACAACAGTTCTGGATCCCCAGCCACACCCATGACAAGTCTGAGGTGTTTCCTGTGCCCTGCTGGAAAGATCTCTCCTTCAGGCCACCCATGCTTCCCATGGAGCACCATGAGACAAAACCAGGTAGCTAATGGAGCTGGGAGATTGGAGAGCCAGAGGAGGTACCAGTGGCTGGCACCTGGTACCTGTGAGAGCCTGCAAGCAGAGTCACCCACACCAGCCTTCAGGAGATGCCAGCAGGCTCAAGACTTTGACCAATTCCATGGATGGAGAGATGCTGCTGTCCCAGGCATGGGAAGAGCCGCTGTGTGCCAGGGTGCCAGCATCCCCTCAGCTGGGCTATCCCGGCAGATGGCAGTAGGGATGCATCGCAGCCTGGCAGTGCATGGGGACCTGTCTAGTGCCCCGACCTTGGAACAATCTTCAGTAGGATTAAGAGCTTAAACGTATCCGTGTAATTGCCAGGCCCCTGCTGAGCTGGAGAGAGTGTGAGTGCCAGCACAGGGAGGCAGTGCCCAGGCGTGCCTGCTCCTTCCTGCTGCCTGCTGCCACCTCCTGCCATTGCCACTGCTGCGGGCGCCACTGGGAGCCACCAACCTGGGTGTGGATGGCAGATGGCTCAAGAGGGATGGTGCCCAGGCACTGACAAAGAATGGGCTCCAAAGAAGAATTTCAAGTGTGCAGAGCCCTGAGTGTGCTGCCTGCATCTCCCTGGCATGGCCTCATGGTCTCCTCCCAGACATCCCTCTGGATGCCCCTGTGGCATCCCTCCAGCACGCACCAGCTCTGTGTCCAGGGAAGAGCATGGAGCTGCTCTTCCCTACTCTACTTGGAGGAGTAAGGAGGATTGGCTGGGATGCCAGGGACCAGACACTGTCCTGCCAGGCTGAATCTGGCTGGGTTGGTGATCTTTTAGGGTTTGTTCCTCTGCCAGGAGAGAGCAGAGCATGCAGTTCACAGTGTCTGCATCTGTAGGGTGCTTGGTGTGGGTTTTCAGCCCCCATCAGAAATCAGAAGATATTTGGGTTTGGCAGAGGTGTCAGGGGGTCTCAGATACCCCCAAGGAGTACCCAGGTGCTGCACTAAAGACACACAGAGCACTAGTGTGGCTCCTGCCCAGCCATGCCAGTGGGGTGCCAGCACCCCAGTCCCAGCCCCTCCATCTGATGCGGGGCTTGGCACAGAGTGGGGAGCTGCCATCCCAGCCCCCTCACTGTCTGCCTAATGGTCCCTGACATTTAAATGAGATTTAGTGCTCAGCCCGATGCTGAATATTCATGAGCCCATGCGGCCCTGACAGCCCGGCTGGGGCTGCTCTCATGATTAATAATTTGTTTTTCCCTTTACTGTAAACCTCACCTGCACTCGCTGCTTGCTCTGGCACTGCCAGCTCTGTCGCTGCCGGGGAGCACCCATGCCCTGGCCCTGCAGGTCCTTCACCTTCCTTCCTGCAGGGCCAGGCACCCTCAAGCACCCAGCCAGGGTGGCTGGCCCTGCACCAGTAGCCTCTTCATTGCTTAGTGGGCCAAGCCCTATGCACGGGAACGAATATCCCGTGTGCTACCAGAGTAGAGGCAGCCCTGGATGTCTGGCCTCTGTAGTAATTCCAGTTGCCCTCACACAGAGACGTGCTGGAGAGATACAACCAACTTCTGCTGCTTGCGTGCTGGGCTCCCTCTAAGCTGGCAGCAGCTCATGTGGTGCTAATGCTTCCAGGCTCTCCCAGGTGGACAGGCAGGAGGTGAGTAGGCCACAAGCCCAGTTTCCAGGACCTGCTTTTGGTGCTGTTCATGGAGTTAGTGGCTAATTCAGATGTTCCCTCTGCAAACTCAGCACAGCAGTATCCAGCCCCACCTTGGACACTGACATCCCTTACATCCATTCCCAAGGTCGCTGCTCCCAGGACCCTCACTTCCCATCTCACTGCTTGCAGTGGTGTCCTGGAGGTGTGTGCAGCAGCACAGCCAAGAGGGACCAGCCCCAGGGAGCTCCCATGGGACCCAGGGGAAGCTGGGGGCCCAGGCTGCCATCTCCCCTCTGGCTCAGTAGATGGGCTCCTGCAGCTCTGCACAAATTGCATAAATATTCATGGAGAACTGAAGGAAATGTGACTGTCCCGGCTGATTATACGCGCCTGTCCTGAAGGCTGCGGCTGCTCTCCAGGTACTGCTGGCTGAGCTGCTGTCTTATGGTGAGATATGGCAAAGGTACCTCATGCTGCCCACCTGCAGGGTGGGGTACCAACCTGCTAGGGCCTCACACAGAGCTGGAACAAAGGCTGCAAGCTCAGGGCAAGGATGAGGCTTTTCCAGAGAAGTCCCAAGACACCCAGTGTTTTCCCAGAGTGCTACACCAGTCTCTTCACTTGGCCCAGGGACTGCCCTGCATGCAGTCATGGTAAACTGCTCCCCAGAGACTTGTCACATCCACCTTGTGACAAGTGGTATGGTGACTTGGTGACTCTGGTATGTTCAGCACTGGCTCTGCTCCCTGGTGCTTTGGGCAGACATGGGCAGAGAGTGGGACAGAGCTTCCAAGAACAGCCCAGGGAGACTTCCCAGGGAGACAGCCCAGCTGGGATCTCTACACGCTACAGAGATTAATCCCCTGCAGACCTGAGCAAGGTGCTGGGCTAATAGCCTGATTTATTCCTTCCCGTCTCTCTGGAGCACGGGAGGTTCCCCACTGTGTCCTGAACGACCTCATGCATAATACCATGCACAATCCTATTAATGCCGCCCCGCCACGCGCTCCCTGCTTAGTGCCGCCACTCGCCAATGCAATTTCCCCATGATATATGGGAAAAATAATTGAACTATATTTGAAAATATATTGAGAATTATGGCACGCACACGACGGGATTTATAGGGGCCATATTTCACAAAACCATAGCCTTGCACACCAAGGTGCCCGGTGTTTGTGGGGAGAGACCCATGGTTGTGGTGGGTGCATATCCAGGGCAGGCAGTGGGGGAACAGGTGGCACCACCCTCGTGGCCCTCAGTAGGTGCCCGTGGGGGTTGGTACAGGGTGCAATGGGATGTGGCACAGACCTGTGCCCTGGCAGCTGGGGGACGTGCCCCAGGAGCAGGCGGTGGGTGCAGCAGGATGCAATACCCGGCTGCACTGGGAGTGGAGGAGGCAGCTGCAGCCACACTTGCAGCTGTGTGGGCATGGCCACTGCCAGCCAGAGCTTGGCTGAGCTTAATCCCCTCCCAGTGGGAGGGAGGAAATGCTCTTGGCATCGTGCTGCCTGCTCAGCTGCATGGCCCAGCTCACTCTGCCAGGTGGCCAGTTAGCCACATGCTGGATCCCCTGACCTGCCCTGAGGTGTCCCCTCGAGGGACTGGTGGCTCCCCACCCTGAAGGAGGTAGGGAAGGGGCTGAGGGCTCTGCACAGAACTTCCAGACCTGTGATCCTCTGCAGCTGCCTCTCCAGCCCCTTCAACCCCTACGCTGCCCTGCCTGCAGAGGGGCATTTCCCTGCCTGGCTCTGGCTGCCTGATGCAGTGACAGGGCACAGGGGGTACATCCTGTCCCTCCTCATCCCACCTCTGCCCCTGCGTAGCCCCTCTGCTCTCTGGCCAGATGCCCCAGGCACCCCTGCCTGCACACCGCCCCCCACCCCCCAGGTTGCCATGCTGGGCACGTCCTCCGCACCGTGGGCGCCGCTGGCACAGGTGCCGCGGGGAACATTAATCTTTAATTTCCTGTCAAAGCCTCTCGCTGGAGAGAGCAGCACCTGGCACGGGGGTACAGCAGATGCCCGCTGTGATGGGGGGCGAGGAGACAGGCTGCCCTGGGCACGGAGGGTTCAGATGGGACACTCGGCCCTCTGCTGTGTCCCACAGCTGCGCAGCCCTGTGCCTGAGGCAGGCTGGGGAGCAGCGGCAGCAGATGTGTGCTTGCCTACAGGAATGAAGAGGAGAGAGGCAGCTATGCTGCCCAGATGGAGAAGCTCCCTCAGGACCACTGGCTGCCAGGGCTGAGTAGGGAGACAACCCTGTGGGAAGCCCACTCTGTCCCTGGCCCTGGCTGACCCAGCTGTCCTCATGGCTGACCCTGAAGGGGAGCATGCAAGGATGGGATGGGATTTGCTATCAGCTCGCAGGGCTGAGGGGGTCACAAAGCCTTCATCCTTGTGGCCCATTGAAGGGATCCCAGGGCATCACTATCTGGAGGAAATTCCCAGCATGCCCTAGGGAAGGGGAACTATAAATAGCTGCTCAGTGAAGGGCGGAGGGGGACTGTTTGGGAAGCTGCTTTGTGAACAGGACAAAGAAGAGGCGTCTTTGCACTTGCTCTTCATTAGCTGCCTTCCTCTGGCTGGCCGGGCCAGGATGCGCTCACATCGAACGACAGCAGGATGTAGCTGTCGGTGTCAAGGACGCGAACAATAAGGGCTTTAAATAGCAGCGCTGCCTTTGAAACCCACTCGCCTGCGCCACAGACAGAGCCCAGGAAAATTGTGCGGCATGAGAATGCAGGGATGTGGGAGCAGGGGTGCCCTCACCCCAAGGAAGGAACCCCCAGTGCCACAGCTGCTGCCCGTAGGCAGGTGGTCTGTGACCAGGACATGTGGTCACATGTGACCAGGGTCCTGTGGCCCTGCCCAGAAGTGCCACAGGATGTCTCGGCAGATGCACCCCAGCCCCTCTGGCAGCTTCTAAGCAGCAATGTCCAAAACTCCCACTGCATGGTCCCCTGAAATCGGCAGCACCTCCCTGTGCTGCCAGAAAGGAGCCTCTTGGTTGCTGTTTCCTTTCCTCCGGCTCTGGCTCCTGGACTCTGAACTCCTCCCACCTTCCAATAGGAGATGAAAGAGCCCTGAGGGACTGCTGGTGGCATTCCTTGCAGGCCAGGCCGGCGAACCTCTTAATCAGGATGAGCCAAACAGCCAAGCGGCCTCATTTGGTGGCACATGAGATGGATAAAGAAGGTGCTTGGCTGTTCTGGGGAGCCCAGCTCCATGCTGTTCCAGTGCAGGACAGCCCTGGGCTGGACATGGGGTAAGGTGCTTGGGAGCAGCACATGAGACTGGCGGAGAGAGATCGGAGCCAGTGAGCCACGTGTGAGCACGTGTGTGTGCACGGGGGGGGGCCGGCTGTGCGTATTAGCAGGCCCTTAAATCAACACAGCACTTCAGACAGGAAGGAAATAGGCTTTGCCGACGGCAGGAGCGGCACTTGCTTTGTGCACATTACAGAACATCAGGAAAATGTCAAATTTACATAAAAATGATACAAACTCATTGGAAGAAACATGCATCCAATTATCGGCCCTAGCGCTGGCACGGCTCCGCAGCCAGAGGCTGGCCGGCGGCTGGCTGCAAGGGACCCAGCCCCGGGCCACGCATTTCATCTCTGGGTGTTTAACATCAAAGCTGCAAACAGCCTCAGCTCAGCTGGCCACCAGGCTCGCCCACTCCCTCCCGCCGTGCCACTGCCACTGCCACTGCCACTGCTGCACCACTCGGGCACGCGGGGTGCAGGGCAGGGGTGGTAGTGCCCAGCTGAGGCTGGGTGGGATTTGGTCCTGCCCCTGCCACCTCCAGTGGGGAAGGGGCTGTGTGATTGCAGCACCCCTGTATGGCAGGGGCATTGAGGGGAAGTGGGAGCACAGCTGAGCAGCCTGGAGTAGCAGGGATGGAGAGCTTGCTCATGCCAAAACACCCAAAGATTTTTTTCTGGCACCAGGTTGGGATGCCATTCCTGGCTCTGTACTAGGCTCTCCCAGTGGGCCCTTCCCTCCTTTCTATTCCCAGTGTATGGCCACTGGCATCCCCAGGGCTGGTGGAAGCCACATCTGGCCCATCCCTCCTACTGTGGCCCCTCAGCTAGGCAGGGTGGACTGGGCACAACAGCCTGCATTCTCCTGGGGCTGAGGGTAACCAAGGGGACCAGGGGTAAACATGGGGGTGTGGGCAGGGGCTATCTCAGTGGGTGCCCTCCGGCCTTGCCTGTGCTGGCATCACACCCTCCTGCCCAGGATTGATGGCCCATCCTGCGGCCCCTTCCCGGCACGCTGAACTCTACATTTCTGTCCCCGCCAGCCGGCGGGATTGATGTCTCACTGAGCACAGGCAGCGGCTGTAACTCATGCCCGGGAGCTGGGCTCCTGGCTCGTTACTCACTGGGCACCGTCATCACATGAGTTACAGCTCTGTCTCGTGCTGGGACACCTCCGTAGCGAGGGATCAGGGCAGGGGTGAAAGCAGCTGAGTCAGGGCTGGGGCAGGGGGCAAACCTCTCTCTCTTAGCTGGCTCTCCAAGCCATCCCTCAGGCTGGCATCCCTGGCACACCCACATGCAACCTGCTAACTGCCTCTGTCCCGGGCTGGGAGGTGGGCACACATGGCCCTGCGGAGTGATGCTGGGGTCCCGGCCAGGGGTGGAGGGTGGCACCACAGCTGGGATTCCCCGTACCACACCCGCCAGCTGGTGCCCAGGCTGCAGCATGCGGGGGAGGCTGACGAGCTGTTAATTACAGGTGCTGCTTGGCTGGTGCAGCGCGTCTCTACTGCTCGGCTGGCAGAGCCGTGCGGCGGGTGACACACTCCATGATAAATTGATATCCCGTTTAGCATCAATTTTCCCTTCTCTGGTGGCAGACAGCTGTGCTAATGGGATGGGACAAGTGAAAATGAAATAACAGGCCCTGAGCACACCGGCACACGCCACACTGTTGGCACTGCTGCATGGCTGTCGCTCCCCAAGAGACAGGCAGGACCCCACGCACCCTGGTGTGGGAGAACCACAGGGCTGGCGGCCTCCAGGCTGAGCTGCCTTCACCATAGTTGCTGGTGCGCACCCGGGGCAGGTTTGTGACACGTGGTGTGTCAGCACTGGGTGTCACCCAGTGTTTGCAGCACTTGGAGAAGCTGCTCCTTTCCGTGGGCTTTGAGGCTGGCACAGGAAGAGGGCTGGCTGCAGCATGACTGGTTTTCGATGGTCAGCATGAGACTGCATGGTGTCTGCATCCACTTGGTGTTTGCAATGCATTTAGAGAGTGGTGACTTGGCACATTTCTTACAGCACAGCACATAGCCAGGAACCAGTGAAGGATTTGGTTGGCATTCAGTGCCCATGCTATATTGGGTATTTGCAATGCACACAATGCCAAAGCTGATGTGCGCAGCATTCCCAGTGCCTGTGCCAGATTTGGTGTTTGCAATAGCCTGTGGCACTCTGTATCCACACTTGCACATGCTTTTAGGTGCACTCAGCACCAGCCACATGCTTGTTATCAGGAGTGAATTTGTCAAATTGGTGCCTGCAGTGTGTTTGCAGTCATGGTGTGTGCAGCGCTTGATGCCCACAGTTTGTTTGATAATTGCAGAGTGCTCAGCACTTAATACCTGTGGCATCATCGTTATTTACCCAGCCCTTACACTCAGTGTCAGCAGTGCTCAGCATACACAGTGTGCTCAGGGTGTGCACCCCGCCGCTGATGATGTTTGCAGCACCTTCAGTATCTGGTGTCAGCTGTGGTTTCTTGTTTGCCAAGCACTCAGCAATCTCTCCATTCAAGGTGTGCCCTGTGTCTGTTCGACTTGGCATTTGTGGTGCAGCCAGCCCGTGCTCGCACCAGCCGGCTCTCCGCAGTGTGCTCAGTGTTTTGATTCCTGTGGTGTGATGAGTGTTCACAGCAGACTGCTGGCACTGTGGTTGGTGCCCAGCGCCAGTGCATGAGCAGAACTTGCAGTGCTCAGCCTCGGTGCTCACGGAGTGCTCAGCCTTGGTGCCTGCAGTTGGCTCAGCCTCGGTGCCCACAGAGGGCTCAGCCTCGGTGACCACAGCGGGCTCAGCCTCGGTGCCCACAGCGGGCTCAGCCTCGGTGCCTGCAGCAGGCTCAGCCTCGGTGCCTGCAGTTGGCTCAGCCTCGGTGCCCACAGCGGGCTCAGCCTCGGTGCCCACAGCGGGCTCAGCCTCGGTGCCCGCAGCGGGCTCAACCTCGGTGCCCACAGCGGGCTCAGCCTCGGTGCCCACGGCGGGCTCAGCCTCGGTGCCCACAGCGGGCTCAGCCTCGGTGCCTGCAGCATGCTCCCGCTGCCCGCACTCTCCCGCTTGCTCCCACAGGTGTGAGCTCTTGCCCTGCATCCTGCCCCAGTGCCCAATGTTCTGCTCACTCACAGCATGCTCTCTAAGTGCAGCCTGTGATGTGATCAGCACAGGGTTCCTGATGCTTTTGCCATTTACAGAGCTTGCTGCACAGTGTTAGTGGTGTTCCTGCTGTCCAGCCTGTGCTCAGTGCTGGATGCTGGCACTGTGTGCACTGCTAGCATCAGCTCTTGCATTAGCAGTGCCACCAGCCCGTACTGTCCCTGTTGAGGCTCACTCCAGTGCACTCAGAGCTTACAGGCCATCATGCATCCCATGTTCACAGTGCCGTTTTCAGTGTCTGCTGCACCAGTGGTGCCCTCTGTGCTCAGCATCAACTGCCAGTCTGCAGGGAGCTGGCGTTTGGTGCCTCATGGTGACACATTTGCAATGGCCCAGCTCACCTTTGGGGTTGATATTTCCAGGATGCTCAGCAGTCGGATGTTTTCCCTATTTGCAGTATGCTGCAGATGAAGATCAATGATATGTTTGGAGTTTGCAACATGCACTTGGTGCCAGCAGCGTGTCTGGGGTTTGGAGCATACAGGGTGCAGAAGGCACCAGTTCCTCAACCCCTGGCACAGTGCATGTGCCATGTTTGCCATGTGCTCTGCAGCCAGGTGGGCACTTGCCTTGCTGTCAGCGCTTATGGCCAATGTAGGGGCCCATGCAGTGTGCTCGGTGGCCAGATGTGTGCCGTGTCTGTGGTGTACTCAGTGCAGGGTCCTCTTCCCAGTGACTGTCTCTAACTTCCCACTCACCTTGCAGACCCAGCCTGTCCACCACCTGTCCACCAGCCATGAAGGGGCAGGGGCAGTCCCAGGCTCCCAGCCCCTTTGCCCAGCAACCTGGGGAGGGCAGGCAGGGTGCCCCCACCATATATGCCATCAGTGGAGCTATGGCATTAAGGTTGAGGTTTTAATCACGCAAATGCTGGAAAATGGGGAGCAATGGTTCCCATGGTAACACTAACTCTGCCCCTTGCCCGTGGCGCATGGCTGTGCACGCGCAGGACCGTCATGGGCACCATGCGGCTGAGCTATGGCTGTCTGGGGAAACATAACTCCCAGCCTCCTGACTTGGGTGCATTTAAAACTTCAGCCCTATTGCTGTGCTGAGGCAGCTCTGCTGGCAGTTTACGACTCTGTTGTTTTTAGGAAAGCCAAATGGGAAGCAGGAGCTGCCTTGGTGAAGTACTGCAGATGGGACAGGAGGAGCAGACCAGGGCCAGGAGGAGCCACAGGGTGCTTGACCCTGCAGGGGTCAGGTGCCAATGACTGCAGGGGTTGGGGCAGGATGGGGCCTGCAGGCACAGCAGAGCGTGAGGGAGCAGCTGAAGGATGTCTCTCAGGGCAGATCCACATGCTCTGCTGGCTGGACACTGATCCAGCTCTTCTCATCCCTCAGGGCCAGAGATGGGATGGAGGAGTGGGGTGCATGGGTAGCAGCCCTGCTGCCCAGTGTGGGTGCTCCTGGAGTGCCAGCATTTCCTGTGCCCTGCACTGGGGCTACTTGCAGGCTGCACTTCTCCAGAGATATCTGAAGAACCTGGTGATGGGCTTCCTGACCCTACTGGGTTGGCCTTCAGCCCTGCAGCATTTATCATCCTTCCACTCTCATGCTAGTGCACAAGAGACTTTCTCCCTGGTGCGGGGTCAGGGCTGTTTGGGGTGGGATGGGGCTCTCATCCTCCCTGCACACCACAACAAGGCTACATCCTTCTGCACACTGCCTCTCCAGTGTGGCACAGCTCTTGGCATATCCCCTTGGCTGAGAGATGACACTCCAGCTGTGCCAGCTGTGTTCAGCTGCAGCACTACCCATGCCTGCAGCTGCTCATGCCAGCCCTGATGGGGGTGAGCCAGGGCTGGCAATGTCGAGGCAGGACAGGGACACCCGGCTAATGCTTGGAGGCTGCACATTGTGGCTGGGGCTCAGCATGGAGCCCAGTGCTGTTGAGGCTGCGGACAGCTAGCTGCAGGGTGGTCCTCCAGGCCCAGTCCAGTTCACCCATCCAAGAATCCCCTGCCCATAAATCAGAAACTGATGGTAGGCTACCTTAGGAACTCAAGCTCCTCCCAAATCCTTTCCCTGAGGGTCTCCTGGCCTGCCTTGTGATCAGGGAGGACTGTGGCTATGGCAGGCTGTCTGTCCTCCAGTCACCTTTGCTCAGTTTCTCTTGGGAGGGAACTAAGCAAGGGATTGTCCCGCTCACAGCAGGACTGAATGAAGCTTGTCCATCTCTGGCTGCACTGGCTGGAGCACCTCCCAGTGCTGCTCTCTCTGCCCAGCTGCTGCAGCTCACATAATGTATTCATCCCAGGGTGCCCCAGTGCAGCTGCAATATAATTATTGGAGTTCATTACACCATTAACTTTAAAATTTTATAAACCACCAGGCAGGTGACAAGTGGTGGAGGTGGGAGGTCTCACACTGCGGACAGAGGGGCTAAGAGGGAAATAGTGCTGGGGACTGTCCCAGCAAGGTGCTGAGCCTGTTTCCCTGCATGCTGGTGTTTGCTAGCAGTGCAAGCCCAGGGGCACCCCCGGAGGGTGCACCACTGCCAAGCTGCTCTGCACAGTGTGGCCATGTGCCAGCCTGCCCGGATTCCCTCCTCAAGATGGCAGGGAGAAGGGAGGACCAACCAGCTGCAGCAATAAAAGGCTATAAAACCAAATGACTGTCTCTGTACGCTGCAGCGATGGCTCCCAGGGTGTCTTCCCCTTCCTAACAGTGCTGAGGGCAGGAGGGACTGTGCATATCCCATTGCCCATGCACAGAGCCAGGGCTCCTGCTGCCATGCAGCCACTCCCTGGTCACGTCTGCTACAGCCTTTCCAGCCGTGGGGGATGCTCTGAGGGTGGTGAGGCCGTATCCTCCACTCCTCCCACGCAGGATTGGAGGGCAGCGTCAGCCGAGCCTGACCTCCTGCTGGTCACGGGCCAGCGAGCATTGCCAGATCCAGAGTCAGGAGATGGGTGCTGGGTCGAGCATCCTCCTGGGGATGCTGAACACCCTCTGTGCTGACATGTCTGGGCATCCACCTGGGGAGGAGACTCTGTTTTGCTCTTCTGCATGGATTTAGGAGGCTTTTAGCTTTGTTTTCTTTCAGTGAGGATGTTTGTGCAGGGCGATCAAGTGGCCGGCTCAGTTTGGGGGTGGCTTGTAGTGACAGGGTCAGAGTAGAACATGGACAGGGGGTGCTGGCTTTCTGCCTGGCAGAGCCAGGGCAGTGCAGGTCCATGGCATGTAGGGTGTCTCAGATGGAGACCAGAAGCAGGGGCTGCTGCATAGGGGTTGGAATTCCACAGTGCCTACTGCCTGCTGCCTCTTGCTGGGAACAGGGGCATGAGCTGGCTGGGTGAGCATTTCTGGGAAGAGGAATTCAGGAGGGTGACAAGCTCTCACTGCTCACCAGGGTTACATACCATGGAATCAGCCTGGGCTCAGCAGAAACCCTTTTCTCTCATAATCAGGCAGGGATTGGACCCATCATCCCATTGAGTGTCTAAGGGATCTAACCCAGCTCTGATGCAGGCATTGTCCTCTCAGCCATCAAAGAGATGCTCCTACACCCAGAGCCTACTGAAACCCACTCCTTAAATTCCTCAGGCAGGACCTTCAAAAGCCACATAAACTCAGTGTTGTTTTCTTGGCAGCAGCAAAAGGTGTCCAGGGCACCTTGTGCAAGCTCATGCACACAGCTTACAAAAGAGACTTTGTAATTGAGGTTTTGCGCTTAATGAAGGAATAAATTGAATGGGAGTGTTGTCTTTAATTGGGGTGTTGCATTAATTAAGGTATTGCACTTAATTGGGGTAAAGTATTTAATAAGGTATCGTGTTTAATGGGGGTAGTTTACGTAAATAGGGTCAGTGCCTTAATGGGGTGCTGCATCTCCCATGTGTCTGCTGGCCCTGGCAGACTTTTCATCTATCACAGTGGGCCAAATTGGAGACCAGGACCACCAGTAAGGCTGATCTGCAGCACTGGAGCTGCCATCTTCCCCATCCCAGCATGATGCAGCTGGTGACAGTGCTCAAATCAATGGCTCCACTCCTACCCTGGTGTGTACAGCTCCCTCCCACCATTCTCAGCCCCACCCACCACTCCCAATGGGTGCAGGAAGATGGTGCAGAGGTTTCAGCAAGTGGGGTGCAGGCAGCACTACTGCTCCTGTGGCCCCCCCACAGCCAGCTCCACAGCAGGCAGTGATGCCTGGCATGCTCATCATGCTGTCGCCAGCCCTGCTCTCCTGTAATTGGAGTGGACATCGTGTCATCCCACATCTCCCCACAGCTGAGGCTCTTGCCGTCCTTGCTGCAGAGCCTGACCTGCTGGGCAGGTGCCGGCAGCATGCTGGGGAGGCCATGGAAGGAGGCTGTTCTCGTTAAGCCAACGTGTTTTCAAGCGTCTCAGAGGACACAACCTGCATGAGGCAGAGCTGAGTGCTGCGGCCAGCTGGGCTCCGCAGTCACGTTCCCTTCAATTAGATCAAAAGTAATGATTGCCCCAGATCCACTTCCCTCTGGGCCTGGGGCCGTGGCCAGCGCCAACTTTGGAGTGTGAGGAGCTGGCGAGGAGGACATAGCAGCCAGCTCACAGGCTTGGGCTGGCAGTAGAAGCACTCAGCAAGCTGGATTCATATCCTGGCCAGCTTGGCCTAGCAGAGTATCAGGTGGGAGCTCCCTGATGGGGGTCTCCCATTGGACAGCTGCCTGATGACCACCCAGGTCTGTAACTGCCTGGTCACCCATGTCCCCCACCCTCTAGGGCTGCCCCTGCCACATCACACTTGGTCCCCTTGGCTGATCCCCTGCATCCCTCCTGAGAAGTCACAGCTCCAGAGGCTGGCTGGGAGGGTGAGCTCACTGCAGTGGCACAGCACCAGTGCTGGAGTGCAGAGGGAGTTTGGGTCTTGGAATGGAAAAGAGTCAATCTATTGGATGGGTGACAAGAAAGGGCAATCACAACTAAAGCCTCATCTGGACTGGGCTAAGAATAAAAACAGCCAGTGCCTGTGTCTTGGAGGGGATGAATCATCATCAGGGTGCTTGGAGGGCACCACAGCAGGGTCAGGTTCACCAAGCATCCGTCCAGACTGTGGGGCCAGCTTCTCCCATGTGTAGACTTTACCTGTCTCCTGCCATGTTCTGTGGGTGTGTCAGGGCTCTGATGTTGTAGAAATCTCCCTCCTTCTGTGCTGTTATTTTGTCCATGGATGCAGCCTCTTAGCCTCCTCTGCTCTCACCCAAACCTCCAGTGTCTCTAGCCAGTCTCCATCACTGCTCTCTCTTACTGCCATCCTCTATACTCTTTACAATTAGTTTGGATTTTTCTTGATGTGTGTCCCGGACCAGACACAGGGCTCCCAGTAAGGCCTTGCCGCCAGCAAGCACTTCAGATGCTTCACAAATGATTCTCCTTCTCACGCAGCTCTGAGCAACACTGCCTTTTTCACTGAGTTCAGTGCAGTTGCAGGGCTGCCAGACGTCCCATATTAAGCTGATAGATCCCATATCCCAAATGAATGAGGTTTCTCCTATTTTTTCCTCACTCCCAGCTGCTTTTACAAGCATCTGCCTGTCTGCTGGGCATCTGGAAACAGCTCCTGCTCACACAGATAACTGCACCTGCGGAACATGTCCTGCCTGAGGGTTCTGCCCTTCTGCGTGCCTTGTTTATCCACCTGGGATTGTCCTGGGGTTTGGTGTTACACTCAGACAATCTGATGTTGCTGCCCACTGCTGAGCCAAGCTCTGTCCTGCCCTCCTGCCCCCTTGGCAGCCCTGCCCTCCAGCCGCTCGCCCTCTGCTTGCTGGGCAGATTTGCTTCCCGCCCCAGCCCAGCTCTTGTCCTTTTGAATTGTATCTGATTGTTTTCAGGCCATTTCTCCGATTTGTCAACATCATTTCGAATTCCAGTCCTGTCTTCCCAGGCACTCGCAGTCTCCCCCCATCATCTGAGTGTAGTACATGGGCCCCATGCCAAGTCCCTGATGAACAGCATTCCCCTGGCTGGGGGGCACAGGGGTAAACAGGAGAGACTCCACTTTCCCAATCTGCTGGCCAGCCCTTGGCTGCCTCTCCCATCCTGTTGGCTTGCTTGCACAGTGGCTAGTGAAGTCAGCACAGGAGCCCAGGGCATTGTGCTTTTCCTGACTGTTAGCATCATGTCAAAGGACTGGATGAGGGACTATCAGGGGGCAAACAGACTGTAGCTGCCTGAGGCCAGGTGGAGGGGCAGATGAGCCCCACTACACACCACAGAGTCCCCTCGTGTGGCCTCATACACCCCATGTGCAGGCACTCAGCCACAGGTGAGGGGCTCCAGTGTGGGATCTTGGGGACCTGCAGACATGTTGGCACTAGCCATTCCTAGCTCATGCTTTGTTCTCTGCCTTGTCTGGTCTGAGAAGAAAGCAGTCCCTAAGCCCTACTGCCCAGCTTCCCAAGCCATGCAGCTTCCCCGCTCCCTGCACCTCTGTCCTACTGCCTGTCCCAGCATGCTCTCTCTTCCAGAGCTTCCTGGCTGTGAAGCCATTGTCCTCCCCTCCCCATGGCAGCTGCAGCTGGGGATGGGGCTTGTGCTATGGGTGCCGCTCACTTGGGCACAGCTTGATCCCAACCTATCCTGGCTGCACTCCAGCCTTGAGTAATCCTGCAGGGGGATGAGTCCCCAACACGCATTTGCCCTTGCTGGGTGGACAGGCAGGAGCAGAGTACAGCAGGAGAGGAGAGCTAGGAAAGGAGATGGGAGAGGACTTACCTCTTTGGCCACACAGGAGGGGATCATGCTGTGGGGATGGTGCTGAGACATATCCCCAGTCCAGGTGGCAGTTGATAATGGAGCTGAAGATGTCCAGAGAAAGCAGGGGTCTGTGACCCCTTGATATGGGGGACAGGGTTCTATGTGGGGCCAAGGGACAGTCCTGTTCCCATGCCATGACTGTCCAGCACACAGGACACTGGGCTCCAGCTGGTCCCACACTCACACAGCTCAGTTTGCCCTGTACCTCAGGCTCTGTGCTTATAGTGTGACCTGCCTGGCAGTCAGACCCTCCATGCCCTCGTGTTCCTTGCCACCACAGCACCTGAGAGGTGCAGGCAGGGACTACACATCCAGCTCTGCAGTCCAAAGACACATGGCTGGCCATTGCCTGGCTCCATGGAAGCTCCTTGCCATAGGATCAGGCCTTTCTGCCCGTGGTCCTTGCTGGGCCAAGCCTCCCCCAGAGAGCCAAGGGTCCCTGTGGAAGAAGCTGAGGTCTGGTGGCTGTATGCCTGGGGCATCTGTGGTGGCAGCAGCACTTGGGTCACTTGCCCAGCCTACTCCTACCATGTCTTTCTGAGCTGGAGGTGCAGGGCTGGCACGTGCATGCTGCATCCCTTGGGCAGGGAGAAACAGGCGGCTGGGGCTGTGCGTGCTCCTTGCCGGAGGCAGCCTATCATGCTGTATTGACCCACACAGAGGCAGAAACATGTGTGCCATGCACAGATCGATGGGAAGATTGAAGATGCATGTGCGCTTGCCGGACGACTGGGGAAAGCTTTGTCGTTGGCATTGGCAGCACAGTGAAGGTCATGCTGACCTGCGGCGCAGTCCCCGAGGAGAGGCGAAGCCTCTTGTCGCGCTCATGGGCGGCTGTCTCATCACTTGTCCTCCGGAGACCCTGGATTCCCTGCCAGGCACGCACCTTCTCAGCAGAGCCATGTCTGCTGGGGGGGGGTTACCCAGTGCTGGGCTTGCTCTGGGGACAGAGATCTGGTATTTCCCCCACCACTGTGCCACAAGGCAGTGTCACAGAGGGTTGCTTGACTTGTNGCAGAGCCATGTCTGCTGGGGGGGGTTACCCAGTGCTGGGCTTGCTCTGGGGACAGAGATCTGGTATTTCCCCCACCACTGTGCCACAAGGCAGTGTCACAGAGGGTTGCTTGACTTGTGAGTGAGTGGGTTGGTTCAGTCTTTTTAGCTCTGCAAACCCTCCATCACCAGCTAGTGAAACCAAGGCAGGAAGCTGGGAGAGATCAAAACTTGCTGGCAGAGGTGTTTTGCATTGGGAGCAGACAGACCCAGGTGCCATGTGGTTGGTGCCTCAAGGCTGAACCCATCACCTCACTACTGAGCCACTGCCGCGGGCAGGACGGGGCAGGAGGACACCCTGCTTGTCACGCTGCCTGCAGGGCAGTGCTGCCACGGGGGCTGGGTGCTGCTTAGGGCTGTGCGCGGGGTCGACCGTAGCGTGCCCTGGAGGGAGCAGACCCCAGGAGGAGCAAGGGCTCGGCAGGGCAGGACAGGGTGAGGGGTACCCCGGCTCAGCCTTTCTAGCAGAGCTGGTCACTGCCTGTGGTGCCCCCCACTTCTTGTGCGCTGCCGTGGAACAATAAGGAGCAGCGAAGGAGGGAGAGAAGGGTGGCACAAATGAAGCCGGAGGAGCCCATCCCGCGTCCACAGCGAGCGCAGTGGAGAGGGGGGGCGGCGGACACGGGGCGCGGGAGGCGATACTGCCGCCCTCCTGGCTCC
>VYXF01006632.1:355221-376310 GCA_013397295.1 Polioptila caerulea
GGGCCGGAGCTGGGGAGCGGGCGCAGCGTGGCTTCCTGCCCCGGAGGCGCCGGGCCCTTCACACTGCCTCTTTTCTCTGACGCTTGCTCTTTATTTGACGATGAAATAATGTTGACATGTCTTGAATTATTAAGTATTCCCTGGATTTTATTAGCACATGATGCCTAAATGCTGCCTGTATCTGCTGGGGTCTTAACCAGAGAGGAGCGAAGGAGAGAGGCAGAGAGACAGAGCGAGGGAGAGGAGAGAGAGGGGTTTTTGACAGCTGTATTTGTGCTGATAAGCGAAGGCACAAGGAGACGATCGACTAGTGAGACAAGAGGGAAGCGGCGGCTCGGAGCTGCTGAGAGGGGCGGCGCTTCCCTCCCGAGACGGCTCGGCCCTCCCGGTGCCGTGCTGGGGCTTGGGGGGGACCCGAACCCCCTCCCAGCGCCTGGCCGGGCTCTCGGCCGGTGCCTGTGCCAGGGGGCAGCTCGCTGGCTGGGCACACCAGCTGCACGGGGCAGATGCCGATTGAGATTGTGTGTAAAATCAAATTTGCTGAAGAGGATGAGAAGCAGAAGGAGAAAGAAGAAGGGGACAAGGAGAGTCTGATCGAGGAGCCTGCCCGGCCCCGCTCCCGGGATCTGGCCACCTTTGCCAGCACCAGCACGCTGCACGGCTTGGGACACATCTGCCGGTCGGGACGGCTGGGCGTGCGCCAGACCCTCTGGGCATTTGCCTTCCTGGCCTCGCTCGCCTTCTTCCTCTATCAGGCGGCCAAGTCAGCGCTGCTCTACCTGGAGCACCCCCACGTCATGGCCCTGGACGAGGAGGCCATCCGCGAGATGGTCTTCCCCGCCATCACCATCTGCAACATCAACCGCTACCGCCACTCGGCACTCACCGACGCCGACATCTTCCACTTGGCCAACATGACCGGGCTGCCCCCCAAGGACCGGGACGGTCACAAGGCCACAGACCTGCTCTACCCTGACCCCGACATGGCTGACATTGTCAACCGCACCGGCCACCAGCTCGACGACATGCTCAAGAGCTGCAACTTCAGCGGCGAGAACTGCTCATCCCGTGATTTCACTGTGGTGAGTGCACACCTGGCTCAGCTTCCCTAGGGGCCCCTACCGGCACGGGGGGCACCAACCCGTCCGCGTCGCACCGGAGCAGGGCTCTCTGGCTCACTCCGGCTGCTGAAGTTTGCATCTCTCTCTGTTTGAGTTTCCCTCCAAATTTCACAGAGAGAGAGGCAGAGGATCCTCCGTGGGAGCTCTCAGCAGGGCTCTGCGCCACAGGACTGGGCTGGCGGCAGGTCTGTCCCTGAGGGGCTCACGAGCAGGAGCTGCGGTGGGTGAGCAGCAGGGTTCAGCAGTCCCCAGGGTGGGTGTGCAGCGGCCAGGGAGAAAGCTATGGCATAGAGTCCTGCTCCAGCCTGCTCTTCCCCCGGATCAAAGTGCCCCGACGCAGGGTGCTTTACTCAGCGAGAGGGGCTGGACCAGGGGGGCAGGCAGAGACCCCTTTACACATAGGGGAACCTTCCCGCATTTGCGGGATTAGCACTGGGATGTGTGTAAATGTGGGGACAGCCGGCATTGCACATGCACGTGTGCTCATGCTGAGCACAAATGCCGAGCCGCTGCGCTCTGGAGGCACGGCTACAGGCGGGCGAGCGCGGGGCTGCCCGGGGCTACCCACTCGCTGTCCGGGACTGGCAGCAGGGCCTCTTCCAAGCAGCGCCCAGTCTGTCCAGGCAGAGAGCCTCTGGCCGACCGCCGCCAGTGTGCAGCTCTCACCAATATTGAGCCTGGAATCACAAATCCCCGCTGTGGTTTGGGAAAATAAATGTGCTGAACGGGCGGAATACCTGATGGGACCCTTTTCAGACCTTAATGACTCTGGAAATGAGCCGCCTCTCTCCTACGGCTGCCAGGGGCTACTGCTCAGCTGGCTCCCGCGTTCTCAGGAACTGTGCTGCCAGCCGGACCCCGCTCTGTGCCGGGGAGTGGGATGTGATGCCATGGGCTGTGCAGGATACTGGGGAAGAGAGGAGGCTCCATGGGGCTGGAAATGGCTGATGCAGCATGTTCCGTTTCACTTCGTGCCCATCGGTACAATGCCTGCTCAATGTGCAGAGTGATGCTGTCCCTGGGAAAGAGACGTTTGGGGGAAGGGGGCTGTGCGGGGGGGCGGTGGTGGCATGGGGCACTGCAGTGGAGTGGGAAGGAGCGGGGGACAGTGGGCGGGCAGCCCCACTCCCCCTGGGGATTTGCTGGGCTCTGTGCCTGCTCTACGCCAGCTGCTTGAGTTTGCTGGGGAGCAGTGTGGTTCAGCAGGGTTTGGAGCAGGAAGCTCCGGTGCTGGACAGTCCTGCACGTGGCTTGGCCATGCTGACTCCAGCCCTGGGATCCTCCTGGAGGATCCTGCACAGCTTTGGTTTGTGGGGGAGGCAGCGAGCCCAGCCTTGTGGTGGGCAGTGGCACAGCGTGGCAATGGGATTTGGTGTGTGCTGAGCCGCTCTGTGATGTTGGCAGGGCAGAGCTTTGGTGGATGGGGTGGCACAGGCTTCCCACAGCATGGACAGAGTGTGTGGCATGTGCTGTGCTGCGTGGCAGTGAAGGGTGACCACCAGGACAATCACTGGAACCCAGTTTCTCAGCATGTGGCTGTGCAGGACCAGCTGGCCTGCCTACCTCATCTGCTTCTGAGCATGCCCTGGGGATGCCCAGGCAGCCAGGCTCTGGTGTGCTGGCACCCTGCACTGGAGCAGGTTTCAGGCATGAGAATGGCTACTGCCAGCTGACCCGTGGGCTTATGGCCAAAGAAGGGGAGTATAGGGCTCCTAAGCCCTCCACCCACCCTGTACACAGCTCAGCATTCCTCGCCTTTGAGGCATCACGGGCTGTCAGTAGAAAGGGGTTTACCCGTCACCTCTCACTTGCCTGAAGCAAAGGGATGAACCTGGGGCAGGAGAGGCTGCAGAGATGGATGCGGGGAGGGATGGGTGAAGATGTGACACACCTCTCGGCCACATAACATGTCCCAAAGCCTTTCCAGGCAGCAGTGGGACCTGTCAAGGCATCACACCATTTGCAGCTGGAGCCTTCTACTCCTGTTCCCTGAGCCAAATCGGTCCCTTGTGCCTCCTGGGAATGACTGAAATGCAGCACAGGCTTCTTGGCAGGCGGGTTGAGTCCCAGCTGTGCTATGTGGGCTTGGGCACTCCTGTGTCTCATAGCTGTGGCCCCAGTGAAGGGATACCCAGGCTGCTCATGTGGCAGGGAGCTCCAAGCTTTGTTGGTTCAATTTCTGGGTCCCCATGTGAGCCTTCATGTTCAGAAAGCTTTTGCACCCGCTCTGCTGTGGGTGAGTGTGTGAGTCACAGCATGTCCTAGTAGTGATGGAGGGCTCCCAGACTGCAGCACATCGCAGAAGGGCAAATGGCTTGGGGTCCCAGGGCACCCAGCCCGCAGCGAGCAGCCTCTGTAGCAGAGGCTATCCCCTAGCAATACTGGAGAAGGGAAGGAGCCATGCTTGCAGGAGTGCTGGAGTCCTTCCTTCCCTCTGGGCATGAGGTGGACTTTGTCCAGAGGCTGGAAGTTTTTCAGCAAGAGAGTGGCCAAACTGTGGGGTTGCCGCCGACTGCCTGTCCAGGAGCAGGAGCAGTGCCAAGGCTGGAGGATGTCCCCTCACGCTGCTGCTTGCAGCCCATGCTCATGCAATAAATAACTCGTGCGGATCCTTTAAGTAAGAGTTGTGAGTGGTAAATGATCTTCCCCTATTCAACGTCACAAATCCACATTTTTTATGGGACAGCAAATTAAGAAACTATTGGGGAAAAAAAATCCCCAGCGTAAGCATCTTCCATGTAATAAAGCCCGGCTGGGCTGTAAATCTCCCCAGCGGCAGGGACAACCCTGAGCCGCAGCGAGGCTCCCTGCAGCCCCGCTGACAAATGTGCCCCCTGTGCCGGCTGCTAGAGGGCCGTGCTGGAGCCCTGGCAGAGCCTCTTCTGACCCCACTGAGCTGCGCCGTGCTCTGCAGCCCCCCAGTCTCTGCCGTGCTCGGGGGCACTGCCCGGAGCACGCCGGCACTCTGTGTGATGGATGCCTTGGTGAGGGTGCCGGGCACGGAGCACTCCTGGCTGGGCGAGTGCAGCTGCAGAGCTGAGGGTGCCGGTGTGGGCAATCAATGGTGCTCTTTACATGCCATGAAGTTGGAGGCTGGGAGGTGTCCCCACGGGGCTGGGGCTGAGCTGCCGCGGGTGGTTTGCACTCACCCTAGCCTCCCTGCCTGACACCCCGATACAGCCGCAACCCGAGGCCAGTTCTGACCATGTCAGGTGGCACTGAGGGAAGAGAGACCCTTCCCGACGGTGCTCTGGAGATGGGGGTACAGACAGATGGGGTGTGCAGGAGTTTGGGGGCTGTGGGAAGAAGTGCATGGAGGGGGCCCCCTCAGTTGGCAGCAGCATCCCGCCTGTTCGCCGTCAGTGGCTGCAAGCAGGAGCCTCCGCTCGCGGCCGGGCAGGAGCCCAGTGCCTTTCTCAAAACCTCATTCGTTGTCAAAAGCCTTTTGTTTGTGATGTGTGGCTGCCGAAGCCAGTTGTGCCGGGGCTGGAAGCTGGGGGGAAGCAGGGAGGTTGCCGAGAGCTGGCAGTGCCTCCCGGAGCTGGCACTGGCCCCGGCTCTCCATGCTAGGCCTCCTGCCCGCCCGGGATGTGGGCAGTGTGAGGGGTCTCCCCAGCACCCCATGCAGACCCCAGAGGGGGAAGCCCTATGCTGAGATGGGCAACATCCTCAGCTGCGTTCCACATGCACACAAGAGATCCTGGTTCAGGGGGTGGGCGGGGGCAGCAGGCTGTCACCTCTGCCTCCTCCCAGCAAGGCTCTCCCACTGTTCCTGACATGGGGACTCTCTGACCTTTCCACCAGAATCGTACTTAATAAATGTCACATTTTCAGCCTATTTTTACTGGGTAAAACAGATGAACTGATTGTTTTTCACCTGCCCTGCCCTGCCTGGTGCCTGCTCAGTCCCTGGCACTCAACCACTCCATTTTCCCTGTACTCCTGTGCAGGGCTGGGGCCCCTCCAGCTGCCTAGTGGGCTGCAGCTACTGCAGACTCTGCCCTGGCTGGGGCACAGATGGGCTCTTGGGCCGGGCAGTGCTGTATGGGTCCCAGCATAGCATCATCTCCTTTGGAGGGTGGCCTGGCTGGGACTGTGATGGGTGCCCTGCCATACCTGGCAGGGACTGGCTGGGCTGGGGCTGGTCATGTCAGTACCCAGGAGAGGCCAGAGCATCCCTCACTGATCCCATGCCTGTGAGCTGCTCAGCTGAGCCCATCTGTGCCCATTTGGGTCACAGCCCTCCACTCACCACATCCACATCCTGCAGTCCCAGCCCAGTGCCTGAGCCAGCTACCCAGGGGCTCACAGCCCATCTGGAACCGTCCATCCTTGCAGTCTGGCCACTGTGCTTGTGCATTTCCAGGCCTATGTCCCGGGTAGTGCAGGCATGTCGCAGGTTTGCCGTGCTCCCGTCCGGAGCAGCGGCAGCGGCATCTCTGGCGCTGTTACACATGAGCCGCCTGGGCACGGCTCGAGGCGCTGTTTGTGCCAGAAAACGGGGGACTTTAATGCAATTCATTGCCATTTAATTTTACACAATTCCCGCTGCTTAATCCGCTGAGAAATGCTAATTTATACAATTCACGTCTAAAAATAAATGTCAGTCCAGCAGCTCCCAGCAGCGGGTAGCTGCTCCCACCAGCCCCCACCGAAGCCTTCTGCAGGGACCCCAATCTGGAGCCCATCTTGCTCCCTGCCAGCCATGCTGCTACCCCTTGTCCCAGGTGCTCGGGCTCTGGCAGCAAGTGTGTGGATTTGGGGATAATGGGATTTGGGGACACTGTGGTGGGAGAACAAGGGGTTGGCTGCACCTAGGGGTGTCACTGCAAAGTCCCTCATGACAGTGGGGCAGGGTGACAAGGGGACAAGCAGATGTCTTGGCAATCTGTCTCTCTTTCAGATGGTTGGGGAGACATTATTGATGTGAGGGTCATGAGGTGTCTTTGAGACCACTGCTTCCTCATGGATTCCCCCAATAAATCTGGGTACAGCCCCATGTGCAGCTGCACCCTGGGCTGTGGCTGGGGGTGCATGAAGCAAGAGGGGTGCCTGGTGCAAAGGCCTGGCATGCAGCCACCTGGGCTGCACATGAGGGCTCCAGCCATAGGCCAGGGCAGGTGCCACCTGGTTGGCAGGTATTGATTGGTCACAAAGTGCCATTAATGGATGTGGGATGGGAGGGAAGCATGCACCCCCTCCTACCTGGGGAATGGGGATGCATCATTAGATCACTCAGGAGTCTGATCTGCAGGGCACAGCTAGGGGGCTGGATCATGGGGATGAGGGGATCCATAGCTGGGAAGAACCTACACTGAGCCCCCAGACCCCTGCCTCTTGCCCTTGAGCATCTCCATACCCTGCTGCCCTCCACCCCAATGCCACTGCCCCAACCATCTCACACCCATGGCCTACCCTTCCCCACCCCTTTGCTGAGTGGACCCCCATGCCACCTCCAACCGAGTGGGGTGGCAGTGACACCAGCAGCAGCCCTGTGGAGAGCAGTGGGGTGCCACTGCAGTGCCAGGGCAGTGGGGTGGGCATCAAGTGCCATGGTCGTGGGTGCCAGCTCTCTGCAGGAGAGGGGCGAGGCGGGGGAGCAGGGGGGTGCGGAGGCGACACAGCGGGGGAGCAGAGATGCTGGAGGAGCCGACGGCTTTCCCACCGTCTCCCTGATTGAGATCGGATCACCGTGAGCATAAAAAAGCTCTCTTCATAATTATATTTAATGAATTGACTTTAAAAGCTCTTATGCTCTTATCTGGGTAATTTAATATCACACACTTAATAAGCCTGTCTCCGATACGGGGGGAGCCAGCGGCCAGGACGCCCGCGCCTGGTGTGTCTCCCCAGGGATGTGGGACGTGCCATGAGGCTGGGCCCACGTGCCAGGCTGAGTGGAGGGGGACGCTGCTGCCCCCTGGGGCCAGGGCACCCATGGGGTGACTGTGGGGCAGTACCCCTCCAGCACTGCTGGCTGCAGAGGGGACTGGGCAGCACGGGTGGCTGCGAGAGGAATGGGGACAGGATACTCAGAGGGGATTGGCCCCAGGAGCTGGTGCTTGCTGGTGCCTGGGGCCACAGGGCTGTGAGACCATGGGGCGATGGGAACACAGGGCAGTGGGGCTGACAGGGTGCAGGGTGACAGNCCAGCAGCATGGTTGGATACCATGTGGCCCCATTGCTGAAGGGAATTGCTGTGGCCCTGTCCTTTATGCCAGTGCCAGTTGTGGACCGGGTGCCATGGACAGCACTGGGGACAGCCATGGGTCAGAGTGCACCATGGGTTCATGGTGCTGTTAGATCCCTGTCTCCTCTGGCTCCAGCTACCTGGGGTAGTCAGCTGGGATGTCATGGAGGTAAATGAAGGCTTGTCCCCACCGTCTCTGCANTGGGCTGCCTTCTGCAGGCCGGCAGAGCTGCAGCCCCAGCAGGAGTCTGTGCCCCCCCTTGTCACCCCCCCATGACCCATCACTGCCTGCAGGCGGGTGCCTGCGGCGAGCCGGAGGGAAGGCTCTGCCATATGGAGCCTGGGGCCCTGGGGACTGCAGGAGCCTGGGGCTGGGACCTGTGGCCATGGGGGCAGTCCCTAGAATCCTCTACTCCAGATGCTCACTGGGCAGTGGGGTGGAGAGCCACTGGCCAGGCTTGTGTTCTCTGCATGTCAGAGTTAGAGCTGCAGTGAGCTGGTCTGTCCCCCCAGCCTGGCACCATGTCCCCAGTCACCCTGTGCCCTCAGGTCCCTGATTCCCCAGTGACGGAGGACAGAGCAGCACGTCCCAGCATCCATGACTGTGCTGCCCCAGGACAGGTGTCAGGCACAGGGTCACAAGGGCAGGGTGAGTGGTGTTGGCCCTTGGCCAGCCATCCCCAAGCTCTGGAGTGCCTGGCAGTGCTGGCTGCCATCCTGGCACTTGGTGCCTAGGCTGGGCGGGCTGGAGGGAGGCATATGCCAAAGTTGTGGGGCAAGGGAACACGGGCACAGCTGTCACCCGGCCCTTTGGAGGCACTGGGGGACAGCCCCAGGCAGGGCAGGGATCCCAGCTCCCCACTGGGGCATGGGGCAGCCGTGCCGGGTCTCCCTCATGAGGGAGTGTCTGGAGAAGGAGGTTTACGGAGCTGCACTAAGTGACGCAAATGGTTTGAAGCCCATAAAGAGAGACGGTTTTATGTAAGACGACTATATAAAGCTCTGCTGTTCTGCCATTGATGAGATATAGGCCTTTATTTATAGAAGGCAATGTTTGCGGTGCGAGTGCTGAAAGCCAGCCAGGGACCCGCAGATAGGGCAGAGAGTCATTTGACATGCAGCTGCCGTCGACACTGTTCACACATTAAAGAAAAAAATTAACAAGTTTGCAGCCAGTCAGGTGGAAAAAACAATAATTGTCGAAAAACGTATTTCCCCCTTTTTCCAATAACAAATAACTGGAACGCTGTTGGGGGAGGCTTCAGCTTGCTTTCCCTCTGGGAAAGGATGGGCTGAGGCTCCAGCCAGGCTAGCGGATGGAGTGGGCAGGGGAAGGCAGACAGGGTGGGATGAGAGCCCAGACAGGGGATGTTGCCATAGGGTGGATGTCCCTGCCTAGGCGTTTTCATGTCCACGACTGGAATAACAGGGCCTGCGGTCAGGAATGAAGGCATCAACAGCTCAACATGACCATGTGTGTGCTGGTGGATGAGGAGGGGGGACAAACACAAGGAGCTGAAGATGCTCACTACATGAGGAGCTGTGGACCAAATGCTGCTGGATTTTCCTGCCTGGCCCAGCATAATCTCTCTCCACCTGCACACACAGGGATGCTCTGAGGTTATTTCTTAGCCAGATGTGGCTGGATTTTTACTGGAGAGCATGCAGCCAGTCTTTGTGGTCTGAGCGCCCTGCCAAATTCTGTTTCATGCACGAAAGGAGGAAAAACGTCTCATGATTAATTGTGCAATAGGGGAAAACAAGCATCTCTAACCTGCTCCTTGCTGGTTGCTGGCCTTCTCTCCCAGATGCTGCCCCAACATGCAGCCAAGGGAGGGTGGGAGGACAGGAGGGTGCTGACACCTCTGCCATGTCCTGCCCTGTCCTGACTCTGCCGTGACCATGAAGGGTCCCAGCAGGGAGCAGTCAAGCTCAAGGTCAAGTAGCTTCCCTGCAGCTCCCTGCACTGTTCTGTGGATGGCTGTCCCCTGCTCGTACTGCAAAGCCTTCCCCCATGCCCAGTGCACTGTGCCAGGCACAGGCAGGGCTCTGCCAACCCCATCACCCACCATGCCACCATTGTGCCAGTAGCAGGCAGGAGGTGAGAATGGCAAATGGCACTGTGCTGCTGGGCTTGGGTCAGGGGGACTGGATCTGCACCCTGATGCACTGGGACTCAGGGCTCCTGCATGTGCTCTGTCCCCAGGAGATGTCACTGGCTGCATGGCTGCTCCTCTTCTGCCACCCTCCTGAAGCCCCTCTGCAGACACCCTCCAGATCACTTGGCCCATGTCTGGGCCCTCAGACAGAAGCCTGAACACACTCTGCTCATGATGAGCATCAGCTGAGCTCAGCTGGGCTCAACAGGTTTTCTACCAGCAGAACAAAAGGTTCTCACCTGATGGCAGCGTGGGGAAGATGAGTGCAGAGCTGGGCGACAGGAAAGCCAGTGGCCACTTTGTCCTGGTGGCACCAGGGGTGGGAGCCCCTCTTTGTGTTGGAGAGCTGAGCAAGGCTGTCCCATGGCCACGATGGCTGGGCAGGCAGGGAGCAGGGGCTGGGGGACACACTGGTCACTGCTGGCTGCCAGCTCTGGGATGTGCAGGGCAGGAAGGGAGAGGAAGCACAGCCTTGTCAGAGTAGAGCCTCTGATTAATCACTAACTGCCGACCCTCCAGCCAACAGCTCATTAGCAGTTTAATTCCCGGTGCCCGGCATGCAGGAGGGTTGTGCAGCTCTGATTGAGCTGGATGCACTCATCTGGGCAGCTGCAATCAGGTGGCGGCCCCCCCCACTCTGGTCACAGTCACAATCAGTGGCCATGTCCCCTCCCCCGTGTCCGGGGTGGGCTGGATAGCAGGTGCTGCAGGTACTACAGGTGATGTAGGTGCTGCAGATGCTGTGGGTCCTTTGGTCAAGCAGGGGTGAAACACGTTGGTGGCAGTGGCTACAGAGAGCTTGTGAGCAGGGCCAGGGGCTGGGGGTGCGCCCATGTCCCTCCCTGTATCCATCGATAGTCTGGCAGTGCCTGGAGTGTGGCAGTCCCTGTGGTGTCATGGGGCTGGGAGCAGCTGTCAGTGGTGTCAGCAGCCGTGGAGAGGCACCGTGCTCGGCTGCTCGAGGAAATGTCACCAGCCTGTCATCTCTGGGGTCACTGACACCCTGCACATCCCTGTACTGCCCTGTCTCTCTACCACCTGCACGTGCACCCACAGGGCAGCAAGGTGAGGGCTGTGGTCCCTGCCTGCATCCTGGTGTTCCTGCCACCATCGCAGATTCTTTCCTCCCCAGCCTCTTCTTCCTCACAGACCCCTTCACTAACAAGATGCGGGAATTCACCTGGGCCATGGGAGCAGGACAGGGGCAGGAGGGAACTGAGCGTCCCAGGAATGTAACACTGTCTGTGGATGCTGCCTTTCTCTCATGGACCTTAAACTCCATCTGGGCATGCAGAGGTGGGCACCGCCATGCCTCCCAGCTGCTTGGGAGTGTTTGCAGCTCAGCCTTTGCCCTCCAAAACTTGCTGTGTCCTTCACTCCCAAGCTGCCCTCTCCACAATTTTCTCACAGCGCAAAGAGTGAGGGAGAAACCACAGCAGAAAGATGCATCTTCATCTGTACTCAAGGCTCCAGTGGCTGGAGCAGGGCAGGGAAGGGACCTGCAGGTATCCCCACTGCAGTGGGGCAAGGAGGGATAGGGTGCATGTGAGGGCAAGTCAGGGGCCATGCTGGGGCTGTGACTCCTGCAGAGAAGGCAGGGCCAGCCCAGCATCTGGTGCTGCTGCCCCTGGGAAAGGCTTGGAGCAGCCCGCCTTCCTGAGCAGCATGGGACTGAGGGCACTATGTAAATCCAGCTGAGATTGATGCAAGTATTAATTATGTCCCATCAGCTCAGCTCTTGCCCAGCAAGGCAGGGCACCAGGTCGTGCCGCAGTTTGTGCAGGAAAGATGGATTTGCACTGGTAGTGTGTCCCTATGCCTGTCCCCCTGTCCACAGCCTTCTCCCACCACCCTGCTGTATCTGCAGTGTGCCATGCCAGGTCGGCCTGGCTCTCCCAGCCCCATGGCACTGCCTGGCTCAGGGGTGAAGTCATCACTGAGGAGGGAGGTGAGCAGTCTGAGGCAGGAGCAATGCAAGCACTGTCAGGCAGTCTGGCATTCCCGGCTATGAGGTCCTGCTAATCAGAGAGTGTCTGTAATTACAAGTGCTAATTATGGGCAGGGGTTCACAGTAATTTCTGCCCTGCCGGCATGACACCGGTCACACCAAGGTGCATTGCTTCTACATGAGGACAGGAGAAATAACCAGGACTGTTCAGCAGGCTCTCCTGGCCCAGGAAATGGTGTATCACCAGGCCTCCTGCCCAACTGCTTCCTACCCCATACCATGCCATGCCATCCTTATCCCATCCCATCCCATCCCATCCCATCCTTATCCTATCCCCATCCCATTCTAACCCACTCCATTCCACCCTTACTCCTATCGTATTTCACCCCATCCCATTCTATCCTTTACTGGACATGGTACAGCATGGACAGTGCTATACATGGAGCCCTGCCTGTGTGGCCATGACAGCTGCTCTGTCCCCAAGCACCTGGCTGATCACATCTCTGTGGAGCTGCTTTTCAGAGGGAGTTTTTCAGGCTCTGACCCCGCTGTGCTGCTGCTGCTGCTCTGACATCCTGTTTCCTTATCGCCTGACATGACCTTAATTAACTCCCTGTGCTGATAATGCTCTGGGCTTCTCCTCCAGGAGCTGTATCTCATCATTGTGCCTTGCCTCATCCTCTTATGGACCACTGCAGAGACTGCACAGGCAGTCTGGAGCAAGGGGGAGAAAGGGATGTGTGGTACAGGCAGGGCAGGGAAGTGATACTGGGGTCACTGGAATGACATGGAGTGGATGGCACATTGCTGGGGCCAGGGGACTGGTGCTGCATTGAGGGTTTCAGGGAGATGCTGACCTGGTGGAGATGGCTGTCATGGTGCAGAGGTGGGGGTTCTGGCAGGAGGGGGGCTATGCTGATGCCCAGGGCAGGGTGGCAGAGGCAGTGGTGCCCATGACAGCAGCATCCATCCAAGGCTCCAGAGGTGCTGCGCACCAGCACGGAGGGATCCTGGCTCTCCTTGCACTGCTGCAGGGGCTTGGGGGGCTGAGCTGGCAGGACACCCCACCCCTGGGAGCTGCCTGACTGCCTGGCTGCCCCTCCACTGCTAGCCCTAGTGGATTGAAATGCCAGCACTGATGACTTGTAGCCACTTTATCTCCCGTGCTTGGTAAATATTGGCAAAGAGGAGATGTTTCAATAGTGAGCTTTGCCGATGGGAATCTCATTGTGTGATCCCACCAGCTCCATGCCCTGCAGCAGCCCAGCTGCCTCTGAGGCAGCTGCCCACCAGGACTGAGCCTGGAACGGGCACAGTCTGGGGCCCACGGGGCCACTTCCAGCACCTTTTCCCCACAGACTGGTTTCCAGCAGGATGCTGTTCTGAGGTTACCTGTGCTGCAGGTCATATGTCATCCTCCAGCACAAAAGCAGGGCTCTGGAGCAAGGTCCCTGATCAGGGCTCCTGTCACCTGCAGGTAGCTTTGACCTGGTAGTGGCCAGGCCAATGCCACAAGCCCTGCAAAAAGCAAAAGTTGCAAAATGCTCTCAGTCTCCTCCCAGACTGCAGCCACACAACCCTTATCTTCACTCCTATTCCCCACAGCTCCTAGTCCCCAAAACTTTAGTCCTGCCTGTCTCAGGTGCTCAGGTCCCATCCCCAGGCCCACAAACCAGGCAGCAGTTAGGATGAAGGACCAGCTGTTCCTGGGGCATGAGTATATAGGGTGCATTTTGACCTCTCTGTTCATGCTGCCTGCAGACCAGTGCTACCTGTGTTTTCCTGAAGTTGGCCATGCAATGGGCACCTCAGGCATTATGGAAAGTGTGTACAGATACACCTGCTCACAGCATGTGATGTATGGAATGCTGGGAGCAGCATACAGTCCTGGTAATGAGGCACTGGATCCAAGCAGGGGCAAGGGGAAATGGTCTGAAGAGAGGAGGTGGGAGCTGCAAAGGGATATGAGGAAGAGAGAAGGAGGCCTCCAGCTGCAGGGGCAGGTTGCCTTACCCCATTCCTGTCAGGACATGTCCCTGCTCCCACAGCAAGCACTGGGAGCTGGGACGAGCTGAAGAGGACAACTGAGGAGCTCCTGCAGGTGCCAAGGACCAGCACATGGGCAGTGTGGCCCAAACATGAGGCAGAAGCAGATGCCTTGGGAGTTCTGAGACACCCAGCCCATCACGTACGTGGAGAACAGATAACGGGGGCATAGGGATAGAAGGATATGGGCTGCAGTGTTGTCTCTGCCTGTCAGTACCTGCACCTCTTCCCCTTCCTGGCAGCCCCAAGGAGGGAGCCCCTGCCAGTGCCAGGGTGTGGGGGCTCTCCTGATCAGCCCCTCCGCCCGGGAGCACCCAGGCTGGGGAAAGCCAACCCCTATCATGTTTGTTCCATTGATTTAGCGCCGCAGAGAGGGTTTAATCAGCCTTTAGCCTGCACGCTCCAGCATTAAGAACAAATCCATTAGCCACGAGATAACCACAAAGGGTTGCGCTGAGGCTGGATGAGGTCCCAGTGCCTTCAAGATGCAAATTGGCAATCAAAGATCAAAGCCGTGCAGCTCCCTAATCTCTGCTAAAAGGGCTCAGCTATTAAGGAGCCCTTTCCCACTGAGCTGTGATCACCCCACTTCACTAGGACTCCCTATGTGCTGTCGGGTTATAGCAACATCCCGACGGGCATCCTGGCCCCAGGTCCCCTGAGCTGGCACTGGGGAGGAGGGTGCATCCAGGGCTCAGGCTGTTTGCTTGTGTGTTGTTTCCTTCAGTTCTGACGCATTGGAGTCAAATTCATGTTGTTGAAGAGAGCGGAGCCCACAGTAGTGTCGGGGGTCAGCGGCTGGAGGGGAAGAGAAAGGGAAGAGGTGGGAGTTTGGACGGGGCAAGGTGGTGGGAGAGCTATGCGGGTTTATGTGGTGCCTTCGGAGACAGGGAGGATGCTGGCAGGCGGCTACCCCTCCCACTGCTCAGGGATTTAGCCTGGTTCAGCCCCTGCCTGGTTGCACCAGGTGGCTCAGGGCAATCCCTGCTGCCCCCAGGGAAATCAGAGGTGGGGAGCATGGCCTGGGGGCAGGCAGCAGGGAGCCGGTGAGGGATCACGGCACAGCAGAGTGTCTTGGAGCCAAGTTCCCCTTTTGAGGGTATTCCTGCTCATCCCATGTCACCCTGGAACACAGGGGTGCACGAAGCCCTGGTTCCCATATCCACCCTGCCAGCTTCTGCATGGTGCTGAGTTCAGGCTGCAGGATGCAGTCTGCCCCCCGCTCCCCACCCAGGCCATATTGCCTGTGGTTGCTCCACACATGGCTGCCCCAGCAGCCCCACGAGTCCCAGTCTCCCCACACTATGCAGGAGCGCCACAAAGCTGCCGAGCTGTGACAGCAGCTGCAATGCCAGCACCGTCAGCAATCTGCGGCAAAATGTGTTTTCTGCTTAGCATGGTCCAGCTCAGGGACCAGTATCCCCCCGCATCCTGCTGAAATGGTCAGAGAGAGTGTGAGGCACCCGGCGAGAGGTGGGCAGGGGACCCATCAGCCCTGGCAGTGGGGAGCAGAGGGTCATGTCTGGCTGTCCTTTTGTCTGGGGACCCACTCTACTCGAAGCTGCTCATTAAGGTGCTGCTCCTGCCCCTCACAGCACCCCTGGCAGGCAGCACAGCCTTGCAAGAGCAGCAGGCAGCGAGGTGCTGGCACCTCAGCCAGGGTGACGATAAATCTTATCAGTGCAAACCCATCCGTAGGCGGGAGGATAACCCTCGTGACAACCCGGCAAGAGCAGAGGCTTCATCTTGTGTCAGTGTCAGTGCTGTGGATTTACAGATAAATGCCACGGCTGGAGGGACCCTCTCCCCTCCCACCTAACCCTGCCCTGAGGCTGCAAAAGCTGCCAGGTCCAGGCCGGTGTGTCCCAGGGACAATGGCCATGGTGTGCCTGGTGGGAAGAACGGGCCTGGCCAGGGACTTGGTGGGGGGATACCTGGATAGGTGAGGATGGAGAGAAGGGCACATGCAGAACAAGATGGCATTGCCCTGCCTGCTGTCCTGACCCTACTGCCTTCCACATGCACTGTCCCATAGAGCCCTGCACCCTTCATAAGCCCGGGGGGGCTTGGGTATCGCGCAAGCTGGACCACTGGAGCTCAGTGATGGGGAAACGTGTGACTGAGTGTGTGACACTGCCAGTGTGACCCCGAGGCCGTGTGACAGCGCCTGGCGCAAGCCAGAATGCTTCGTGTGTGCAGCCTGTGTGCCCACCCACGCGTGCGCCTCCCCTCCCCCGCTCCGACCGGGCAGCGAGGGGTGCGGTGGTGCCAGGAGCGGGGGCTGCTGAGCGGGGCGGCAGGCGGCATCCCTGCCCCGGGCCCCGCTCCTCGGCTCAGCTCCCCCATCTCCCGGCAGCCGTGGGAGCAGTAATGAGATGGAGCAGCAGAAGGACGGCGAGATAAGGCTGCCTGCGCTGCCCCAGCAGATTAAACGCTGGGATTAAGCAGGCGGTGCCAGCTCTGCTGCCTTTTTATCTCGCTGCTTCTCCCCTCTTATTCTCCCGCAGTCGATAGAGAACGGTCTCCGAGCTGTCAGCAAAGGAAATTGCTTGTTAACCCTTTGGGGACGGGCGGCAGAGCTCCCTGTAGGGCTGCTTTCAAAGAGAAGCGGTCCCCGGGGGATGCGCTGCCCGCGGAGCCAAGGGGGGATGCGGGGCCACATCATGCGAAGGAGAGCAAGACAGGGCCGGGGGAGCCCAGCATCTGCAGCCTAAAGCCACCAGCACCATGCAGAGGCACTGATGTACGGGGGTTCCTGCGAGGTGACAACAGGCTAGGAACAGAGGCTGCCTAAGCTCCACAAAGGAGCCTCGGGGACATTGCATACCCCGCTTTCGGGTATCCTTGATGTTCCCTGCTTCCTCCAGCCTGCAAGAAGTGTGGGCTCAGTGCTACATCTCTGTGAAACCACAGGGCTGGGGATCCTCCTCTGGTCCTGAGGACAAGTGGCACGGGCCAGCTGTGTCTGCACAGTACCGCGCCTGATGCTGGATCTCCTCCAACTGCCAAGGGGAGCCGGCTACCCAAACCCATCATTTTTGCTCTCTGTGTATGTGAATGTTTTGTTGGGTTTGCAGCAGCGAGGCTGAGCTGCAGACCATCCCAGTGCTTATCCGTAGCGTGCTGTGCTGTGCTGTGTGCCCGGGAGCGGCGTGCCCGGCGCGGGGGTGTCTGAGGGTGGGAAGCCGGCTGGAGAGCGCCGGAGGGTGCACAGAGGGACGGCAGGATTGCTGCTCAGCACAGTCCAAACCCAAGCAAGGGAGTGTGTTAGCAGCTCGACAAACTCATTCTGGCATTTTTTGGGGTGCAGCTTTGGTGCAATCTTTCCCGTGGGGACCCTGAGTACCTCCTGAAGCAGGAGGCAGAAACATGGGGTGCAAACCTTCTGCAGCTCCAGCGCCCCACTCGTACTAACGGAGAGACCAGGGTAGGTAGGCAGCATGTTTAGCAACTCAGAGGGGTTTTCCAGCTGCCAACAGGATGAAATGGACTTCCCCAGCCCCGGCTCCCTCATCTCACTGCTCCTGCCCGCCCTCCCCCTCCCATCCCTGCTCTGCACTGCAGCATGCTTTGCCACTGGCGCTTCATCTTCTGCAATTCCCTCGGCGTTGGCTCCTTCACCTGCCCAGGTGTCACTTTTGGTGGATGCTTGAAAATGAAAACAAACTGTATGAAAGCACAAGCTGCCGAGAGATCTGCAGGGAACAGGTTAACCCCGGCTGAGGCAGCAGTGCCGACCGGCTTGGGATGCTGCCCCACGGCTGCTGTGGAATGAGGGGGCGAGCTTTGTGAGAGCCCCGGGCAGCCAGGGCTGAGGAGCTGGAGCTGATGCTGTGCCTGGCAGCCGGGCTGCGAAGGCAGGCAGAGGCTGAATCGGGAGAGGAAACCAGAAGCGATTGGCACGTGAAGGCTGGCAGGCTGGAGGCTGCGAGGGGATAGGATTGCTGTTTATAAATACATCAAGGGAGTAAACACAAGGGAGGAAAGAGAGCTATTTAAGCTAAGGGACAATGCTGGCATGAGAACAAATGGTAAAAACTGGCCATGAATAAATTTAGGTTGGAAATGAGTGAGATTCTGGGACAAATTCCCCCCAGGAGCAGCAGGAGTAGAAAGCACAACTACGTGATGGCACTTTCTCTGCTACCACAGGCTGTCATGTGTGTGCAGTGTGCTGCCATGCCTGTGCAGTGAAGTCAAGAGATGAGGAGCTGGGGTCCCCAGCTATTGCCCTCGGTGTCGCAGCCACACTGGTTGCATGTGGCATGGGCAGCTTCTGTCTTGGCCAGTGCAGTACTCCTGGGGCAATGGTTTGCAGGGAAAGGTTCTTTTCTGGCACACGAGTTTGGGCATGCTGTCACAGATGCTGATCCTGAAAGCTGGATGGTGCCAATGTCCCCCTGCTTTAACAGTCACTGGCAGCGCTGGGGCAAATATGGTGGGAGGATGTCCTTGCCCATGTGCACGGTGCATCCCTCTGCCTTGCATTGCATCCCTGTGCTCCAGACCCATCAGGAGTAGGAAGCCCTGTTCCTGGGGACATGGGTTACACGCTGTCCCTGATGCTTATGCCTGGTTGTGACCTGCTTGCCCTGCCCAGTGCTGGGGCTTGGGTGTCTCCCAGTGCTCTGCCTGGCCAGCGGCACAGCCTGCAGCACAGCTGAGCAATTGGTATTCCAGCAGCAAGCCTGCTTGGCATGAAAGGGGCTCTGCCAGCCCCACACGCCCACATCTCCACTGCTGGCTCAGGCCTAGCCAAGGAGACTCAGCTGGCAAGGGCTGTAGCACAGAGAGAGGCACAGCTGCAGTGGCAGGAGGGGTCCTGGCCTTTCTGGGATATGCCTGCAGCAGCCTCTGGCCCCTTTGCCCCACAGTGTTTTCTCTCTTCCTTTGGAGGCAGATCAGGGAGCTGCAGGAGATATTCCAGAGCTTAGCCCTTCACAGGATGGGGTAAACAAGAAGCCTAAACTATCACTTGTGTGTGCTGTGCCAAAGGTGCCCTCCTGTCTTTGGGCTGAGGGTGCAGAGCCTGGTGCCCCATGGAGGCAGCAGCCCCAGACCCCCATACAGGGCTGTGTCCTGCAGGAGGCATCCCAGCAGCTCCGTGTGGGACAGGGGGCTGTGCTGAGGGGCTGCTAGTGTGGGAGATGGCTGTGCTAATGCCAGAGCTGGGGTCGAGCCAAACTGGCACCGTTCCCCTAAGCCTCCTGGGAGCGGGGAAAGGAAATGGTGCGACCATGCATGAGAAGGGACGTTTGCAGTGGCAAAAACATCCCACTGGCTCAGAAAATTGCTGCAGAATCGGGCTTGAAATGAGTTGAAATTGCTGAATCCAAGCGGATCTCATATCCTGGGCAGTTTTAATGCTGGCGTCAGCGCTGTGGCTTCCCTCCCGGGGCACCCAGGCGGGGCTGGCTGTGCTGTGCAGGGGGAGCAGGCTGTTGGGCATGGGGGCTGCCTCGGAGGGGGGCTCTGGCATGGTGAGGGGCTCCAGCAGAGCTGGGATGTGGGGCTGGGATGTCCACAGCGGGGGGCAGGAGCAGAGCAGGAGGCAGGGTGTGTGGGTGTGCCATTGCCTAGCTCTACCAGTGTCATCCCAGTTTGGCCCCAGATCCTGTGCCATGTCTCCTGTAACATCCCTCTGCTCCAGCTGCCTGCACTCACTCAAAAAGCAGCATTTCCAATTTTGGAGGCTTCTTTCCTTTATGCTACAGTCTTGCCCATGCTAATTTGCTCTCTGGGCTTGAATACCTGGAGGTAACCCTCAAGGTTACCCCTGGGTTGGCATACCCACCCAGTCCACGTGGGCAGCACTCTGGTGTCCTCCCATTCCTGTCCCCATCCCCATTATGCCCCAATGATGACTGTTCTCAGGGGTGCTTCTACGCTGGGGTGATTGCTCCTGTGTGGTGTCCCATGCCCAGGGCCTGCCCGTCAGCTCCATGTCCCAGTGGGAATGTGGGAACAGAGTTGGCTGTCCCAGTGGGGATGTGAGAGCAGGGCTGGGCTGCCCAGGCATGCAGCAGCAGGACCCGCTGGCACCACACATGTTGCAGCTCGTTCCCCTTGCATGAAAACATTTGGCTGGAAGCTTAGTGCGGCCTCTTGTCTCCTCAGAGCAATCAGGATTTGTCACTGCCTGCAATGTTGAACGTCGTCTTCCAGAGGCTAAATACCGTGGGGAGCCGTGTAAGCTGCAGAAATACCTGTGTGAGCTGGGATCAGCCCGAGGCTGGCACAATGGGCTGGCAGCACTAGGGATGGGGGACTGGGAATACATGATGTTGGTCCTTATGCCCCCAGTGCTTACGGATGGGCTGGCATGAGCCAGGATGAGGATGCTAGGGGTCAGCATCTTGCTCGCAAAAGGCTCCCCATGGCAGGGGGGGGCTGGGAGGCAAGTCTCGGGAGCATTGGGAGGCCCCAGAACTGTGTGGGATGGGGAGGAAGATGCCAGGGTCCCCAGCAATATCTGACTGGGATCTGCCTGCCGAGGCGGAGGTAGCTATTTCTGTCAAGGTCAGCGTGTCTCCATGGGAGAGAAAGGAAAATGAGGAATCATGTCAAGAAATTACCTCCCTAATGGGGTCTCCCCTGCATGTGAGCATAGTGTGGGGATGCCAGCATGCACTAGCTGAGAAAAGAGACCGGTACGTGACACAGGAATGCTGCCTCTCTAGCCCTAGGACTGCAACATTCATGAATGCCCAGCAGGCAGAGCTGGGTGCCCAAGGGCCCATGCCCCAGTTGCTATCCTTGGCCGGACATGTGTGCTACAGTCCTGCAAGGTATTTTTCTGGGTCAGCTGTGGGGAGAAAATCATGTTCCTGGTGCAGGCAGGCTCTCTTCTGCTCTTCTTCCTCCTCCTCTTCTTGCGCTCCTTGTTATCTAATTGGATTTGTCATGCTGGAAAGGCAAAACCCTTCAGGACCGTGCTGTGCTCTCTCCAGTGTGATTTCACAGCTGGCCTCGGCACCCCAGTACCTGACAAGTGAGTAACTCAGCTGGATGCCATGGGCACCCCTGGTCCCCATGCTCCCCCACAGGTGTGCCCACCTGCCTGGAGCATGGCCACCACCTCAGCTGGACCTTCTCCTCAAATCCTGCCCAACACTGGTCCCTGTCCCTAAGCTCTGTCCCCATGTCCTCCAGCCTCTGCATCCCATCCCCATCCTTCACCTCGCTCCAGGGTGACTGCCATGCCCCTCGGAGATGTCTGAACTGACACGAGATGGAAGCATTCACATAAATGACATTTTCTCTAGCCTGGGGAGCTTATCCTCCGTTTAAAGAAAACTAATATAGAAGCTGCCCTGGTGTGCCGGGGCTGATGGTATCAGGCTGGCAGCCGCCGGCGCTCACAGCCGTGATAAATCTCAGAAAGGAGCCGAGCCGGCTCCAGCCGCCCCACCGAGAGGGGCTGAGCCGCGGTGCTGCGGGGATACAGCGGCTGCAGGGGGCAGCTCAGGGCCGGTATGGTGGGGGTGACCCACAGGGTCCCGAGAATGCAGGGAGAGGGGAACCCGCGGCGGGGATGGTGCAAGCGCTGTGTTCGGTGGCGGGGCTACGGCAGGAGCCGGAGAGCTCAGCGGCGGCCCGGGCGGGCTCGGGGCCTGCCCTGGGGC
>VYXF01006632.1:377004-393713 GCA_013397295.1 Polioptila caerulea
GACGCCCCCCCGCCACTGCTGCACTCTGATCACAGCGTTGCCGTCACTTCAAAGCGCCCGCCAGGCGCAGATGGGTTCTCATGCAGCCTCCCACCCCATGGTTCCACTCCTCCTGACCCACAGTCTTGCTTCTCCCACCCCACCTGGCCCAGATGCACTGAGGTCCCCAGCTCCAGGGACAGGGATACCAAGGTACAAGGTAGACAAGGTCCCAAGCAACGCTGGCAGTAGGTCATGGCCCCCCAGTGCTATCACTGTCCTGCCTCTGTGGGGCTGAGTCCCCAGCTGCAGAGCAGACACAGGTGGGGACCCTGGAGTCCAGGCAGTGTTTTGTGGTGACTGCAGTGAAATGCATGGCAAGGGACAAGGAGGAAGAGCTGAGGTGCAACATTCCTAGGCACAGGGTTCACACGGTGTGCCTGAGACAGGTCATTGCTATCCAGACACAAATGCCCACCATGCCGGGACCCTGGGGGCTGCCAGTTCAGCTTGCCTGGGGTAAGACAACACACACCCCTGTCCCAGCGCAGCTCGAGAAGGAATTTTCCATTCCTGAATGCAGGTTGGGGAAAGGCGTGTTTGTAGCAACCCCCTCCTCTCCCTCCCCTCACCCATCATTAAAGCAGCTCAGGAAGGCGCCTGCCTTGTTCGTCTCCAGGAAGGTGCAGACCAAAAGCCTCCCAGGAGGGAGAGATCTCTGGAGGGCATCAGAGACCCTGGGCAGCCTCAGGGTCAGCCTGCAGCACACCTTCCAGAGGAGCCACCCTTAACGCAGTTATGCCGCTGCCCCTTGCTTGCTGCCAGGACGGGGAAGTTCTGACACCACCCCAGGACAGCAGCGCACCCCAGCTCGTTGTTGGCATCCTGCGAGCCACCCGGATCCCCGGGCTGCACTACATGTGTACCCGGCCGCAGTCCCGCCTGCGCCGCCTGCTCTGGAGCCTGGCCTTCCTGGCCTCCGCCGGGCTGCTGGCCACCGGCACCACCGACCGCCTGCACCACCTGCTCTCCCGCCCCGTGCACACCCGCGCACGCCTCGCCTGGGCACCCCAGCTCCGCTTCCCGGCTGTCACTCTTTGCAACCCCAACCGGGCACGCTTCCTGCAGCTCACCAAGCCCGACCTCTATTCGGTGGGAGAGTGGCTGGGGTTGGCCCGGGAGAACCACTCGCTGGTGCCCGAGATGCTGGCCGTGCTGAGGGAGGACCAGCGTGCCTGGCTGACACGTCTGGCCAACTACTCGCGCTTCTTGCCACCCCGCCGCTCCGAGCGCACCATGCAGAGCTTCTTTCACCGCCTGGGCCACCAGATCGAGGACATGCTGGTGGAGTGTCGCTTTCAGGGAGAGCGCTGTGGCCCCCAGCATTTCACTCCCGTGAGTTCCCTCCTGGAAGGCACAGGACAGCTCGGCTGCCCCACGGGTACTGGGAATGCTGCTTCACCCTCACGCCAGCAAGGCTGGAGGGGTGGCAGAGTGGGGAGTCAGGCTGAAATGAGCTTTTCCAAAGGTCCTGCAAGACGATACCTTCCTTCTATCACCTCTATGAAATTAGAAAGGAGTTTCTGGACCTCATCCTGCTTGCAGAATACTCGACCAGATCCCTGCCTGCTCCCTTACCACTGCTCTCTCCATCCCCAGGTCTACACACGCTATGGTAAGTGCTACACCTTCAATGGGGATCGGAGGAATCCACGTGTGACCCGCCAAGGTGGCATGGGCAACGGGTTGGAGATCATGCTGGACATCCAGCAGGAAGAGTACCTGCCCATCTGGAGAGAGACCAGTAAGTGGGGCAGGGCAGAGGTGAGGGGATGCTAGGATGCAGGGTTGCTGGGCAAGCAGAGCACCCCGTGAGGGAACTACGGATAAAGCAGGGCATCAGAGGAGTGCAGGTGCTGGGTCAGTGCAGGCATGCAGCACTTCTGTCCTTCTCCCACAGATGAGACATCATTTGAAGCTGGTATTCGAGTCCAGATCCACAGCCAGGACGAGCCACCCTATATTCATCAGCTGGGCTTTGGTGTCTCGCCTGGCTTCCAGACCTTTGTGTCCTGCCAGGAGCAGCGGGTAAGGCAGGATGCCCCACAGAGGTGCCTGCAGGCACTCAGGCCAGCACAGCCCTGCAGCAGTGCCCCTCTCACCCCAACAGCTCACCTATTTGCCACAGCCGTGGGGGAACTGCCGGGCCAGCATGCAGGGGGAGCAGCTGCTGCCTGGCTATGACACCTACAGCATCGCTGCCTGCCGCCTCCAGTGTGAGAAGGAGGCCGTGGTGCAGAGCTGCCACTGCCGCATGGTCCATATGCCAGGTGAGGGGTGTGCATGATGATGTGAGGGGTGCCCCACTGCCCCAACAGTCCTGCTGGAGTTGCCCCAACTCCCTCCAGTCTGCACCCAAATATCATCTCTGCCCCTACACTCTGCACCCAAAGATTCCCCTGCCCCCATCCCTCTCCACCCAGGGACCACCCTCTCCACGTGCTGGGTCAACCCCTGTCCTACCCTCCTTACACCACAGGTCAGCCCCTTCCCTGTTTGCCTGGTATCTGGGCCACATCTGCCCCAATCAACCTGCGCCCAAGGGTCACTCATCCCCATTCCCTCTGCACCCTGCCCCACTACCTCCAAGGGAGTGAGTCAAGGCAGGGAGGGGGGCAAAATCTCACTACACTTCTGCGTTCCCAACCATCTGCTTCTCCACAGGCAATGAGTCCATCTGCTCCCCTAATGTATACATCGAGTGTGCTGACCACACGCTGGGTAGGTGCAGCAGTGGGTGGACATCTAGGGGCCAGCCAAGTGCCCCAGGGCGGGGGCTGGAGATTGTGGCTGTGCCAATGGATGTCTGTCCCCAGATGCAGCAGTGGAGGACAGCCAGGAGCGCTGCAGCTGCCCCACACCATGCAACCTAACACGCTACGGCAAGGAGATCTCCATGGTCCGCATCCCCAACAAGGGCTCAGCGCGCTACCTCGCCCGCAAGTACAACAAGAATGAGACCTACATTCGGTGAGTTGCCAGCACCAGGATATTCCAGGGGGTGGGCAGGGGCCTGGGGACCTAGAGAACTTTCACTCCACTCCTGGAAGCATGCAGAGACAGGATCCTAGCATATTTGATCTCTGCATCATCCCCTGTGCAGAGGTGTTTTCACTAGAACTTCTTCCCAACTTGTCCAATCTTCCCAGCTCTCTTGCCAGCACCTGCCCACCCCACTGTCTCTCCTGGCCTGGAACATGCCCTATCCATGTCCCTACTGCACTAGCCTGAATAATTCATGAGGGCCATGGGAGCATCTGGGAGCACCTGGGAGCTGGAGGGCTGGTGGACACGGGAGATTTGTGGGAAGTGGTGCAGGAGGGTTGATGACCAGCCCTCTTTGCTGAGCATAATGGTGTCTCCACAGGGAGAACTTCCTGGTGCTGGACATCTTCTTTGAGGCACTCAACTTCGAAGCTATTGAGCAGAAGAAAGCCTATGACCTTGCTGGGCTTCTCGGTGACTCCCCTCACCTTCCTGTGGGGCCCTAAGGCACAGAGCTCTGGGTCCCAGCCCTGGGAAGATGTGGGTCTGGTGGGGGAGGGATCACACAGAGCAGCAGCCAGCCACAGGCTGGCTGAAGGGTGGAATGCTGCTGACTGTTCCTTATCCTGCATGTCCCCCACTCCCTCTCTTCTGCTGACCCTGCCCCCATGACTGCTCTCTCCTCCGCCATCAGGCAGCCCTGGCATTGGCCACTGCCCTGCTGGCACACCCCAGGCTTCCAGTGGGCTGCACAGCAGCTCCTGTGACCATCTTCCTCTCCTCCTCCCCAGGGGACATCGGGGGGCAGATGGGCCTGTTCATCGGTGCCAGCATCCTCACCATCTTGGAGATCCTGGACTACATCTATGAGGTGTGCTTAGCCTTCAGGCTTGTGTCTGGGCAGTGGGTGCAGAGACAGGCTTCCTGGGGAGGGCATAAAATGTGTGGCCACCTCAGAGGGCTATAACAGCCCCCAAATTAGGGAACACCCAGAGGAAGGCAGTAGGAGGAGAATTGGTCCCCCAGCATTCCTCAGCGACCTGAGGACAGGGAGGGTGGTGGGCCAAGGTACTGTCCCACTGTCCCTGGGTGAGAAGAAGAGTAGGCAGCAGTTCCGTGTAGACTGGGGTGTCCACACACAGGTGCTACCTGTGTGCAGGTCTGGGTCTGACCCCCCATCTGCACCCAGGTGATCCGAGATAAGGTGAGCCGGGTCCTGCGCCGCTCCAAGCCACCTCTGAAGAAGCCCTCGGGCAGCATCGCCACACTGGGATTGGAGGAGATGAAGGACCAGGTACCCCTGCAGGGCTGACTTGCCTGGAGGCTGCGAGGACAGGGCCTGGCCATGTGTCTGCCCCCACTATAGGGGGAAGGGACGTCATCCCAAGATCGAGGGTCTGTGTGGCTGTGCATATGGTGCCTTCAGGCTGCAGAGTCAGGGCAGTCCCAGGGAGGCAGGGAGCTGGGTGTCCCCCGGGGAGCTCCTGTGGACAGGCTGTGACGGGTGGGAGGACTAGGGAGGTGGTAGGGTGCATGGAGTCTGTGCCCACCATATTTGACTGCCATCCCCACAGAGCCCCTGTGAGACACTGGGTCGGCACGTGGAGGGCGCCTACAACGCGGGCATCCTGCCCAACCACCACCACCGCCACCACTACCCTCACCAGGGTGTCTTCGAGGACTTCGCCTGCTAGGCAAGACTGGGACTGGGGGCAGCTCCCTGTCACCCCCCTCCCCAGCGTTCTCATGGAGAGGGACCGCGGCACTGGGTGCGGTGGGCATGGGCCCTGCCTCCCCACCCCACTGCCAGGACCAGCCACACCGTCCGCCCCCAGTGATGCCACTGGAGCTGCCTCAGCACCGGCACTGGAGCAGCCCCCCGGCCCTTTTGCCTGTCCCCTCTGCTTGCCCCTAGCACGTGGGCTCAGCCCAGTTTCAAGCACACAGCGTGGAGGGGGATGGGCGTGCCAGGGGGGTTTGGGGGAGCAGCAGGTGTGGGCCAGAGAGGCTCTGGTGCTGCAGAGCATGAAGGGGGTAAGCTGAGGTTCCTGTGAGCCCCTCCAAGCACCCCGCTGCTGACCCCTCCTGGGTAGTGAGTGGTCTCTGCCCTGCATGGTTTTTCCCCAGGAGAGAGATATGCCTGGAACAGCTTCCCTCTACCCAGGAACCAACTCCCCCAATTCCTGCTGCAGGGTGGGGCAGCATTGCAGGGCACCCCTTGGAGAAGCATGGCCCCCGTGGCCAGCCCAGGGACACCCTCACTGCAGCCACATCTGCATGGCACCACCCTGACCCCTGGCACCACCACCACCACTGTGACACGCCCCTAAACATCTGCCCACCCTTGCCCAACCTCATGCAGTCTCTCAGGGCTGCAGCCTCTCCATCACTGTTCCCAGCCAGACCCCTGCACTGTGACTCCCCCTGCCACTCCAGTGCTGGCCCCCAGTAATCCCCAGTCATTTCAGCACTGCAAACCTACTGCCTCCCCTGTGTCCTGCCCCAATCTGTTGTGAACCCAGGTATTGCCCAGAGTGGCTCATCCCTTGGTGTAGCTGCCCGGCACAGCCCAGGCAGCATGGCGGGTCCTGCCCTCATTCCCTTGCCTGTTGCTGCTCTTTTGCACCGTGCACGTCCCCCTTGCCATGCTCCCAGGTGCTGAGCACCCACTGTGCCTCCCCCAGACTGTACATGGTTAGGAGGGTGCTTCGTGCCCAGCTCCACCCAGACAACCACAGTCCAACCCGCTGGCTGGAGCCTTGGCCAAAACTGGCGCCCACAGTCCTCCTGCCTGCCCTGAGATGGCGGGACCCACAGCAGGGCACACAGCAGGACCCACAGCACTCCCCCTGTCCTGTTGTACATTGCCTCCACCCCCTCCACTGTAGCAGCAGACACCAGCGCAGGGCAAACTGCCTCCAAATATCTCAGGAGGGGGGGCGAGCTGGCAAAGCCCCCCTCAACACACACACTTGGCAGAGGGGGACCCCAGGGCAGGAATCTGGGACCTCTGGGGAAGGCTAGGGTTGAGCCAGGCCTCTGGCCCTGCTGGTTTGATCCCCATCCCTGGTGCCCACAGATAGAACATGGCCATGCTGTGCCGTGCCCAAAGCCATAGATGCAGGAGGAGCCATCATCCTTGCAGCCCTCAAGGCCCCCACACATGGGAGGTGCAGGGCAGGGACCAGGGCACTAGCAGCCCTGGCTCTGGGTATGCATGGTCCAACAGCTCCCCCGAGGTATGCACCCACGTGTAAGCATGTTCCCCGTGGGTGCAAGCGCCCAGCTGCGTGCTGTTCCATGTTCCCCTGCATGGGGAGATACACAGCGAGCCTCCCAGCAGGCCAGCCACACTGGTGCTCCCCAGGGAGCCCTCCAGAGCACCCCGTGCCAGCTTCCCATGGGGTTCCCAGACGCCAGCCTGCAAGCAGGAGGGTCCCCAGAGGGTGCCACGTGTTATCCCAGGAACGTGCCACGGCCATGCCGGTCAGCCTTACACCAAGGTCTCCTGCGGCAAGCGGGGGGTGCTGGATGTGTCCCCTTCCTGCCAGCCGGAGCAGCAGGCCCTGAGCGGGGTGGGCGTGGGCACCAGGGTGGGAGAGCCAGCATGAACCGCCCTCGTGCTGGTGAATGTGAGAGATGTGCGTCACTGTTTTATAAATGTACAAATGCTCCCTAATAAAGAGGCACAAGTAGGTCCAGATGTGAGGGCTGCGATGCCAGCGAGGGCTGATAGGGCAGAGAGATGGGTGAGACATCACACGAGAGGAGGGGCGGTGGTGGGACCCAGGGAACACGTTACACCACTGTGCTCATGTACAAGGGGTGCAGGGTGAAACTGAAACAGGGAAGACAGAGGATGGGTGTAGGGGAAGGGAGGCCGTGCTGGGGCTTTCCCTGGTAGAGGTGCTTCTCCTGTTCCTGCCTTCTCCACAACTTTCTCCATCTGCCCCAGCTACTCTGCAGCACAAAGGAGACAAAGTAGGAAACAGAAGCTGACCTCTTGGTGAAGACTGCCAGCACCAAGCACCACAGGTTTCCCTCTAAATCAGTGACGTTTAGAAAAAGCCTGAGTTAACTGGGTGCAGCTGGGACACAGGGCCACATCCTGCAGCTCACACCATGCCCTGTGAGAAGAGCACTGAGGTTGGGTGCTAAAAAGGGAAAAGCAGGGAAATAGCTACATCCTCCGCATATTGTTATAATTAAGTAAGAAAATTGGATCCCTTTGGAATTAGACTGTCCCTGCCACCAGATTCTGACCCATCTGCCCCTCCAGGATGCCCCATCAATTCACCTGCACCGAGACAGTAAGTGGGAGCTCATGGTGCCTCCTGCTTTACAGTGAAGACATGTCACAGGAGCTGAGCAAGGAAAACAGGATTGCATGGTGAGCCCACAAGGTCCTTCCTCAGGATGTCCTACAGCTCCAACAGCACCATGAATGAAGCCCAATGGATGTCCTACAGCTCCTTCATGCACAGGAATGAAGTATGGCAGAAGGAAAGGCTGAGCTTCATGCATGGCCCATCCCAGCTTCTATGCCAACAAAGTGGCCCCAGGACATTCCCAGGAGCCCTGTAGTGATGACCTAATGAAGGTTTGACATATATTTTTCTCTGTAGCTCTCAGCAGCTCTGTTCTTTAATTTGACATCTTCCAGGTGCTATCTGGAAGTGACAGCTCCTGTAGGATTTCCCAGTTCTCCAAACAGGACAGGCAGACGATGTGAACCCAGCACCCCCCCTGCCTGTGACATGCCTTCATGTCCCAGTGCAGATGGCACTGGGCTGAGGAGGGCCAGTGGGACAACCCAGGTTTAGCACCTCAGGGTAAACCACAAACCCCAGTGCTGTGGCTCCTGGGTGCCCCCTCCCATGCTGCATCTGTTCAAGGGTCACCAGGGGCTTGGTCCTCCCCAGAGATGGAGATGCTGCCACCTGGGGCTCACCCAGCCTGGCACTGTTTGAAACACCTGTAATGAACCACATGAAATAGCTAGGGTGTAATTAGAAGGGGATCCACTACAGTGAAACAGGCCCTTAATTTTAATGAGCACAGTGCTCTGGACAAATGCCAAGTACCTGATCACAGCAGGACCAGCTGTGCTGGCGACACTTCTGTCACTGTAGAGGTGACAACCCCAGAAGACACAGCAAGAGTAGCAGTAGGGAGTAGGCACCAGGATGGAGCAGGCAGCAAAGATCTCTTCCATCTATGGGGCAGGCATCTCCTCTGGGCACTTTCCAACATGCCTCCACTGCCACAAACAGTAATTACAGCCATTTTCATAGAAAAGCTGCATTTCAAAGAGAAAAAAAAAACCAAAACAGCCAGCTTGGGAGAAGAGGGTTTGGAAGTAAGGCCTGAAATGCAATTGGACATATGGCCTCACTGCTGTCACCTCCTCCCCAAGCATCTCCTGCCTGTAGATGCTGATGGTGATAGGCAACACCTGGAGAAAGGAGAGGCTCTCACCATGTCTGTATGACGTGCAAATGCCAAGCTCACTGCTTTGCTCTTTGAACATTTGCCCACAACCCCCTTGCTGGAAAAATGGACTGGTGGTGCCAATCAGTCGGGCCAGGCAAGGAACACACAGCATCCACTTTCCAGCACTCAGCCCCTGACAGTGGGCAAGGAGGCTGGAAAAACCAAGGAGATAATTAGAATAGAAGTCCAAGCAAGCTGCCTGCATCCTCCCCCAGTGCCAGAGCTTCAGGGTCTTGTATTCTGCCAATGCTGGGATGGTGTGACCCCAGAGGGGGACATCCCTGGGCATAGCCATGCTGACATCCCATGGAGGGAACCCCCTGCAGGCAGGCACACACTGACAGCAGCTCTGCCTGCACCTACAGTTTTCCTTCTTCATTGAAATGCTCTGATTTCCCTGAATCTGGCCAGAAAAAAACCCTAACCAAAGCCCCTCACACCCTCCAGAGAGGCTAACTGGTATGTTGGACATCCAAGGCATTGGATGCAGGCACAGCTTGGACCTTCCTGTCCACTCCTCCTCAAGCAGACCAGCTTCTTCTGCTTTCACTTAGAGACACGAGGAAATGTTTGCTGGAGTTGGGTCCTGACTTGTGGTCGATAGAGCTGCTCCTGCAGGACAGGCATCACTGGCTCCTTCCCAAAGAAAGCACAGGGAAGAAAGGGCCTTGCATTTCCCCTTGCCCTCCAGCCCTTTTCTGGCATGGCTGCTATTCCCATATCCTCCCAAAGGTCAGCCATCAAACTGATTAATATTGCTGGGGCTGAAGTAGCTTTGCCACAGAGTTCAGCACAGCCTGAAGTGACCCAAGCAGGGTTAGAGAAGCAGATTTTGCCTTCCCTGCTCACTGGCTCACTTGTCGTGTTTGCATACACAGGAGAACAAACCACAGCACGGGGAGAACAGCAGTAACTCGGGTTTTCCTCAGTTGAGTCTCTTTCCTCACTACAGTGCAGAAATGAGAGACGAGGCAGGAGGGAAGGCGGGTGCCCACCCAGGCCCAATGTATTCAGACATTCCCTCTTGTGCTTCAGAGTGCTCTGAACCACCCCTTCACTCTCTCTTCTGAAAAACTTTCCAAGAGGAAGTTGCTCTGCCTCGCTTGATTGCTGTGGTGAGCCAGTAACACTTAGAAAATTTCTGCAAGGGAAGCAGAATTCTGCAACACAGGAGACAAATTTTATCCTGCCTCATTTGTAAAATTGATCTTTCACTGCCCTGCCTCCACAACTGGCTAAGTGCAAAAATCCACACACTGTATGAAAGTACCGGTCAAGCCTGAAGAGCGATCACAGAATGTCTCTGTTCTCTCAGCCCCCTACATCAGTACCCAGGACTGCTCCTCCCACCCCTTTCAAAGGTGTCACTGTCCCAGTCTGGTGCCCTGCCTGCACCTCCCAACCCTATGAGGGCAGGAGAGAGGCAGAGTGCCCTTGTGCCCATGTCGCTATTGTCACAGGTCTCTGCCATATCCCAGTGAGCACAGCCAGTGCTCACCTTGCTTGTGTCACCAATCCCCTTCCCAAAGTTTTGCACATCCTTCTTTGGGGTTTTATCATGTTTTGATGCTGCAAATAGCCTGGCAAAAACTAAACCAGCTTCAAACGCTGCCAGCTCCCTTGAAAAGGAAGCAGTAATCGTGCTGGGAGTGCCACAACACTGTCATTTGCTCATACACATGTCAGAGCGGGGAGCCTCTGCTGGTATTGAGAGTGCAGAGCGTTAAGTAGGCAAATACCTCCAACTCGGTCTGGGCAAACAGCAGTAAGGCAAGAGCAACTTTATCTAGACAGTCTCATGATAATTAAACGACAATTCTGGGTTTCTTTTCACAGCAAACTTGATTTGAAGCAGCTTTATTACCATTTGGGTACTCTTCTAATGCCTAATCACATCTTACTGCTTGGTCTGCTTTTCAGAGGATAAATGTATCTGTAATGCACCTGCATCTGCCTCGCTCCCTTTGCCCCAGATTTCCACTTGAAGGGAATTAAGGATGTGCTCAGGGAAGATCAAAAATAGAAATACTCAGAACAAGCTAACAGTTACTGTCTGAAATATAATAAAATTATATTTAAACATATACACTCCTACACCATGGATACAGAGACTGAAGCAGGAAGAGATGAATGAGGTATCCTTGGAAAAGGCATACCACACAGCCCAGGGGCTCTCCATGAGTTTTGCTGAGCACTAGCAGCCTTGATAAGTAATAGTGAGTAGGTTCAATTAATTTTCTTGGGGACGTCTCTTTGATACATATGTTTCATGAAGCAGTAAAACATGATGAGTAAAGGGCTCGTGGGAAGGGCACATTGAGTCATGAAAATCCTGCCTGGAGCAGGCAGCATGGGCAGGGGACACAGACCCCACACATCATAATGCAAATAGGAGCTGTAGGTGATGAAACAGTCCAGGACAGAACCACAGTGCTCTACTCAACTAAGAACTGGCAAACACAAGTGCTGAGAAGCTCTGAGATATAAAACAGCCCAAAGAAGAGTGAGAGCAATGCAGAGAGCACCAGTGATCCGACATAGTGCTCAGATCCAGTTTCTGGCTTAAGAGTTTTCTTCAGAGCTGATCCCAGATCCTGAAGAGCAGCATTCACCTCACTTGAGCAGCCAATCTCTGCTCTGCCATGGGCCAGGAGTCCCCCATTACTCACAGACAGACCACGAAGGCTGTTACAGGGACAGCAGACATGGGAGGACACACAGCTGCACCAGCCCTTTACTGGTGCTTTTCCACCCATAGACAGGGCTGAGGAGGACTGGTCAGCGGGACCACAAGTTGACAGCAACAGGAAAGACAGGGCACTCAGCATGTTGCACCGGACTTCCCATGCCAGGGGGCTCAGCATCTTGCCACGCCACCAGTGATGGCAGCAGGTAGTTACAGCAGGACAGCCCAGAGTCCATGAGCATCAGAGGAAGTGCAGGACTCCTGCTGCAAGCCACAGGTGTTCAAGCAGGTATTTCCAGGGGTCTGCTTGCCACAACATCTGCCAGCCTGTCCATAAGGCAATGGTCTCCCACAGCCTCCTTAAGAAGAAGGCGGCGTCTCCCTGCTCAGGTAAAGAACGTTGCAGGTGCTTGGACAAAGAAGCATCTCTGTAAGAAATCTGTCCAGCCAACTACAGACAGAACTTATACAAGCAGCCAGCATCTACCAACACAAAGACCCCCAGCAGAACACCCATAGTTACCTCATGAGAGAATCAGTCAGACTCACCAGTTCATCTCTCCATTTTATTAGTGTAAATGCACCCCATCCCCCCTCCTTTCCCCCCTATTAAATACAAACCAGGAGCAGAGAGTGGCTCCTCAGTCGCTTTCTCCTTAGGAGATGCACAGCCAAACCCTCTGCCATGCCCATCAGTGTCAGGCACAATGTCCCTCGACTCTGAGGGCAGCCCCACAGTGGGGAGGGATCCCACCTCCGTCAGGAGGCTCTCGTCTGAGGGCTGTGACCTCCGACGTCCTATCAATACTGCGAAGGCCGAAGCGGCCTGGGTCATGGTTCCCATGGGGAGCAGCTCACGGTACGTGAAATCAGCAGGATCCCCTCTGGCACCCCCTACACCCACCGCCCCCAGGGGCCCAAGTTCCTTACACCCCAACCAGCCAGGAGCACTCCAGCTCATTGCCAAGTGGCAAAAACCCAAAACCAATATCCTTATTGCTCTTTTGGGATGGGATGTGCCCCATTCCACAGTCCAAGCTTGTGGCAGGCACAGGGACATGTTCCTCCCTGTACAACCAGGCCAATGTTCCAAAGGAGCAAGGGGCACAGTCCTGTCCCAGGACCTTGAGGGAACTATGAGGGATCACTCTAGGCCCTGTGGCAGTCACAGCCCTGCAGAAGGGGGACTTTGGGCTCTACATTCCCCCAGTTAAGAGGGGACAGCAAGACACAGGGCAGCCTATCCCTCCCAGCAGTAGGGCTGGGACAGAGGGATGGGGCCAGAAGCCAGCAGCTCTGGATGAGGAGCCAGGCATTGCAGCTTGCAGCTCAGTGACTCTGACCTCATCTTGCCCAGGGTCTGCACAGCCATGGCTGCTTGAGAAAGACCCAGGCACCCTGGGCTGGCAGACCCCATCCTGGGGAGCCCCAGTAGGGCAAGTCACGAACTTGGACACCAGCAATCTCTGCAGCCACTGCAGAAGGAAGACAGATTTTGGCAGAAGTGGAGAGGGCAGACAGGCGTAACACGGCAGGGCCAGCCTCTCCACCATTCAGGGTTCAGGTGCTGTTCCCCTGCTCTTGCTCAAAAAGGACCATGGCCAGCTGGGAGCGAGAGCCAATGCCCTCCAGGCTGCTCTGCACACAGCGGTGGTAGATGTCCTCGCTGAGCCGAGGGTTGCAGGCCTGGTGCCGGTAGCGCTGCAGCAGGGCAGGCTCCACAGCCCGGAAGACATGGAGGTTGGAGTACTTGATGAACATGTCATAGATGTCCAGGGTCTCCAGGATGTCCTCATTCTCCTGCACGTCCCCCGCCATGCGGGTGCGTGCTGCCATGTAGTCAGCATTGTAGAAGCAGGCTTCATGGAAGACGTCACGGTCAAAGCGCCCCATGTCCCTCAGCAGGTCCAGTGTGGTGGGTGGCACCTGGTTGTGGTAAGCAATGGCTGGGTTGTAGCCCTGGAAGTGGATGGGGAAGAAAACCTGCCAGTTGTTTATGGTGTTCATCCGGCAGCGGTTAAGGAAGTCAATGGTGACCTCTGTCCCCACGCCAGCCACAAAGAAAAGTGTGTCCACAGGATGCTTCTTGGAGATAATGTCCATGACCTTGATTTGGGAGGGTGCATCTGTCTTAACACTGATCCAGGGGATCTTTACCTCTGCATATTTGCGCTCATACTCGGTGATCTGGGACTTCACAGAGGCAAAGATGTCATTCTGGGTGACCTGCTGGGCCTCAAAGGGGTCATAGATGAAGAGGAAGGTGAGCACTGCATTCTCACTGCTCTCAAAAGCGGCGGCCGCATAAGCCTCCAGAAAGCGGGCAGCATGGTCCCGGTCATGGGCCGTCAGTGGCAGGATGACATTGATGCGACTGGCCTCTGTCACATAGGGCATGGGGATGATCTCCACCTCGCTGAGGGGCCGCACCAGGTGCACTCGCTTCGTGACGGAGCGGCTGTGCCCCTTCTGGGTGACCACCTCCACCTGAAGGTCCAGCGTGTACTCCATGCCACGCGTGGGGTCGAAGCGCCGGTACCCGTTCACCAGCTGCTGCTTGCGGACGTGGAGCACTGGCTGGTACTTGCGGTTCAGCTCCTCCATGGCTGTGGCCACTACATCAGCCACGTCCGCCAGATCCGCACCATGCAGCTCACACTTGGGGGAGCCATCCACACAGGCATAGACCTGCTCCTCTGTGAAGTAGTCCCAGCGCAGCACCTCAAAGCGAGTTTTGGGCTGGAATGGGGGTGGGATGCCAATGGGCCATGTGGCAACGTGGGCCCCATCCGCAGACAGGCTGCTGGCGTTCTGGATCTCCATCTGCAAGACAAGAGAGGGAGGAGTGAGAGCCAAGGCAGGTACAAGCAGGTCTTCCAGCTATGGCAGGACTCAAGCTGATTTCTGATACTCAAGAGATTAGTCAGAGCTGGCTCAAAAACCAGGGCCAGAACAACTCTGCCCTCAACCAGACTCCTGTCCAGCACCTCAGGTTTTCTCCCCCACCCTATCCAGCCTTTGTGACAGACCTCTGCACCCTTCTGGCTTCATCACCCTGAGCCACCACTGCCTCCCTATCTAGGTCCAAAGCTGCTTTCCAGACAACACAACTGCCTCTGTAGCCACATGAGCTCAGCTGATCCTGCCCAACAGCAGGATCAGCTGAAAAACCCACAGAGAAACCAGAAAACCCACATGGATGAAAAACAGAACCAAGACCTTCCCAGCCAAGCCAGGTCTCACCTGGAGCTGCTGGATCTCCTGATAGGTTCTCTCAAGCTCCACCTGTGCAAAGTACTTGTGCAGGCGATACATCTGGAGGGGATCCAGCACAGGGTGGACAGTGAAGGCGCTCTGGAAACGGAGGTCGGTCTCCCGTTCAGGGTCTGCGTTCTTCCCCAGCTCAAAATAGTGGTAATGCAGACCCTGTGCCAGCCAGGAGAGATAGGTCACAGCCAGCCCCAACCTGTACTCCCACATCACCAGATGCCAGGCAAAGCAAGCTCAAACGATATCAGGGTGCAACAGCGAGTCCTCCCAGGGTTGAGAGAGCCCACAGGGAGGAGGGAAAACACTGGGTCAAGATCCAGCCATTTCTGCTGCAGGACCTACCTCATGTTCCTCAGCACAGCTGACACCTGTGTAGTCAATGATGCAGCGGCCCAGCCACTCATCAGGCCGGGCACTGAGGATGTCATTGCGGCAGCTCTCCAGGTGCTGCTGCAGGAGCAGGAGGAGGCTGCGGGACAGCAAGTAGCCAAACCCTCCATAGCAATAACGTCCCTCAGTGTCCCCACCGATGAACTCCTCAGGACGACCCAGGTAGAGGTGGGTGTCAATGCTGAGGTGGGCAACCAGGCGGCTGATGCGGTGTGCCTCCGTGTAGGTATCATCCTGCACCAGGAAGAACCAGTCGAAATCGTTCACGTAGTGGTCCAGAAGGTACCTGACGGTCTGGTACATGTTCCAGATGGGCCGCTCGTCACTGTGTGTCACCACTGTCATGCCGTGGGGCACCTTGCGGCCCCGTGTGCCGGTGAAGTACACCAGGCGCTCCAGGCGGTGGGCCAGCGTGCGATTGACAGCCACCCCCAGTGTGTTCAGCGTGCTCTTGGAGGTCAGCACACCCACGAAGAGCCGCTGCCGCATGCCCAGTTCTGTGCTAATGTACCGGGTCCTGCAAGAAGAAGACAATGTATGGCCCCTCGGGTACTGCAACCCACCCCAGCCTGCGCCCTCCCTGTTATAACCAATGGCACCAACCTTGGTTCCCCTGCAGGAACAGCTCCCAGGCTTCAGCCACAAACACAACATATCACCCCAGTGTCACCAGCTGCCACTACACCAGTGTCAGAGGCACTGCAGAGCACTTTGCTGAGATCCCCTGTCAACTTGAGACCAAAGGGGACCCGACCTTTCTATAAGCTGGCCAGTCCAGCTCAAAAAAAGATGCTCTCAAAAGGCTGAGCACAGCTAAAAGCAGGAAACAGGGCTGCACAACTCAGCTGTAGCAGGGACATGACCCATCAGACACCCCGACTGTGAGGCTAGCCCCAGCCAGGTCTGAACTGAGAAACACCTTCCTGCCACCCCTGCCAGTCATACTACTCTAAAGCAGGCAGGCAGGAGAGCCTGTGCTGCCCTCCCTGGGGAAGCCAGGCCCCACACAGGTTTCTGAAGCCAGCAAAGGGACTGGTTGTGTCCCCCTCCCCACCACTGCCCCCAGCTGTCACATTCACAATGACTTTCAGGTTTAATTCTCTCAGTCTGGCGCAGTAGCAGGAAGCGACCCCCCCCATCACGTCCCCCAACTGCCGCCTGGTACACAGTGGCCCCATTCAGCCCCCTTCATCCGCCCACCACCTCGCCAGGACAAGGAGGCCCTTTCACTGCCTGTTCCCTGTCATCCAGGGGACGCTGGGATGGGACTGCAGCCGACTCGAGCAGGCTGGCGTTTGCAGCACTGGGTGGGGAGGTGCCACCACGGGAGGGGTCCGTGCTCAGACAGGAGGGGATCGTCACAGCGTGTCCGGCAGCACGTGCTGCAGCAGGCAACCTTCGCACAGCGGGCACCAGCATGTGCAGGAGGCTCTTCGCTGCGAGCTGGGGGAAAGGCCAAGTCGGGCACAGGAGAGGAAAGGAACCAGCAGGGAAAGGCACTCTCAGTGAGAAAAACCCGTCTGCAGCCCTAGGTGGCTGAAAGGAGGGTGAAACATACCGCTGAGCCTTCTGTAAAGCCCCCCTTTAAAGTCCCCCAGCCCCGGCAAGGCAGGTGCCTGAAGCCCGCCCACAGCTGCCCCCAGATAAACCCCGGTGAGCGGCGGCCCAAGCCCCCCAGCCCGGCCCGGCCCCCCCGCACCTGACGGCCTTCTTGGCGGCCCTGCCGGGGCTGGGCGGGCGGTAGGGCACGACGCGGGGCTCCCAGTTGTCAGTGCCCAGCGCGGCGGGCACGGCGTTGGGCCTGCGCGCCGCGTTGCCGTTGGCGGGGCCGGGCGGCGGCGCGGGG
>VYXF01006632.1:400211-424140 GCA_013397295.1 Polioptila caerulea
CACCAGCACAAAGCCCACCCCCCCGAGCCTGCTTACCGCCGCAAGCCCAACCCTGTGCGCCGCTTTGATGGGGACGTGCTCTCCCCCGTGAGTCCCGCAGCCAGGGTAGAGATCTCTCCCAGTCTCCACAGCCATTCCTTCTCCATGTGGGTGGGCTGGGGCATGGAGAGCTGCCCAGGCACCAGCTAATGTCTGAGCTCCTTGAGGCATGAGACTGGGGTGTCTCCTAGGGACTGACCAACTCAAGAAGGGCTGAGCTGGGCTATTACTACCATGGAGCACTTCAGCCTTTGCAAGCAAATGAAAACTGCTGGCCAAGAGCACTGTGGGCATAGTAGAAACAAGCAGTAGGCAAGGTGCAAAATTATCCAGGGGAGGGATAAGGCTGTGTTCCCTGCTGTGGCCAGCCACTGTAAGGCCTGAGTGCTTAGGATTCCACTGGGCTGCTTTTGAGGGGGGCCAGGGAGGGGCTGCAGTAGTATTTAGGGTGGGGTGGTCCAGGAGCAGAGTTCCCCTCACTTTCTCTTCCCTCTCTCTCACAGAGCTACATCCAGAGTTTCCGAGAGCGGCAGACAGGACCGTCGCTGAACAGTCTCATCGCCAGCTCCCATGCCGTGGTGGACCTGGACTATGACTGCAGCTCCACCGTGCCCCTCACCACGGGCTCTGGCCCTGCTGTGAGGGTATAAGCCAACCCAGTGACCTCGAGCAACACCAGCACCCCAGCCTGCTCTGACAGAAACCCTGAGACAGGCAGGGCTTTGTCCTCGGCCCCAAGTGGGCACATGCGGCTTGGGGCTGCAGATGGAGACCCTTCTTGGAGACACATGGGACTTGTCTGGGGAAGCCCCAGCTGCCTGTGGGGCCCAAAGGTGCTGGGGAAGCCCTTTGGCAGGGACTCAGCCCAAGGACCAGAACCCATGGACGTGCAGTGCGAGTGGCTTTGCTGGGGTGGTGGGTCCCAGAGCCCCCACTGCTGTGCATTACCCTGTGGCCTGGGCACGCTCATCCTGCATCTTAACATTTCCCCATATTTGAGTCTCCCCCTTCCCAAGAGCAGCTCCCCATGCCTGCCCCCACCCTACTGCACCCCCAGCAACTCCCCAAGTGCCTGTCCCCTATGTCCCTTCCTCAAAGAGCAGGTCCCATGGCCCTTTTCCCAGCAGGGAATCCCCTGAGCATGTGTGCCCTGTCCCACCCTGTCCCCAAGAGCAGCTCCCAGGCAGTGCTTCCCAAAACCTGCCTCCTCAGAAGATCCTCCTGCCCTAGCCACCCTCCCTACACCCCAGAGCGGCTCGCCACTCCTTTTTCCCAAGCTGGACTGGGGTGGTCCTGGGGCAGAGACTGCCATGGCCAGGTGGTTCCTAAGGTGGTGCTGGCAATTGGTGCCTGTCCAGCAGGAGCTGCGCTGGCAGGGTGCATCCCCCACAAAATGTTTTGATGGGAGACAGGACACTGGCTCCAGCCTTTGGGCAAAGGCTGGGCTGCCTCAGGGATGCGGGGACCCCTGCAGCATCAGAGACCGTCGCTGTTTTGCTGGCGACTGGATTTTTATAGTGGCCGGGGGACCCTGGGGCAGGGCAGGGCAGGAGCCCCTGCCCAGAGCACTGCTGCGGGCAGAGGCTCACGCCTTGTATATATTTCTCTTGCTGTGATTTGTATTAACTTATTATGGAGTGAGCCAGGATTTCCCCATGGCCAGGCAGGCAGGATGGTGGTGAGACTGGACCGGGGAGCCCTCTGCTTTGGGAATCCCCCCAGCCCAGCCCACCTGGCCCCGCTGCCCCAGGAACTGCATGTTTCTGCCAGGCACCCCCTTCCCGCAGCGTTATGCTGCCATCCCCCTTTTCAGTCTCTTTTGTAAATGTGCCAAACGCTGCTGAGGCCTCGGCCACACAGTAAAGAGCCTTTCGGAGTCTGGCGTGCAAAGTGAAAGGCTGCGCGGGGGCAGGGGTGAGGGGGGACCCAGAGGGCCGGGCTTCCAGGGATGCTGAGCACCATGTAGAGTGGTGCCACCACCTTTTCTCTTAACGGGACCCCAGCTCACTGGTGTGGAAGAAGCCATATCAGAAAAAACGGCTGTTTAATGCAGAGCCCTGAGGCTGGAGCAGGCTGGGGATGGTGTCTGTCCATGCCAGGGGGAGCATGACCCCATCCCTCAGCAGTGGCATCCATCACTCTGTGTGCAGGCTGTGAGAACTGCATCCTGGCTTCTAGCTCCCTGTGGGAACAACAGGAGTCAGCATGAGCTGGGACATTGCCAGAGCTGGTGAGGCACACAAAAAGTGTATCCCAGACAAGGAGGAACAGACCCCTGGCCCTATATCCAACCTGCTCCCTCCAGCCCAGCAGTCAGACTCTTGCAAGCAGTGGGGGACGTGGACACGGGTTCTGGTGTCCCTTCACTGCAAGGCACTGCAGCACTGGCGGCTGCCAGTGCTGCCCCTCTAGGTGCCCACTCACCCTCCACAAGGAGCCGGGCAGTGGAGCGGTCATCGAAGGCATCACAGGTGTACAGGTCCTCGTCCTCAGGGCCCACGCGGTGAATGATGAGTGTGCGGTAGCAGTCCAGATTGCAGATCTCATACTTGTCACCGGCAAAGATCTCGGTGTCCCCACGGAGCCAGCGCACCCGGCCCCGGGCATGGGACACGGTGCACTCCAGTGTCGCCTTGTGCCTCGCCAGCACCGTCTTGTCCCGCAGCGGCTTCACAATCCGGATTGGCAGTGCTGGTAGGTGAGGGCAAGGCATCAGCATCGTGGTTTGAGCAGGCTTCCATGGGGACGCCACAGGCTGACCTGGTACACCCCAGTCCTGGTGCTGGAGTCCAGCCAGACCTTGCAGCCCGCACTGGTACCTTCCACCTGCAGGCTGGCCTCTGAGATGACTGTCCTGGCTGAGAAGCGAATGAGTCCCTTGTCCTCCGGGTGCACACCACAGAACAGCAGGAAATGCCGGGTCCCTGGGGAGGGAGAGGCTGGCTGAAGGTGACAGCAATGCGTACCCACAGTAAGAAGGGAGGCAGGGACCCCCCTTTGTCTACAAAAACTCCCCTTGCTTGAATTTGCCCTTTCCCAGCCCAAACCAGTTCATGTGGAACCACCTGCACCCCTACCTTCTTGCCGTATTTTCACTGTGCTGGAGACCTTGATTTTCTCCCCGTCCCGAAACCACTCGCCCTTCACATCTCCATGTGACACCTCGCAGGTGAAGACTGCATTGTCACCCTCCCGCACCTGGACGTCCTGCAGCTCCTGCACAATGTGGACCTGGCGCTCTGCGGGTAACGGACAGGGATGAGGATGAGGGGAGCAGGCAGCGTAGGGTTTGGGAGTGTGCACACTGCGGGGAGCTGGGTGACCATACCCTGGACGTGCAGCATGGCGGAGGCCCGGCAGTCACCTGCATCGCAGGTGTAGCTGCCAGCGTCGGTCAGCTCGCAGCGGCTCAGCTGCAGGATGCGGCGCCGTCCCGCTGAGTAGATGCGGCAGTTGGGTCCTGGCCGCAGCTCCTGTCCATCCTGCAGGGAGCAAATGGGCAGCACCCCACTGCTTTGGCCACTCTGCTCTGTCTGCAGCCCTAGCAGCGGGGGGCAGCGGCCAGGGGACAAAGCAAGGAGGAGGATATGGCCAGGTGCTGCTGGAGGGGATTAGGGTGAACCCTCACCTTGAACCATTTCACCTCTGCATTGGGGCGAGACAGCTCACACTCGAAGCTGGCGACTCCTGTCTCTGGGACCCCGAGGTCTCGTGGGACCCTCACGATAGTGACTGGAGGCTCTGAGGAGGCAGGACACAGGACAGGAAGGCTGGATAGGACAAAGGCATGGACTTGGGGCTGCAGAGGAGTAGCTGTGGCTGGGGCATTTCAGCATGGGGTGAGAGTGGCACTACCCATGGGCAAGGACTCATCAGTGGTGTTACAGCTAGCTCTGGACCCAGACCCTGGATGGGTGTCCCTACTGCTCAGCTCACATCTCCCCCTGAGGACAGGGGCGCTCACTCGTGTGCCTAGGGAGGCCCAGCTCAGCCTTGGTGTCTCCCGGTACAGATCAGCCGCAGGTCAGACAGTGCCAGTACCACACACCCCCCAGCCTGCCTCAGGGGCCATACCCCGCACACGCAGGTGGGCGCTGCAGCGCAGGGTGTCAGCAGTGAAGGTGACGGTGCCTGAGTCCTCCAGTGCAAGCCTCTCCAGTGTCAGGCTGTGCCCGCAGCCTGTGGCACTGATCCGGCATGTACTGCTGGGCTTCACCCGGATGCCATCCCTTGTCCAGACCCCGGTCACGCCAGGGTGAGACAGTTCCAGGTGGAAGGTGGCTGTCTCCTTCTCAAAGGTTTCCACATCTGCCAGTGGTATCCGAATCGACACCTTCCGGGCTGTGAGGGACCCATGTCTGTGAGTAGGTGTTTGCTCCACCGCAGAGCCCCTGGCTTCCCAGTCTGTGCTTGCTGGAGTGATCGTCTCAATCCAGCTGTTTGTACCAGACTCCCACCCCTGCCCACACACTCACCTCTCTGACCACCCCTTCCAGCCAAGTACCAGCTCTGCCCACATGCTCCCATTGCAGCAGTTAGGTGCCCTCCCTATCCCCGCCCCCATCGCCGCTGCCTTCCAGCCCCAGCCCCAGCCCAGTACTCACGCTCCACGTGGAGCTTGGCCTGCGTGCGGTCGTGCAGGCTCTCGCAGCGGTAGGTGCCGCGGTCAGCAGGGCCGAGGCAGCGGATGGTAAGAGTGCGCCGGCACCCCGACTCCTGCAGCAGGTACTTGCTGCCCGGCTGAAGGAGGATGCCCTGCTTCAGCCACTGCACCTCGGCAGCCTCGTGGCTCACTTCCACCTCCAGGCACACGTCCCCCTGCTCCTCTGCCACCACATCCTGCAGCTTCCGCACGAACAGCACCTGTGCCTCTGCATGGCCCGTGTGCTGGGTCAGCAGCTGGCCCCAGGGCTGTGTCTTGGGCTGAGCCCCAGCTTTCTCCTTCCCCCTCACCTTGTACACTCAGCCGAGCTGTGCTCACCAACCCCTCGGCATTGGCTGTCACAGTGCCTGCATCACCGGTCTGGCACTGCCGGAGGGTGAGGCTGTGGCACAGCCCACTCCTTGTCACCAGCAGACGCTCACAGGGGACCACGGGCTGGCCATTCAGCTGCCATGTCACAGCCACATCTTCGGGGGACACCAGGCACTTGAAGGTGGCATCCTCCCCCTCCAGCACTGTCAGGCTCTGCAGCTCCATGATGACCTCCACCACCCTGGGAACTACAGCCGGATTGTCAGGGCACAGCATAAGGGATCCCCTGCCACGTAGAGACGCTGAGCATTCCTGCGATCCTGACATCACTGTGCCAGCAACCCCACTGTCCCCACGGAATAGGAGTCCCCGAGGTGGTGGAGAAGCCTTGGGCTCACCCTGCACCGTCAGCGTCGCCAGGGTCTGGTCGTCGTTGGACTCGCAGCAGTATTCGCCGGCATCTCCGGGCTCCACGCGGCTCAGCACCAGCGACCGCTCCCGTCCCTCTGCCGTCATCTGCCGGCGGGGGCCAGGCGCCAGCACCCGCCCGTCCTTCCNCCCGCACGTCCGACAGCCCACGCAGGAACTTCCCCCGCAGCTCTGCACAGTCAAGCCCCCCCCATATCAGCACCCGCTGCCACCGCAGGGGGATCCCCGGGCACCCCCACTGCCCCCCTGCCCCCCACCTCGGACGTTCACGTCGAACTGCATCTGGTCGTGGGGTGAGAGGCAGGTGTAGGTGCCAGCGTCCTCCATGGCCACATTGTGGATGATGAGGCTGTGCACGCGGCCGTCCCGACGCAGCTCGCAGCGCTCGCTGGCCACCACCGTCCGCTGCGGGCCCAGCCAGGTGACATCAGATCGCTCTGTGGAGGTGATGGCAGACAGCACGGCACTGCCACCCTCCAGCACCAGCAGCTTCTCCTGCTCCTCTCGTTTGTTCACGAACAGCACGGGTGCCTCTGCCGGAGGAACACCGGGCTCAGCTGGGGCCAGTAGCACCAGCATGGGATGGGGGGGTGCAAAGCATCCCGGCGTGAGGCAGGATGAGACTGCTCCTGCCCCTGGCATGGGCGAGGGACATCTCCAGGCTCACCTTTCACATGTAGTGTAAAATGCACCTCATCATCACCGGCGTCGCAGAGGAAGATGCCACCATCACCCAGCTCTGCTTGCTTGATGGTGAGGCTGCGCGTGGGACCCTCGCTGCACACCAGCAGCCGCCCACCTGAGCATAGCGTCTGTCCATCCTTCTGCCACTGCACTGCTGCTGTCTCTGGGGACAGCCGAGCCACCAGTGTCACACTGTCCCCCTCCTGCACCTCCAGCGGGCTCTGTGCCTCCTCCTTGTTGACGATGCACACAGGCCGGGCTGAGGGGCATAGGGGACAAGGCAGGGTTCAGAGATGTCCCCACAGTTTAGGGCAGTGCAGGGATAGGACTGTTGCAAGTGGAGAGGTGATCCCTCAGAGAGTCACCATGAGGCAGAAGGGCTGTGGGGCTGGCTAGCGGTCATGGTGGGACCAGACAGGGGTCCCAGAGAGGCAGGCATGCAGGCTAGAGGGGTCTGTACCTCAGAGTTCACTCAGGGAAGGGATGGCAGCAATGCCCATCACTCCCGTATCACTCTCTGTGCAGGAAGCACAGGTGCCATGTTGAGATAATTAATTTCATTGTACCCCCTCATCCAGTACACCTTGCTGGGGAGTCAGGGCACTCGCTTGCAACAAGCCCCCTCCCACCCTGCACAGCCCTCCATCTCCAGCTGATAAGGGTCCAGGCTGAACTCAGCCTTTGGCAGCCAAAGCAGGAGGAGCGGCGCCTGGGAGCCAGCCAAGGCTAAATTTAAACAGCCCCTGGCTGGGGGAGGCAGCAGGGACATGTCTCGCCACAACCCTGACATGTCTCTTTCTAACCAACAACTCCTATAGGGTTGGGAACAGGGCTTCCACCCTTCCCTGCCATGCTACCACCCTGGCCTCTGCATCAGCAGGGTCACAGAGGCATCCCCTCCCCTTGTCCAGGTCCGTGGCATGATCCCACCATTCTGGGGATCCCTGGGGTTCTGAGCCAGCTCACCCGACACCTCCACATTTGTCACCATGCGGTCACTGGCAGCATCGCAGATGTAGCACCCTGTGTCGCTGGGCTGTGCCCCATTGATGGTGAGCTGTCGCAGCACCCCACGGGCCTCAACCTGCACCCGTTCACCCGGATGCAGCTCCTGGCCATTCCGGAGCCAGCGCACAATGGCATCGGGCCGGGAGAGCTCACAAGCCAGCACCAGGTCTTCCCCAGCCACCAGGCAGCGATATACCACAGTGCCTGTGCTGCCCACGATGGTCACTGGTGGCTCTGGAACTGGAGAGATGGACTGTCACCACAAAAGCAGCCTGTGCTGGTTATCTCAATGGCCAGACCCTGTCCAGACTCCTCTGGCTGCAGCTGAGCAGCACAGGGGTTTCCACAGGGCCACCACACAGGTACAGCTCACTCCCCACGTGCCCCCCACCAGCCTCCATGCCCACTGCCACCCAGCTCAGCCTCACAACACCCTGGCAGCAGCCACAGATCCACCTCAGTCCTCTCCTGCTGGCCATCACCACCAGGACCTCCTGCTCACCTTCTACAGTGAGGAAGAAGATGATACTGTCATCACCGGTGTCACAGAGATACTCCCCAGCATCCTTGCCCATGGCACCCAGGATCACGAGGGATCGGCGCACCCCGTCCTCTTCCAGCCGCACACGCCCCGTGTCCTGCAGCTTCTCCCCGTCCTTGTACCACTTCACCTCCCCATGGGTGTGAGAGAGGTGCACCTCCAGCACCAGGTCCTCCATGGCCTGGCAATGCCGGTGGGTTGGCAGGACATCCTTCTCCAGGATCCTGACCAGCGGATCTGCAGCATCCAGCACCAGCAAAGCTGAAGCCTCTGGGGTTTGTACACCCAGCACTCCACACCAAGCTCTTCCCGAGCCTCATGCTCACCCAACACTTGGATGGTGAAAGTCACTGTGTCATTGGCAGTGTCACAGGTGTATTTTCCAGAGTGCTCAGCTTGGGCAGCGGGAATGAGCAGCCGGCGATGGGGACCCTCCTCCTCCAGGACCAGGCTGCCCCCAGCCTCGAGCCTGACACCCTCCTTTGCCCAGCACACGGGTGCATCCGCACGGGACAGCTCACAGCACAGAGTCACCGTCTCCCCCGGGTACACCGCCATGACAGGGACAGGTCTGCAGGGCTGCAGGATCCTCACTGGAGGCTCTGCAGGTATGGCATGTCTGTGATACAGAGCAGCGCAGGGACAACGCAGCCCTGGGCACTCTTCTGCTGACAGCCCCAGGTGAGCACCTGTGCTGGGTAGCCCAGTGGATGGGTATCCACTGATGGCCAGAACCACACCAGCACCTCCACTGACCTGACACCTTGACATCGAAGGAGACGGCCTCATCCTTGGTCTCGCAGATGTACTCGCCTGCATCCTCTGCACTGCTCTTGGGGATGAAGAGACAGCGCCAGGCCCCCTCCACCAGCAGCAGCAGGTTATCAGTCTCGTCCACCTCCAACCCATCCTTGAACCAGTGCACTGGAGCATCCGGCACAGAGAGCTCGCACTGCAGTTCCACACACCCTGGTGCCTGAACCACCAGCTCCAGTGAGCGCTGTGGAGGCTGCAGGATCCTCACTGGTGGCTCTGTTGAGGATGTGGAGGAAAGGTATGAGACCTGCTCACTGCTGTGTTCCTGGCTCTGCTGTGTCTGCTAACTGTCGCCTGTGTCCCTGTCCCCACAGGGCTGTATGGAAGCTACATCCTCTCACCCCAGTGCAAAGAGGTCAGAGCCGCTCAGGGACAGGGGCAGCAGGCACAGAGATGTAACTGCTCACCCTCCTGCACAATGCTGAGGGCAGGGAGCAGGGCTGTGGACCCCAGAGCACAGAGATGGGGCAGTGCTGCCCTTTCCAGGATGTCCCTGCTGTGTCACCAACCTGCCACCAAGATGGAGTAGGAGACAGATGCATCTCTGGCGTTGCAGACGAACTCCCCTGTGTCCTGCATCTGGGCACAGGGCAGCACCAGCCGGTACTGCAGCTCTTCCTGCTCCAACACCAGGGTCTTGCCCACCTCCACTTCTTCACCGTCCTTGTACCAGAGCACCGGGGACACTGGGTGGGACAGCTGGCACCACAGCTCCACACGCTGCCCGACCACGTAGGAGTGAGGGGCCTCCTTGTTGGAACTGACAATCCTCACTGGTACCTCTGCTGGGGACATGGCAGGGCTCAGGCATGGTGCTGGGTGAGTCCCATGTGAGGACAGGAATCCCCTGGGCAGCTCTCTGCTCATGGTCACCCTGAAGCTGGCAGCGTTGTCCCCGGCATGGCACGTGTACAGCCCTGAGTCAGGCAACGTGCAGCCTCTGTGAGCATCCCTCTGAGCAGACAGCCAGGACCTGCACTGGGACCGTGGCCTTGCCGTCTTTCAGCCAGTGGACAGGGGCATCTGCAGGGGACACCTGGCACTCCAACACCAAGGGCAGCCCTGCCAGCACCTCCCAGAGCTGCTGTGCCTCCAGCACTGGGGTGAGGCACACCTTCAGGGCTGAGAGGATCAAGACCTTGTGTCACTTGGCCTCCCATCCTACCTGCCCTGGCAGCAGTGGCCGTGGATATCTCAGCCCTGCAGCACTGGTAGCTGCAAGCTGAGAGAACAGCAGGGCTGGGGTGTGAGGTAGCATCACCCAGAGGCAGACAGCTGGTTGTGTTCTGGGGTGTAGAGGGGCAGTGTGACTCAGGGCTCTGGGAGGAGACAGACCAGCTTGTATACTCCTGCCCACATCCCCTTCCCACCCCGGGGAATATGCAAGGGACTGCTCATGGGGAGGTGAGAGGCAGCCGAGGTGCTGAAGCCACAATGCAAGCAAAAGAGATGGGGCACAGGGAGAAGGGAGAGAGGGATGTAGGTGTCTGGTGTACCCACCTGCCACAGTGACTGTGTAGAAGACAGAATCCCCACCAGCATTGCAGACAAATTCCCCTGTGTCCTGTGGCCGGGCGCAGGGCAGCACCAGCCGGCACTGCAGCCCCTCTTGCTCGAGCACCAGGCTCTCCCCCGCCTCCACCTCCTCTCCATCCTTGTACCAGTGCACTGGGGCTGCCAGGCGGGACAGCTGGCACCACAGCTCCACACGCTGTCCGGCCACGTAGGTGTGGGAGGCCCCCTCGTTGGAGCTGACAATCCTCACCGGCTCCTCTGTGATGGAGAGAGACATGGGGCTCAGCCAGGACATAAAGACCAGAGCCAGTGATGGTGGCAGTCACAGTCCTGTGTGGAATGATGCCTTCACCCCTTGTTGGCTTTAAGGCTGGAAGGCACCACATCATCCACATCCGACATAGCACAAGCTTCTGGACCATTGTGCCTGGGTCTCCCTCTTCTTCTCACACATTACAACCAGGAGGAGCACCAGGCTTTGAACTGGCTGTAAATTGCTGTCGTGCTCTTGCTCCCATGGTACCTGCCCTGCTTTGCCCTATAGTGGAGCTGAAGGTTGTGGAGGGAGGATGCATAGAGGGAAGCCCCAGCACTGATAACCACTGTGTGTGGTGCCAGCACCAGCCCCTGCAGCCCTCTTCCAGGGATGCCCTCCCCTCTGCCTATCTCCCCATTTCAGAGGCCATCAGGTGCCAGCTCCAGCTGGTGCTTCTGTCTTGGCTCAGCCTTGGCATTTGCTTACACTGTGGCACAGGCATGTGGTTTGCTTGCAGCCAGCAGCCCCATCCCTCCAGCTCACCAGGACCCAGGACCCAAGTCCAAATTGCAGTCATCAGTAAAATCACCATTAAATTGCTACATAAAATGTGTGCCACTGGTCACATCACCCCTCTGAATTGAGTCAGAGCTCTAAAGACAGAGGGGCTCCCAGAACAAATTTTAGGTGACCAGCCCTACTCTCTCCTGGGAGAAGTTCAGGATGCCACCCACAGCCAACAGTGCCTGCCAGGCTGTGCACACTGCAGCCAGCTGTAGCCGGCCTGGACTCTGCCATGGGTGCTCATCAAGCCCATGGCTCATGCAGGCACAAGGCACAGCCAGCTCTGGAGCACAATGGTGGGCAAGCAGCAACCTTGTCCTTCTCACAGCCTGCAGCTGCTCCGTGCTGGGCATCTGGGTGGAAGCTTCCCAGACAGTTCCCAGCTGTGATGCCCAGGCCCAGCGGCGCACCGCTGCCCCGCAGCGTGCGGGAACGGTGCGGCGCCAGTTTGCAGCGATTAACCTGCCGCACGCTGAGCCTGCATCCGCCCAGCTCCCTGATCAAACGACTGGCGGCTGCCTCTCTCCCTGGACCTGCTAAAAGCAATCACATTGCTGGAGTGCAGCTGGAGATGCTGAGCAGCGCTGAAGTGAGGGGATAATGTGCCAGCTCTCAGCGGGCAGCATTGCTCTGGCCTCAGCCTCTCAGTAGTTCTGAGGGAGCTCCAGTGCTCGACAGCTGCCGGAAAACCCAGGGGTGCGTGGGGATGGCTGAGTTTGAGGCAGGCAGGCTCCATGCCACAACAGCTCTATAGGAGGATAGCTGAGATGCCTCAGGGAAACCCAAGCGTGCCACAGCAGTGCTTGACTGCAGCAGCCAGCCTGGCACTTGTGCGAGATAGGTGTCAGCCTGAGCCTTCAGGCACCCACCCCCAGCCCTGCCAGTGACATTGATGTCCAAATCCAGATTGAACCAAGACAGCCTCCCTAAGACCCTTCTGTCAAAGTGATGCAAAGCTGCTCAGCCAAAAGGCTGAGCTTCAGCAGATGGTGCTCCCTCTCCCACCCTAGGGAAGCAGAGCTCTCCATGCCCCACACTCCCACATCACACATGACTCCTGCCTCTGCCCAAAGCCCATGCTGTCTGTCCTTCCCACTGGCAATTTTGCCTTTAACTCACTAAAACCCCTCCCTTCCTCACTCTCCCCGCAGTCACCACTCCACTGACTCTTCAGCATCTCTTATCACTCATCCTATCTTCACTCCTACATCCTTGGCCATCAACTTTGGCCCTTTGCCATGTTTTAACACCACAGTGAGGCTTTACCACTGAGGTCAAACCACCTTTCAACTGGGATTTAGCTCTGCCCCTGGTTGCCTTCCTGTGGTTGTGGGATGTGGATTTTGGGGCCAGCAAGGGGAAGTCTTTCACTTGCTTTCAGCTTTCATTATCCTCTGCCAGCCGGCAACGCCAGCAACTGCTCTGCAGCCGGGGCAGCCGCCGCAGGATGCTGAGCCCTGCTCCCACCCAGCAAACACCACCCAGCCATCGGTCTCCAGGCAACTGCTAATTTTCAGGTCAGCAATTAATGCTGTCCATCAGAGCAATGACCAACCATGAGTCACTCCATGCCAGGTGCTGGGCCCACTATTTTTAGGACCTTAGAGTAGGGCTTGGTTACTAGCCATGGCAGAGGTCTGGCAAACACCCTGTGTGCAGGTGCTGAGTGCTCCCATGTGCTCTAGTGTTTTGGACAGGCAGAGTGAGCTGTTCCCTCTGGCAGCTGGTCTGAGTGCCACAAGGACCCCAGCTAAACAACCAACCAAACTGCTGGTGAGCACCTGGCAAAAGCACGTCTGACAAATATCTCACTGCAACAAGTGACAGCAATACTGACAGCAGCACGTGCATGATGGCATCCTGCACCGGCAAAGAAAGCCCCCTGAGACCCTACCAACCCTGCTGCATCACACTCACCTGCCACAGTGATGGTGTAGAAGGCAGAGTCCCCACCAGCATCACAGACGAACTCCCCTGTGTCCTGTGTCTGAGCGCAAGGCAGCACCAGCTTGCACTGTGACCCCTCCTGCTCGAGCACCAGGCTCTTGCCTGCCTCCACCTCCTCTCCATCCTTGTACCAGTGCACTGGGGCTGCCAGGCGGGACAGCTGGCACCACAACTCCACACGCTGTCCAGCCACGTAGGTGTGGGGGGCTTCCTCGTTGGAGCTGATGATCCTCACCGGCACCTCTGCCAGGGATAATGTGGGCTTCAGCATGACTGGCTGTGGCTTTCAGCCGCATGATGGGGGCAAGAGGCAGGGCAGGAGCACTATCAGGAGGTAGGGGCCAAGCTCCCACACACAGTCCCCAGCTCACCGGTCACGGTCACCACAAAGCTCACGGCATCATCCCCAGCATCACAGGTGTACACACCAGTGTCTGAGGGACACGCTGAGCGGAGGAGCAGCCTCCGCACACAGCCTTCTGCCTGCACTGCGATAACGTCATCCAGGGGCACGGCCTTGCCATCCTTCAGCCAGCAGACAGGGGCATCCGGGGTGGACACTTGGCATTCCAGCAGCACAGGCATCCCTGCTGGCACTTTCTGGAGCCGTTCGGCCTCAGATACTGGGGCAATGTGGACCTGTGGGGCTGAAAGACATTGAGAAACAGTGAGAAGCATCCTCCAGCATGACTGCCCCTGCTGCTGGGGACCTGGTAGGACCCCAGGGTGAGTGCTCTGATCACCTTGCACATGCAGGATAGCTGAGTCCCGCACACCACCAGACACGAAGGTGACCTGGGCCCCACTGTCAACCAGCCGTGCTCCCCGGATCAGCAGCGAGTGCTCCATCCCATGGCGCTGTACACTGCACCGGCTGCCTGCATCCTCGTCCTCACCCAGCCTGGCACCGTTGAGGAACCAGGATCCATGCACCGCAGCTGACAGCTCCAGGGAGAACTGTGCATCCTCACCATCCTTCACCCACGTGTCCTGCAGACCCCTCTCCAGACGAGCTGCTGGGGCTGGAGCACAGTCGGACTGAGCCCCAGTAGCACTGACTACCAGCACACTGTGGCACGACATCCCAGCTTTTGCCCGTCTCCTCACCAAGATGCACAGATCCAGGGAACTCCACAGGGCTGCTCCTGCCGTGCTTGTTGGCGGCAGAGACGCGGAAGCAGTAGTCGGCCTCCCGAGGCACACTGTCGCCCAGCACCCGCACGCAGCTGGGCAGGTCGGTGGCAAGGCACTGCACCCACTCCCCTCCTGCTGCCTCCCGACGCTCCAGCAGGTAGTGGCTGGCGGGGCGGAGGTGGGAGTCAGGTGCAGGGCACCAAGTCAGCAGAGCTGTGTTGCTCTCCACCACGCTCATCTCAGCTGCCACCGGTGCACTTGGAGGGTCGTGCTTCACACCTGCAAGTCACAGCCCAGGTTGCCTGCTTGGGGATTGCAGCGAGGCTCTAGGTGGGGTGGCAGGAGGGCTGAGTGGGGATACACAGCCTGTTTCATTGAGGATAATCTTTCTGATGGAGAGGATGGTCCTACTCCCATGTAGCATGCTGCTGGCTACAGGGGTTTGTGAGTGCCTGTGAGGCTGGCATCCTGGAGCTCTGCTCAAAGACCCCTTCCCAGAAAACACATTGCAGCATCACACCCCCAACATATTGCATGCCTATTCCATCTCCCCTTCTATGTCACCCCCCAATGAGCAGACAGGAGAGAGGACACAGGACCCCTTCAAGCCTGGAGCTTACACTTGACTCGGAGCTGGGAGGATGTCTGCGACTCTCCGACAGTGAAGGAGATGATGCCCGCGTCCTGGCGGGTGACGTGCACCAGCACCAGGAGGTGTGTCCTGCTGAAGCTCTTAAGCACAGTGTGGGGTGACTCCCTCAGCTGTAGCCCATCCCGGCTCCAGCAGCTCCCCTCTACCACATCCCGTGTCTCCACACAGAAAACTGCATTCTCCCCCTCCATCACATCCAGCTTCCGTGGCAGCCGCTTCACAATCACCCCTGTGGGAAGAGGTATATGAATCCCAGAATCCCAGAATCGCAGAAGGCAAAGCTGTGCTACCAGAGACCTGACCCCCACCTCGGACAGAGACCTCGGCGATGCTGCGCCCTTTGTCCTTCATCTGGCAGAGGTAGATGCCATCGTCATCGATGCGGGCATCACGGATGGTCAGGCGCCGCACCACTCCTTGCTCCTCCATCACATACTTGTGACTGGGCTGCAGCTCCCTGTCCTCCAGGTACCAGGAGGTGGGAATGGTCTCCAATGGCACCTGGCATTCCAACACTGCATCCTCCCGCTCTGCTACCTCCACATCTGCCAGCTGCACCTGGAACCGCAGACGGTGCTCTGCCACAGGAAGAGACAGGAGCTTAGGGTGTGTGGGGTACAGCACCCGCTGTCAGCCATTCACTCAAGGTCTTCCCAGCTCACAAAGCACGAAACCCTTGTCCCTCCTTTGCCCTCTCCATTGGCTTGCATGAGATGGACACTGCCTTGAGAAGCACATCCCCCAGAGCAGGGAGAACCAGGGCACAACCTGGGGAGACACAGGGATGCCCCCAGTATCTCAGCAGGGAGTTTTGAGGGATGCAGGAGCATGGAAGCCAGCCTGCTGCAGCAGGCATCTCAGTGAGGGGAGCAGTGGGGTGTAGGCTGGGGCTGCACCAGTTACTGGGTAACCCCAGCCACGGGCTGTCCCCATCTGGCTGGATGGCTCGGGGGGAAATTGGGCTGCCTCCAGAGCAGACTGTTGGAGCCGTGCCCTGCAGGGCTGCCTGCCAAAATCACTCAGCACTTCCAGGGGAATTTGTCACCAAGGCACCGTCTCCCTTCCCTGTTTGTGGCTGGACACTTGCAGCCATCCCAAGAAGCCACCCTTCTGTTTGCAAGGAGAGAGAGACATGGAGCAGGACACAGCTCCTGGAGATGCCCAGCATCCCCTGCTTCCAGCCCACGGCTCTGTCCTGAGGAGCCTGGGGTGACCCTGGCTGCACAGAGCAGGAAGGAGCCTAGAGATGCAGGGCTCCCACACAGACACACCCCTGCCAGACAAAATTCCCTGAACCTCCAGAACCCAGCCACCTCCAACACTTCTTGGACATGTTCCTACCTTTCACCTGGAGCTGTACTGCACTGAGGGTCTGGCCAGCAGTGTTGGAAGCGGTGCACATGTACAGCCCTTGGTCTTGGGGTTTGCAGTACAGCACCTTGAGGATGAAGTAGCCCTCCCGGTCCTCATAGATGAGATGCCTGCGGCCAGGGGCGAGAGGCTCACCATCTTTCTGCCAGATAATCTCTGGCTTGGGCTTGCCAGTAACATAACAGCGAAACTTGGCGTGCTTCCCTGCGCTCACAGCAAATGCCTTGGCCCCTGGCACCCTGGCTGGCACGATGCCATTGGGCACCCAGGTCTCTGGTCCAACGTGCCGTCCCGCTGCGTGCCGCCGCCACCGCTGCCGCTCCGCCAGTGCCTCGGGACCATCAGCAGGGGAGCCATTGGGGAGCCCGTCCAGCAGTGCCCGGGGTTCGACCAGGAGCACGGCAGCAGCCAGGGCCTCCTGGGAGCCACTGCGTGCCCGGCAGACATACACTCCCCCATCCTGGGGCCGGGCACTGAACAACTTTAGGAAGTGCCAGTCCTCTGGTTTCTGCCCCACTGCAAAGTGGCTGCTCTCAAAGAGGTCGGAGAGCTTGTGCCCATCCTTCTCCCACTCCAGCACCGGGCAGGGCTGCCCAGACACCCTGCAGGTGAACATCACGTCCTCCCCCCGGCACACCCGCATGGACGAGGGGGCAATGAGGAAGGCAGGTGCGACACTGTCTGAGCATCCTTCCTCCTCTCGGGCCTCTGTCAGCTCTACCCTGAGCGTGGTGGCTGCATAAGTCTCGCCAATACTATTCTTGGCCCTGCAGACATAGATTCCACTGTCCTTGGGGGTGGCACAGGACACCAGCAGGCTGTACATGTCCCCTTTGGACTCCATATGGAAACGGCCTGAGGGTTCGATGGTATTCTTGTCCTTTTCCCAGAGGATGCTTGGCTGGGGATCACCCATGATCTGGCAGCTCAGGACCACATTTGTGCCACTTTGGACTGTGAAGGCACGTGGATAGGCCAGGAACCTGGGGGCTCCCCCAAAACCCTCCATCACCAACTCCCCAGGGTCACGGCAGGCAGCTGGCTGGAGCAGCAGTAGGGAACATCAGCCTGGGGGGATGTACAGACAGACTAGATTGGTGACTCAGGCTTCATCAAAGAGATGGACCAGTGTGGAGCCCCCAACCAGGAGGGACCCACACCTGGAGAAAAATCCCCAGCATGGACACCCTGCTTCAGGAGCATCACCCTCATTCGGAGCAGCACAGCCCCACTGGATTTGCCATTTGCCAAATCATCCATTTCCCAGCCAGAGGCAATAGGAGAGGAGAAAAAGGTGACTCTTTGCACCCCGGGGGGCTGAGACACTTGCAGCCTATCCCAGAGTTGAAGAGGGGACTCCAGTTCCAGAGGTGGGGAACTCCTGCCTAGACAGGGAGCATGGGCAGCTGCTTGCTGGGTGCTGGGGCTGGAGGACAGCAGAGGAAAAAGGGCCCCCACCGGCCCCTTCCCCACCCGCCGAGCATTCACATTCCTGCAGTATCGGATGGTGGCAGAGCCGCATTCCTGCAGCATCTGGGCCGGCTCAGCGGGCAGGTGCTGACACGGGGCGGTCACGGGCGCGAGGCCCCGGCTGGACCCGGCCTGGGACTTCCTCCCAGACTTGGGTGGGCAGGGAACCCCCTGTGCCGGGCGGCCGCCCCACCGGCCGTGCCATGAGGCAAAGTGGGGCTCTGGGGAAGGGGTCCTCCTTCCAGAGAGTAGTCCCATAGGCAGGATCCAGCCCTTGTGCACTCAAAACCACAGCTGGAAATCATCACCCCCAAAGGGAAAAATGAAAGCCGAGGAGGTGGGTCCTGCATTTGGAGGGCACTGCCTCCATCCCTGGCTTTGTGGGTAACCGTGCCCACCATCAGGGGCAAGAGCGGGGCAGGGTGCTCTGTGCCTCCCCCTGGTAATTGCACCCCATCCTCTGCCCGCACCGTGGCTGGGACTGGGGCAGGGTCGTCTCTGGCTTGCTCAGGCAGGGGGAGGGGAAATAAAAATACTTCCTGAATGCGCCAGAGGGTAAGAGAGGGCTGGTCCCCAAGGAGCGACAGGGACTGCGGCGAGCTTCTCCTCCCAGAGCCCTACCCGGGACAGTGCACCCATTTAGAGCCATCTCCCCATCCACACACGCCCCTGCCCCGTGGCCACCCCACAGCAGCTCCTTTGGACACAAACGGACGGCTCTGATGGCTCAGCCGCACCATTGGGCCTTCAACCACTCCCTTCCCAGCCACCCTGCCCCAGGCAGCCCCCCAGCCCAGTCCCCTGCCCCACTCATGTACCTCGCTCTGCCACCTCTCCCCTGTGTCTCTCAGCGCCAGCACCCAGCTCCTGCTGCTTCCCCCAGCTCCCCTCCTGGGTGTCAGTGCTCAGGGACCAAATGTTACAAATGCCTGCAGCTGCTGTCCCCAAAAATACCCTCTGATGACACGCGGGGTTGATAAGAGCGAGCCTGCTCCATTCAGCGCCTCGCCGAGGCTGGGCTGGCCTACCTATGTATAGCAGCCCGGCAGGAGCCACCCCAGGGAGCTGGGGTGCTGCAGGCCTGGCTGTGCCTCTGTGCTGGCTCAGCCAGCAGCAAGAGACAACATGCCCTGTGGAGAGCATGGCGTGGGTGCACAGGGCAGGGTCATGGTGTGCAGAACTCTGAGCTGCACACCAGACTGCAGTGAGACAGGACGTGTCACACAGGACATGCTGCAGAGGGGGGGAAGTACTGCACTGGATGCTGCATGAGATGCCAGGCTGTATTGGATGGGATGTGCAGGGCACTGAGCTGCAGGAGGCATAGAGGGGATGCACAGGCTGCCTACCATCCACAGGGCAGGCAGGATTAATGGATAAGGAACACCTGGCAGTGTCCCCTCAGGTAGAGGTGAGAGGACGGGCACTGGGTCACCTTACAGCCCATGCCTCTCCTGCAACTTCCACCCTGTGAGCCAGCCCATGGCCAGACAGCCGGAACAGCACCCTAGGATCCTTCCTCTGGACCTGCTGCAGGGTCTCCAGCTGGCCTGGCTCTGTCTCTTCTGTTCTTCTTCCCCTGAAGCTGGGCCAGCCTTCTGTAGTCCCAGGCAGAGCAGGGACCTTTTGCCATCCCTCCTGCTTCATGTCAGGACCTTGCTAATCACTAGACTGTCATGGAGATGCCACAACCACCCCTCCCCTCAGCTTGCCCTTTCCAAGGCTCCATCCTCACATTTTAGCTGCCCTGGGGACTGCCACCTGTGAAGTGCCTCCCCCAAGCCAGAGCCTCACAGGGCTCTGATCCCCACCACGTCCTCTGCCATGGGGGGCACCCAGCATCAGCAGCTGCCAAGCTCACCCCCTCCATCCCTGTGAGCTTATGTTCCTGGCACCACCCTGCCCACAGCCCGGCCTCCCCAGCCCCACGCACCCACTGCTCCCGGCAGCATCCCCCACACACACCCCTTTGCCCGAGCGCCGGCCCCCCCCAGACCACACTGTCCTTGCAGTCCTCGCATTCCAGACGTCTCAGCGCTTTCACAGCCCAGAGATAATATTCACGGCGAGCAGACGTTTGCGTCAGTGTCAGATAGATCTCAATGCCACCCTGCCCCGGGGGGAGCACAGTGGGCAGACGGGCTGGGCAGGCAGGCAGAAGCCCGCGGCAGAGCCCCCCGAGCCACCCTGCTGTGTGCCCCATGGTCATGCTGCTGCTCCTGCACCTGCTGCCCGCCGTGCTGCCCAGCGCCGCCCTGGCCAGCTGCACCGCGGCGGGTGCCGACCGCCAGCTCATCCTGGCCAAGGTGCGGGCTCGGGTGCTGGAACATCTGAGTCCCCCCCTTCTCCAGGAGGAGCCACAGATGGAAGCAAGGAGGGTTCACCGGAGAGACGTCCTTGAAAACGCTGAAGTGGAGCCAGAGGAGCTGGAGGACACCTCCCAGGTGATCTTATTCCCTGCCACAGGTGAGAACATCCTGATGAAATGGAGAGGGCAGAAGGACAAAGCAGGGTGGGGGTTTGGAGCAATGCAGATGTTGAAGGATGGGGAGGTTGATATGGTGATCTGTGGGAGAAGGGGAAGAAGGTCCAGGCTGGGACATGGGCATGAGTGAGATTTGGTGGAGAGCCAGGGACAGAAAGGTATGGCAGGCAGGGACAGGCAGAACAGCTCAGGACAGACAGCAGAGGGACAGGCAGCACAAGAGGGTGCTGAGAGGCTGGGAAACAGCCTGCCAGGCAGGATGCAGAGACATGGGTAGGGCTGAGGAGCAGGGTGGAATAGGGTGTGATGCTAGGGAATGGGGTAGGATACTGGAAGGTGGGCTGGGATACTAAAGGACAGGGCACGATGCTGAACAATGGGGCAGGATGACCAGCTATAAAGCATGACAGCAGGAGATCGGGCAGAATGCTGGGGGATTGGATAGGATGTGCATGCTGATGGAAAGGGAACAGGATGAACAAGTATGGGACAGGACTGGGACATGGGCCAGGATGCTGGGGAGATGATCAGGATGCAGAGGATGGGAGAAGGGGACAGGATGACCAGCTTTGGGGCTGAATGCTGGGGGACAGGGCATGATATGGACTCTGGGGGAAAGGGGCAAGATAACCAGATATGGGGCAGGATACTGGGGGGCAAAGGTGACAGTAATGGACCAGCCTAGGCCATAGCAGGGATCAGCTGTGGGGCACAGCACAGCACAGCACTGCATCAGCTCCCCTGCACCCTGCTACAGCCCATGCCAGCAACCAGATGCCCTGCCAGCACTCCAGGGACCTCTGCAACATCCCACTTGCCATCTGGCATTGGGGATTCTCCCCAGGTCTGGGCGCACACCCTGATCATCTTTTTCCCCCCACAGATGTTCCATGTGAGCCCACACAGCCAGACAAGCTGCTAGAGGAAGAAGGGATTTTCACCTACCTCTTCCAGCCCTCAGCACACACCCTGAGCCGTGTGGTGACTTCTGCCCAGCTCTGGTTTTACACTGGTCCCTCGGCTGCCCGCAACCACTCGACCCCTGACGTGCTGACCCTGTCACCTCAGGGCCGGGTGCCGGTGATGGCCATGGCGGAGCGGACACCCGAGCACTGGACAGTGTTTCACTTGGCCCCAGTGCTGCTGCCCCAGCTCTCGCAGCCGCTCTTTGTGCTCCTGGTGCGCTGCCCTGGCTGCCCCTGCCTGGCTGAGAGGGACAAGATGCCCTTCCTAGTGGCTACCACCCGGGCCAAGGGCAGTGAGAGGGCTCGTCGCTCTGCCGTGCCCTGGTCCCCAGATGCTCTAAGCCTGCTGCAGCGTCCATCCGAGGAGCTAGCTGCCCACACCAACTGTCGCCGGGCTTCCCTCAACATCTCCTTCGAGGAGCTGGGCTGGGACAAGTGGATTGTGCATCCCAGCAGCTTTGTTTTCCACTACTGCCATGGGAGCTGCGCTGCAGGCCACGGGCTGAGCCACCGGCTGGGTGTGCAGCTCTGCTGCGCTGCCCTGCCCGGCACCATGCGCTCCCTGCGCGTCCGCACCACCTCTGACGGCGGGTACTCCTTCAAGTACGAGACGGTGCCCAACATCCTGGCCCAGGACTGCACCTGTGTCTAGGGCATCCTGCAGCCCAGCCCTGGACCAGGAGGAGTTGCTTTCCTAGTGGAACCCTGGCCACCGGGATGGGGAAGTTTGGCTGTACCACCCTCCCCTGCACAAGCCAGATTTTTGAGCTGGCTCAGGCACCATCACACTGCCAGAGTTGCCCTAGAGCCAGTCCCAGCTCAGAGCAAATCTGGGCATGGCAGGGCAGGGATAGGCACAGCCTATGGCAAAGGCATCACTGCCCTGACAAAGCCAGGCTGCTGTCTGCAACCAGATTAGCCCTCATCTCTCTCCACCTGCTTCCCTCCTGCAGTTCTGCACCCCCACAAAGATTGGTGTCTTGCTCCTGCTGCAGAGTTCAACAGCTCCCCCTGTGCTCCAGGCAGGGCCAGGCTGCTGCAACGGGATCAGGATGTGCCTGGGTGAGCCCATGCCGGGACCCCACACTGGTGGCAGGGCTGGCAGCACACGTGGAACCACAAGTGAGCCCTCTCTCAGCAGCACAGCTTGTTGGAAAGCTTAATGAGATGAGTGAAATAAACCTGTTCCTTTTACTAAAGCAGCCTGGAAATGCCAGCTTCCACCAGAGGCAGCCAGGGAGGTGGTGTGTCGTTGTGCAATGGGATATGACCTCCCCAGGTGCTTCTAGACGGAGAAATGAGGGGATGGGCAAATACTGTTAAAGGCATCCAGCTCTGATTTGGGGTACCAGAGAGGGGACTGGAGTATGCTGGCCAAAATGGGCATGGTGTGGCTGGGTTTGATCCTGCCCCAGGCAGAGCAGAACAACATCCCTTCTGCTCCAGGCAACAGGTTGAGCAGGAACAGAGGCAGCAGAGGGCTGAGACATGGGGATGGTGGGAGGATGGGAAGGCAGAGGAAAGCCCCTCACCCGGCCCCCTAACAGTGATAGGGCCAAATAGGAATGTGGCCAGTGCAATCCCTCTCCATCAGGACAATAAAGGCTGCCCCGGCCGCAGCCGCAGCCGCCTCCGCACGGCAGGAACAACTGAGTCACCCTGGGCAGCAGGGAGGTCCCAAGGCACGCAAGAAAGCTCCGGCCCAGACGCACAGGATTCCCTTCCCACCCCTTCCTCCCAAATGAGCGGATGCAGAAGTTCAGTACAAAACGTCTTCAGCCTTTACTAATATAGATATTAAAAAAAAAAGAAAAACAGAGTGACAATCATTTCTGAGTAAAAAACAACGCTACAAAAGTCCTCATGTGACCCAGGCTGAGATGATGAGGAATGCTCCACTGGCTCCCGGCCGAGCCCAGCTCGGGGCACCACGTCCCCACACTGTGAGGCCAGAGTCTGGCTCCGTGCAGGGGGTCCCAGCCCTGCAGCCAGAGTGGGAGGAGACAAGTTTTGGTCCAAGGGGGGCCTGCCAGGACAGGGCGGAGGCAGTGGGAATGACAGCTCCTGACCTCTGCACAGACATTTCCAAGCAGGCAAGCCCCACAACTCATATCTGCATGCCAGGATGCTGAGCAGCTTGGCCCTCCAGGCCACAAATTCACTTTCTGGCAGCACAGTGCCACCAGGACCCCTCCCACTCCCTCCAAGAGTAATGCCAGCCCAGCACTCTGTCCCACAGCTTGGCCCGGCCAGCGAGACCCCCAGTGGGCTCCCCTAAGTCCCCCACACCTCAGGGGGTGGTACCAAAATTGCCAGCACATGCACAGCATCGGCTGGTGCTGCCGTGGGTGGCAGAGGGCATGGGGGGCACAGGGAGGTGTGAGGACAACATGCTGGGGAAAATGGGTGTGGGAGGAGGAAAAGTGGATGAAACAGGAGATGGGGGGGCACAGGGCTAGAGTGGAGATTGGGATGGAGTATAAAAATGCCAGGGTGCACATGTTGATGAGTTTATAAAAACATACAAAAATAAGATATTCCCTTTTTGAAAATTAAGTAGGAATGAACCCCACGGCCCCCTACCCCTCTGCTGCCCACCGGGACAGGGCTGCCCAGACTGCCCCGCTGGGCAGGCGTGTGGCATCCTTTGCCCTGTGCTCCTGGCAGGACGCCTATCCCACGGTGGCGGTGTTGACACCGCTGTTGTCCCTGGCGGCACTCACAGCCCTGTGGGGAGCAAAAAAGCAGATTAGCACCCACCCCGGGGGGAATGGCACCCTCTCTCCAGGGGAGCCTCGGGGCAGCCCCCCATGCCTTCACCCAGTGGGCCGTATCCATCCCCATCCCGGCTCACCCGTGGTCCTGTCGCAGGCGGTGGTTCCCTTCTCATGGGCGAGGTTGAGGCGGTTCTGCTCGGCGGCGATGCCGTTGGCCTCGGGACTGCTGCTGCGGGCAGGACTGGGGGGCCGTGGCGGGGGCTGGAGGTGGAAGGCCACCTCCAGGTGCTCTTGGGCCAGACGCAGGTGCTCACGCAGCCGGTCCAGCTCGTGCACTGGGGGAGCTCCAGCCAGGGCAAAG
>VYXF01006634.1:0-19377 GCA_013397295.1 Polioptila caerulea
TTTTTTTTTTTTACAGCTGGATATCCAGAACTTTCTCAAATCTCTTCCATAATAATAATAATACTAAAAACAGTCATAACAACAACAATAAAAACAGTAACATTATTATTGTTACTATTATGAGGACATGTTATGATAAGACAAGGAGGAGGAGGGTAGATTTAGCTTAGATATTAGGAAGAAATTTTTGCTGTAAGCATGGTGAGGCACTGGAACAGGTTGCCCAGAGATATGGATCCTCCATCCCTGGAAGTGTTTGAGGCCCAGCTGGATGGGGCTTTGAGCAACCTGGTCTGGTGAAAGTCCATGCCCATGGCAGTGGGGCTGGAACTAGATGATCTGTCAGGTCCCCTCCAACCTAGACCAGCCATGATTCTATTACTATTCTTACTAGCAGTAGTAGTAGTATTGCAATTTATTTAAAAATAAAAAGAGGACTGTGTGGACATAAGCATTTTAAAACACTCAAGCTGTAAGGTTTACTCCATGTCTGGTGTTGGAAAGGAGGCAAGTAACCAAAACCCCTATAATTTGAGGTTTTGACAAAGGCTGAGGCTCAAATTTCTTTGGTAGTAGTGTGTGAAAGAAGAAATGAAGTAATTAATTCTGAACGAAGAATAGTGACAGAAGTTGCAGAGGTTCTAAAATACTATAATCCTCTTTCAGAAAGCAGTTCCTGTTTATGTCTCTCCAGTGATCAAAGCTAGAATGGGTCCTCTGTGTCATCTGCAGTTTTTATAGACATCCAAACTGTCTTTTGCTCAGAGCACAGATGCTCTTAGAAGTCTTAAGAGATGAGGAGCCCTGTCAGTCAAACCCTCTGCAGAAGCCCTCGAAAGGGGTAGGCATTATCCAGTTGGAAAGCACTAAACAAAGATAATTAATGTAATTTAGGACTTTCCTTCTGAGAAATATGATATTCTAGCAGAGTTTGTAAACAAAGAACTCAGAAAGGATAAAGAAGCCCTTTATTTTGTACTGACAACTAAATATTGTTTTAAAATATAGTAGTTCTAATCCAAAACACAAAATTGTACTCTTGTGTATTGTGATGTGTATTAGGTTGATATCATATAGCGATGCATTAGGTGGCACTCTCAGATCATTAAATCCAGTTTATTCAATTTAGCAGCTCTTGATGTGTTGCAGGAAATAAAACCTAAGCATACGAAATTGGACAGTGAGATGGTTTGTGTAGTATGTCTAACCCAGGCTCCTCCAGGAAAACCGACTTTGCCTGGAATTCCTTCGCCGTGCAGTACGGAAAACAGCCACAGGATGGAGCGTTTGATCAAAGAGCCAGGAACGCAAAGTTTTCCGAGTAGCTGTATGAGTACAGGAGGGGTTAGCATTGGAGCAACAGAGAAATCAACGAGCAATAAGCAAATACCAGGCCTACCAGAGTTACCAGCTGCAAAATCTTTAGGAACAGCTGTGAACTCAGCCTTTGAATCCACACCCTCAAAAGCCAGCAAAATTATACCAATTTTCAAAGGAAAGTTGATGCAAATGAATGGAAAGATCACAAATCAAACAGACAGGAAGAAAAGGGAAAATGCTGAAAGGCATTCACCAATAAAAAGTATGGGTATTTCATCTTCTGTGCTGTCTGTGCACAAATCCAGTATAACTCAGCTTTTCAAACACATTCAAAATATTCCAGTCAAAACTCCTACTGACAGTGGCGTGCTTCAGGTAAAGAACATGAAGACAAACAAAAAACATGGTACACCCGTATTCCGATGGAAAACCCAGTCTAGTGGACAAATTGCTAATGCTGATTTTTCTGAAAACCCAGATTCAGGTGAGAGTCCAAGTGAAGTCAATCACAAAAAGGCAAATTCTCCATTCTTTCTTAAGAATATTGGGCCAGTGCTTCAGAAATCAAACACCAGTCCATGTCTGAATACACCCAAATCTCCTACTTCCAGTGCAAGAAGGGGGAAAACGTTTGCAAGTCAAAATACTACCCAATTTCTTGAGAAACAACACCAGTCAAAAGAAGTGCATTTGCAGATTTGTAAATTAGACAATGAAATGACAAATTCCGGTTTGTCACTGCAACTAACAAAGAGATCAAAAAAAGGAGCTGGGTTAAATATTCATGAATCTGTCTTCAAAGATACAGTGTGCGTGGCCAAAAATGAAGAAAACAAAGCAGCATGCCACTCCAAGGACTGTACTGCTGAGACAACCACTCATCATTCCAAACCTAACTTTGAACAGGTACAGTAAAGAACAGGGCTCATTCTCTCTGCTTCTCACAAATTCAAAAACAACGTTAAGCAATAAAGAGCATGACTTTCATCATGTTCTACCTTCATTCTCAATACAGTTTTCTAAAATTCTACCATATAACTTAATGTTTTCAGCCACTCTGCTTTTTTTCTGAAAGGGAAGATGATTTACTGTGTTTTATGAAATAAACACTTCTTTATTTTGGGACTTTCATGTTGGGATAATTAGTTTTTCTATGTTTTAGACAGTTTGTCCAGATCTGTGTGAGGTTAACATGTTGACATTTTTTTGGTGTTCAGTCTCTCTCCATATAAAACCATATTAATGGAATAATTACTTTGCCATCTAATTTTTCTGAGATTCTCCCTGCATTTCATTTAAATAAATAGTTGAGCTGGTTTTAAGTGCAATTTTTATGAGGATGATATTCCATATATTGAGTACATGGATGAAATGTCTTGGGCTTATCACATTTTTCATCTATACAATGTAATTTGGTGGGTTATCTGAGTTTTGTGTGATTGAGGGCACCTTTTGAAAAAGCAAGTAATTTTAAGAGTTGGAGATCTTGTTCAAAATGTTGTGGGGTGTTTTTCTAATGAAGGCATAAACTTCTGTACTTCAAGATGATTACAGGGAGCAACTATCTGATGTGTGAAACACTGACCTCAAAACTGACTTTGCCAGTCAAGGAGAGCAACATGGAAGCATCTGTAAAGAAAGGCTGTGCCAGAAAAAGACAGGTAACCCCCCCCCCCACACACACACACGTACTCTCCTTAACCCAGTCCAGAAAGACCTAATTAAGACATTAAAAATTGTTTAAAAAATTTTAGTATGTTCCAATTAAAATGGGCAGGCTAAGAAATCTTACTGACCTCTCTGGATAAAATTAACCTTAACCAGGATAAAATTAACAGCAACCATCAGGTATGATACTGGCACTTGAAGAGTTCATTTAAAATGTTTGTCTCCAGCAAAAGATGGTACTGAAATGTTTAATGATGTTAGTATTTCTGAAGCAGATTTTCTGATTCTACAGAAAATTCTATTCTGCCCAATATATCTCTGGGTGTTCTCAGTGGCTCTGTGTGTTTTTCATCTCAAGGAACTGAATTTAGCAACATTCTGTAGAAATGACTTTTTGTTTGGTTGTGCTTTTAAGGCCAAATACAAGACAATTCTGGACATTTTAATTGTAATTTAAAGAACACAGTCTATGCTCTCTGTGGAGATCAGAAGAGGCCAGTGCAGCAACCCCAGGGGCCTGCTGCAGGAACACACTCATACCCCAGAGCTCGAGCTGCAGAAGGGAAGAGAGGAGTTTGTGTGGAAGCGCCAGCCCAGCTGCTCTGAGCTGGCCCCATCCAACTGCAGCTGGAAAAGGCCCTTCCATAGAGCCACAACTGAGTCACTGGTTACAGGCCCAGCATTGCTCTGCTACAGCAGTTGAGCCACTCTCACAAAGAGAAGAAAACCATCAACTAAAAATAGCTGTTTATGAGAAAAACAAAGCCAGGGGTCTGGGTATTGAGGGGAGACTTCCACCACAATAAAAGTTAATGAAGTTCTTAGCCTGCCACTGGGAATGACTCAGACAGCAAAGGCTTGTGAACATGGAGAGCTTTTAGCTGGTCTGGCAGCACTGCTGGAATGGGGAAGGGGCACTGCCCTGTCCTAGTCAGGAGTCACAAGTGCCCCATGCATTCCTCACTCTCCAGGCAGGCTGTGAGTAGCCAGATACCTGCCTGAACCCTGCAAGCTACTTTTGGGAAGTGTCAGGACACAGCAATTTCTCACTGCCACACTGCTACTGCAGTGCTGCCATTTCTGGACTCAAGAGAGGTGGATGCACAGCTCTCAGGAAGCCTCATTGGGGTGTCAGGAATAGGAAAGAGACTCGTCTTTTAACTGGGGTAGGGATGGACTGATGTTTATTAGGCTGATTCCTCCTGTGCTTGGATTTAAATATAATGGTGCTAACCGGGGACACTGCTAAACACATGTCTGAAGAGTAAGCCTTTGTCATTACTGATCATCAGAAATGATAGTTGGTTTTGAAAGTAAAGGGCAATTTCAAAGTAACTGTGGTCCTAATTATTTAGCCACTATACTTATAAACATATTTTATTTATATTGGAAAACACAGACTTTAATTAATTACTTCTTATTCAATTAAGCATTTCACTTAGAAACAACTTTTTTAATTGAACTTTTAGCTTAGTATTGCTGCTTCATTTGCTTTATTAGTTTTTGCCCTTTTCTGTTGTCTTGTTTTTGCAAGCAGAAAGAAGAAGGTTATTCAAAGTTAAAGAGAGCCAAAAGAAGTAAAACTTCTGCTTAAGGTATTCTGGAGAATTAAAAGAAAAGTGAGTACGTTTATTACAAATTTAAAATATTTTCTTTTTGTAAAATAATATCACATGTCTCTAGTAGTTCCTACGCTTTTGGATCATGATGATGATATCAACTGTCTGCAAAGGAACCACTTTACTAAAGAAAAGGCTTCTAGAGCAAATTGAGGAGGTAACTGATGCAAAGGACACTAGCAAATAAAGCATTGTGCTTTTTTTATGAAACAAACGATGTTTAAAAACAGCATTTTGTGCATACTAGAACTTAAAAGTTTGACATTAATTTTTACTTTGATTGGCTCATTTTTCTCTCAGACTGAAATAAGCCTGGTTTTTGGGCTTCAAAGTTTCACTTGAATTGGAGCCGAAGTTAAAACCAAAACCCATTAAAGTGGAGCTGTGTATATAATTTGATATCATCACAAGAGAGATGGCTAAATGTTCTTGTGTTGCTGAGATCTAATCACAGGACAAAATTGTCTGTCATAAAAACTGAATAAATTTAGTTTTGTGATAAGATATTTCAACCCACATTGTGGATGGTTGTCAGTAATAGTCTTGCAGGATAAAACAACTTGTCCTTTGAACATTCCTTTGAATATCAAGAATACAGTATTAGGATATTAGAATAAGAAGCTCACTAGGGTTAAGGATTGAATGCCTATCACAAATTTTCAGTAGTAAAACGTGCAGGAGACAGTAGCCTGAACAGTTAACTATTTCAGAGATAAATGGAAGTATGTTTATTCAGATGAAAATATTGATGTAAGCACGATGATCACACAGACAGAACAGCACAAAAAATGTACATTGTACAAAGCAAATAGAAAAACAGAGCAATAAGGACAAAAAATATAAATTTTGCATCTTTTAACCTGGCTTTTAGCTTCAATGGAAGTGATAAGAAGTAGCCAAATGTACATTTTGTCTCAGAGATGCACTTTTATAGCCTTCCTTTCCTCATTGAGATATGTTTTTCTCCAGTGAACAAATATATCAGTTGTGCTTTTCCTAAAGAAATTCTGTGGTGTGAATGGAAACTTTCCATCTCTGGCCTTCACCCTTTGGCATTCAGCATATTCTGTCCCTGGGTTTAACATTTCATCTCTCCTGCTTCAAGCCAGGCAGTTCAGGCATGGGCCTTCTTCAGAGGTGATCTGTTCTAATGATCAGCACAAATATCCACAGGTTGAAAGTCTGTGACTTTCACTGAGAACTGATGACCAGAAGTGGTGTCTCTGCAAATGGTCAAAACTTTACTTTTTGACTCTGATTTCTTTTTTTTTTCTTATTTATGAGTTAAATGCCACAACATTCAGTCAAACATGGTAGACAACACTTAAACCCCAGAGAGAAAACATTGTCTTCTATACAGTGTTTAAAATATGATTTCCAAGAATACCACTGCTAAGGATTTTTCATTGGTGTTGATGATTTGGAGCTAAAACAACTTCTGCTGTTGGATTCTTGCCTACAATTTTGATCCTGAAAAGCTGGGCTCTAAATTCCTTTATTATGTATTACTACATATGCATTCAGAGTGCATGTTTTCATTTGAACACTCGGGAATTACATGTGAGTTTTCAAATTTACTGAGTAGCAAGATTTATGTGTGAGAAGTCCTTACATTGGAATTCAGTGATGTAGTCAGCAGGAAGGACTTTGTTCTATAATTCATGACAAAAAAACCCCACATTTTTTACAATTATGTTGCAGAATGGGTTAGTTTTCATGACGTATGTGCCAAGTTGCACAGCCTCTTGACTTTCCAGGAAATCACAGGATAATCCTAATTTTTTCTTTGTTTTGTAGGAGTATGTTAATAAAGCAATGTGAGAGAAGTATTTAACATTTCAAGAAACGGAACATTTGATTCTAATACTAAGAGTCTCCATGCTTAGTTCTTTGTTAATGGAAGTCACCCTATCATTTTCAACATCAAAAACTACTGTGAAAGGGAAATTTGTTTTCTAAGACAAATCAGAAGAGCAGAGCTTACAAAGGACAGCATGTACCACTACAGAAAGATGTTATAAAACAAGCATTTGCAGCATTGCAAATGTTGGTGGAAGAACAGACATATTAAAAATGGCAGCACTGAAGCTTCCAAGCTTTTTCCTGCAAAATCTGCAAAACTCTTCCTGTGGTTCTGCTCCTGTGTTGTAGTGAGATACTGACCTTTGGTTTCAGTTGCCAGATTTCATTTAGCAAATGAGAAGATACAAATTAATCACAGACAAAAACAATACCAGGATTTCACCTGAAAGTATTTGCTGTTATTACTGTAAGGATATTGTGTGAATAGGAGAGTAAGGTAGGAGGTCCACACAACTAGAATTATATAAAAAATTCTCAACAGTTTTGGGCTGAGATCTATTGGACTGTTTCTCCTAAAACATGCATCTCTCAAGCCAACATTTAGGAATTTATCTTATAATTTTGAAAGCTATTCTACAGAAATTTCAACTGTCGTTCAAATGCTTTCTTCATGTGAAAGAGTAGGGTAGATTAATGTCTTTCATATGTAGTGAAAATATTTGGTTTCATTTAAAAAAAGATTCTGAAAATGTTCAATCTTTCAATGAAAAAGCAATTTATTTTATGATGGGGAAAAATATCCTAATGAAATCTAGTAGCAGAAATAACCTTTGGGCTGTGAACATCAGTAGGTTGCTGGTACTTAAGTACTCAAGACATAACCCAAAAAAGAGTTGCTATTGTAGGATCTTTTTCTGTTATCCTATCCATTTTCCATTGCTGTGGGATTGTTTCAGATTAGGATTTAATTTATTGCATGGTTGACCATTTATAAATGCTAAAGAATGATGTCTTAACATGCCATCTCTTACTTTCTTGTAGAGTTAAGGATGTGTTTTGGCTGCCTGACCTCAGCCAAAGGTTCAGAAAATGTGAATAGATTTCTGCAACAGAAGTTCCTTCTTCCAACACCACAACTGACTGTGATATTTTGAGGGCTTTAAATTTAAAAACCCAGATCTAAGATGATAAATCTGTGCATAATACCACATATTTATGATGGAGATAATTCTTTCTTGTTCTATATAAAAATGCAGACATTGAATTTGAATGTAATGAACACAAACTTTGTAAACTGAATGCAAATACAGACTTGGGAATAGAGCAAAATTTTTTTCCTTCATATTATCCATAGAGTTCTCAGTTGTCTTTTTTTTTTCTTCTATGATGCAAACTTTTTAAATGTTTTCCTCCATGCAGGTTCCCAAGAGGGCAGTAACCTACTTAAGAATCTCTGAACTTTGTGTATTTTGCTGTTTGTCACTGGTAGCTGTTTCTGGATGAAAATTTGAGGGTTAAATACAGTCAAGTGAATCCATGTATCATCAACTTCTTCAGACAGTTCAGGTTACTAAGCCTCTAATGCATTTGAAAATTTAACTAAATTGTTTAGTTTTTGATTCACATTATGTATATCCTGCTACTTGCTTACATAGTTAATCATTCTTCCAAATTATTTTGTTGTTTCTAGTTGGGTTTTTAAAGATAAAGTATTTAATTCTTTGTTACAGTGTCTGGGCATGTTTGATTCATCAGTAAAAATTCCCAAATAAGTTTCCTTGTCAAGTCAAATGATTGGAAAATAAACAATTTTATTCCTACGGGAATAATTTAAAGGCTGGATTTGACTCAAGCTTCATTAATTCTTGTTGTAATTTTTGATGACTTTTCAGTTTGAAACTGCTCTGTAAAAGATTATTTTAAGTTTAATTGACAACCCCATTCTTCAGGAGTTCATAGAGAACCTGTAGTTGCCCTTTGATTAATTTTGTTGCTCTAAGTGTGGCCTCAGTGACCCACATCAACATACAGATACAAATATATCCACATATATAGGATTGTTGCCTCATAATCACTGCTTTGAAGTGAATATTATTGTGTTATTGTGTTATTGGAAAATAAGAATCAAATGTCACACCAGCTCCTAAACTCAAACGTTACAGAACTGTAGTTTAACGCTTGTTTTGGACATAGATTTGCAAGTCTTGTTTTCTAAAGGAATCAATAAAATGGGACTTCATGCCCTTCCTGAAACTTTTTTTTTTTAAGGTTTATATTGCAATAGCTGTATTTCCCTTCATTTTTCTGTGCTGGATTTTGTCCTGTTACTATGACAACTTTTGTTTTGTTTTGTTTTTTCTTGAATGGTGACTGTCAACGTAGCTCTAATTTCATGGTGCCCGTGTTTAAAAGGAAGTGAGCTCTTCAGCAATATGTCATTTTCTCATACATAATACAAAAAAAAAAAAAAAAAAAAAAAAACCAACAAAACCCAAAACAAGCCAAGACAAATAATAAAAGATGTTAGTTATATGCTCAGCGAGAAATCAAATTGTATTTACATTTTGTCTGTAAGCTGGTATACAAGGCTACTTTTCAAATGCTGTGGTTTAGTTGCCTTTCATAGGTTTGACTGTAACTGATCTTTCTCCTGTCTTACATGGAAAAGCCTATAGAGTAGTTGCATTTCTACCATGCTATGTAAACTAGTGTTTTGCCTGATCTGTTTCCAATTGTTGCTTTTAAAATATTGCTAGCTGCCAATATTTGTCTTGTATTATCACAGAAGTAATTTTGCACTATTTTTGCCCTTTCAAATGTTTACATAATTTTGTGTTATCCAATACTCAAAATGCAGAAAAACTTCTTTATCTCAGCTCCAGTGTGTTGCAATTAAATAAACTGTTGAGTTACTCATCTATGCTAAATTGCCAGCTACTTCCTGGTCTAAACTGTGGGGGAGAACCCTGTTACTCCACCCCACCCACCTGCCCCTTGTAAATGCATGGGGAGGTGTTGACAGTGAGCAGAACTGCACTGGGTGCAGGAGTGGTGGTGGTGGAAATGCCACTAGGGAAGGAAGGATTTGTGCTGTGACTGCCTTGAGAGGATTTGGTGATGCTGAAGGGACCTTTGCTGCTGCCTTACTCTTCACTGTTTGTGTGGAGGGCTTGTAAGAGCCCACCTCAGTTTCTGCTTTTAATCAGTTCTCACTGGCTGGGCAGAACATCCTCCTGTCTGGCAGTTGCCAGAACCTGTCAAAGCACAGGAATCCTCAACATCCAGGATCACATGGAGCTTCCACATGTGATATCTGCAGGCTTGGTTTCTCAAGATTAAAGAAACAGTCTACTCCACAGGTCCCAAAACACATAAATGTACATAGGAACAAGTGAAGGTGTAAAAGGTTAAAACAATTCCCAGGTGTGAGAAGCTGGTGAAGAGGTGAGTTGGCAAAAATCATCACTAGTCCACTGACATCTGATGGGTTTTATAGTGTTTTATAGCTTTGCCATCAGTTCTTGAATCATCTGATTCTATATCTAAGTCGATTCAGATTTACTAAAGCTTTCTTTGGCCTCTGTATTAGAGGATTCAGCAAATATTTGTTGAGTTGAAGAATTCATTATGAGTTCACAATATTTAGTAAATATGCATTTCCAGAGAGTGATCTTTCCTCACATGTATTCCTAAGCTGACGCTGTTCTTATCCTCCCTCATCTTCACAGATGTAAGCCAGAGGGAATTTTTATGTACTTTAAATTGGCATATGCTCAAGCCCTCTGTCAAATCTCAATTTAAAAGTTTACAGATTATCTTATAAGTGCTTATAACTGCAGGGAAGGTTGCTGTTTAGTTCCTTTGGTGCCAGCCTCATACCAGCTCGTGGTTCAAACCAGATGGTTTGAAAATAATCTGGAAGTATTATGTCACTGTAACACAAAGTAATTTAGCAAATACAGCACTTTAAGAACTTTGGGCTGCATGTTTTGTAGCACCAACATGCTCATCCTACCTTCATGCAGAGCCAGGTACTGAAGAATTGTGGTATCTCCTGAACTAGTTCAGGAAAACACCCCAACCCTGCAATCATACAGTATTTGTCTCTCTTTGCAAATCTGAGAGGTTCCATTGACCCATGCATAGCACAGAGCAGCAGCTCAACCTCTCACTTAAAAAATTTTCAGCCAGGATGAGCAAGCCTGTTTCCCCTGGGATATGTGCAGAACTCAATGCAAACTCTGAACATCTTAATCCCCCCAGGCTAGTGTTAGAATCTGGAACAAGACAGTCCAACTTTGCTGGAAAATATGTGAAAATTGTTTCCAAAGAACTTACAGATCCACACATATCTTCTTGCAACCCTTTTTTATTGTTCAAAACAATGACAACAAATTTCTTATTTAACCCAATATGTAAAAGAGATTTAAACTTGTTCCAGTGGGAGAAGTTCAAAAGTATTGAAGGCTAACATGTCTGATCTTCCTGCAGGAAGCTCTTTCTCTGTGATTAAATCATCATTTTCAGAGAGAAACTTCTGTCCTATTGTGTTAACAGCTAAATACGTGTGTATGTTTATATACAAACATGCACACACATATCTGTATGTATTAGAGCATGTGTGTGAATATGCACATACATACATATGGCTGTGCTTCATGAGAGATGTTTAAAAATATACTGAGTGTGTGTAATGTGAAATATGTTATTCTAGTACAGACAGTTCAGATTGGGCAGCAGTGATGGGAAGTTCCTTTTTGCCAAGGACCAGGGGGTGGTGCAAGAGGGATAATTTTCATCTTGTTTCCCTGAATCCCCCGTCCACAACACAAAATTCAATTTGCAATGACAGGAGATGCTGCCAAAGCATAGCTGTTTTTAACTGTGCTGAGCTTAATTAAACACTATTAAACCATCAACTACTATCTAAATAAATCAACAGTAAGAGAAGTGTGCTGATAGCTGCAGATTGCAGTACAGTTACGGCATGAAATCTTGGGTGATGCCAACTCAGCAGTGAAGGTAAAACTTTATCTCTTCTCTGTGTGCCAGGACCTACCTGTTCCAACACTCATCTATGCATTGCAGGTGCCTAGGAGTTGAAAGTGGTCACCTGGGTGGATGATCCTAAGCTGAACTTTAACATTAATAAGCACAAAGCATGTTGTTACATGCTTCTCAGCTTCCACAGTCCAATAAAATTCATTTCCCTTAATTATGCGTAGTATCACAGAACAGATTTTGGCAAGAAGAAACATTTGTCTTGCAAAGCTGTTGGCCACCTGTCTCAGGGTAGCCAGTGACTACCAGGGGATGGTGACCAGGAGGTTGAGGGAGGGGATTTTCCCCCTCTGCTCTGTTCTCGTGAGACCCCACCTGGAGTGCTGCATCCAGCTCTGGGCCTGCCAACACAAGAAGCAAGTGGGCCTTTTGAAGCAGGTCCAGAGCAGGGCCCCGAAGGTGATCAGGGTGCTGGAGCATCTCTGCTGTGGGGACAGGCTGAGGGAGCTGCAGTTATTCAGCCTGGAGGAGACAAGGCTCTGGGGCCACCTCACAGCAGCCTTCCAGCCAAAGGGTACAAGAGAGCAGGAGAGGGACTGTTAACAAGGGCATGGAATAACAGGACACAGAGTAATGGCATTAAACTGAAAAAGGCAGGCTTAGATGAGATGTTAGGAGGAAATTCTTCCCTGTGAGTGTGGTGAGGCACGGGAGCAGGCTGCCCAGAGAAGCTGTGGGTACCCCATCCCTGGGAGTGTTCAAGGCCATGTTGGATGAGACCCTGAGCAACCTGGTCTAGTGGAAGGTGTCCCTGCCCATGGGAGAGGGGGTTGGAACAAGAGGATCTTTATGGTTCCTTCCAACTCAAAACATTCTATGATTCTATGAAATCAGCTAAATCTGCTCAGTGCCTAAGTGTTTTCCAGAATAAAAATAAGAAGGGTTATTCTCCTAGGAGGTGCAAGCAAGAAACCCCTATATCTACATATCCAAAAGAGAAAGATGCCTATTTAATTTTTTATGTCACCTTTTTTATTACATTATGCAGCAGAAATATTTTTATTGCAACTGAAGCTTCACGTCTCTGGGATATTTCAAAGCACATGAGGTAAATGAAGCTAAATGTGACCTCTGCTGAAGAGGGAAAAAAAAGAGGTGGTAAATCATAATTCAAAATTATAACATGTAGTTCTTAGTCTTCAAAATAAAAAGTAAAACCAGAACATTAACTTCATTTATTTTCCATTTATACAATGGAAAATAATATGGGAAGAATTAAAATGGTAAAGCAGATAACATTCTGCAGCTTACTGTGCAGATTTTAGTGTATGTGGCCAGCACTGAAAAGTACTGAAGTAGGTGTAAATTCAAACATTTTTTAACCAGGAAAATTCTGTAGCTCTCCTTGTATTGCAAGAGAGACTTCAGTAAGGCTCAGTTCCATAAGTTTGTGTTTTCTGGGATTTCAGCTTCTTCAGCTTCTTTTTAGAATTTTGACAAAAGCTTTCCATTGTATAACAGATTTTGCAGCTCCTGTATGGAATGCCCTCAGTAAATTGCCACCCAAAGTGAGCACGTTGTCCTAGGTTATTATTTTTCAGTCTCATACTACTAGTTGAATACTCTGCCTCTGCAGGTTTTTGTTTTTTTTTTAATTTAGAAAGAATAACAATAAAATCCAAAATTTGCTCATCAGTGAAAGCAAATCATTCCAGTAATGGAAAACACATATCTCCCAATACCTGGGAGCTCAGCCAGCCCAGCTTGATATTAATCATACATATTCATTAATTCTCATTTAGAGATGAGTAATTGATGTTAGCAGTATAGGTGTACATAGTATGAGCCACTATTCAGCTCTAAAGGGAAAAACAACACCAGTTTGGGGATTTCATGTCCACAGGGAATACTGGATAAACATACATCCCTTGGACATTGCCATGCCTGCATCTACTGAAGTCTGAGGTTGCAGCTGGGTGAGGGGTGCTGAACTGCACTCCCTCGGACCCTGCACTCCCCTGGCACAGCCAGATCTGCTGCCCTTTGTACCAGAATGCCAATTTTACCTCTTTTCCCAGGCCTTTTCTGGGCTGCAGGGAGCCAAATGCGTGGAGTGGGCAAGAATCACAGAGACACTCCTTCAGAAAGCTGATTTATATGTTTGACATGCGACTACAGAGATTAATTTATTTTAAATTACTTAAATTAAAAGGCTAAAAGCTACTTACTTTCTAGTGATAGTAATTGTTAGTGATAATAAGCCTAAGGGAATTTGTTATAACAGTTATGCTGGGAGTTTTAGTACTTTGTATGCCTTAACTTTTGCAGCTTTATGGAGAAAAGTTCTCATCCTACTGGGATCTTTTCAAATATTAATGGAAATTTCAACTTGCGCTATAGAAAAAGATCTCTTTTGAAATATTTTGGTTTTTTCCAAACTTCAGTTTTAAAAAAATTATTTTTATGCTATTATATGGAATTTCAAACCCAAGATGGCGATCTAAAGCAGTCATAATGACAACTGGAAAGGAGAAATCTCACAGAAAGTCTCTGTAGATTAAATAGAAAAAGATAGAGAGAAGGAAAGTTTTTTGGTGAACTAAGCCCATTCCCTGCCGAGGGGGAATACGCCCCCCTGAACGTGTGCCCGCCTCGCTGGAATCTCATCTGAACCTACTGAGTTGTGCATCGGTAATGAGATAGCATGGAAGGTATGCATCATTAATTTTTAAGAGAGCTACTCTTAGAAGAAAACGATCAGACTTTGTGAAGAGTGTAATAGACCTGTCAGGGCCACGTTTTAACACCAGAACATTTTTATTTTCATGTCTCCGAAGAGTCGGTATCTGTTTAAGTTACAGCAACACTCATTTATTGTGCAGTTTCACACAGCACCCAGGGGAAATTTGATGCAAAGTTTAGCTCCTTTGAATCAACTGCACATGCCTGCTACTGCATAATCAAGGCAAGTATTTTAGAATAATTCAGAATAATAACAGTAGCCTTTTAACATGTTCATTACAAAAAAAAAAATAGTTTAACATAGAGTGCACCAGGGATGTTTCTGTATTTTTGTGAACTTAGGCTAAAACACTTATTCAGTAACTCACAATTTTAGTAAGATATAATATGTTGCATTTTCAGATATAACAGTTACATAAGCTCATGTTGCATTATAATTTTCAGATATAACTGTCGCAGAAGCTCAGAAGGCCTGTAAAAATTTAAGACTCACAGAGCATCCATGGAGATGTGGCACTTGCAGTTCTGATGAGCTTATACTCAAGCAGGACAGACACATTTTTGGAGGCACAGACAGGAACAGAGAGATGGTGAGTACCAAAATTTACAACTGGTTCTATGTCACACTTCCCATCGAGCTCTTTGCACATTTAATCAAGTCTCCCTTTATGATTATGGTGGCACTTCCATTAAAGGCCATTAATCAGTCATACTGAATTCTGTGTCATTTTTGTCACTCCTCCTCTCTCCCACAAGTTTATGCTTGCTCAGTCCAAAGGTGCAGTTCTCTGCCTCCATCCAAATGAGGGTCTTCCCAACTCTGCCTCATGAGCCACAATGTGCTTAGAACTACAGTGTGAATAATGCACTTTTGGGAATGCTCTACAGAAAGTAATTAATGGGACTGGCTCTCATTCCTAGTGAGTCATGTTTCGGCCAGTAACAATATTCATATGGTTTAGGTTGCTCAATCTTGCTTAATAAGACAGTTGTGATTAAATACATTCAGAGTGTCCGAGCCAGGTGTCTTTTGAAAAGGAAATCTAATAAGAATTGAAATAAGCTTTATTTTTCCCATTTGATCTTTTGAGATTGAAATACTTTGTCCATCGCCAAACACATTATATTTCTTTTACCTTTCCCTTCTAATGTTTCTTCTTGGAGGGAAAATAATATTTTGACTTAGAACAAAACTGTGAGCATAGGTATTCAGCTCATGTATTTGCTCATGTCTTTGTTCATGTCTTTTTTATCCTTTTTGCACCAACTTCTATTGCTTCTTGCTTGTGCTTACAGTATGTTGTCTCACAAAGCTGCCAGCTCCCATTTGTGATGACGGTTTGCTGCTCACTTCTTTTCCTCCCACTCTGCTCCCAAGCGTGTCAGCCACAACTGCAGTTCTTGGGGTGTCCCTGTGCCTGCCAGCACCTCTCTGGCCAGGAGTGCCATTCCAGCTATGTAGTACCAAGACCATCATTGCCTGTGGGCACACATGCCTGAGATGGCAGGGCTCTCAGGCAAGGTAACACGGCTGCAGCCCTGGTCAAACAGCTGGACCCTGCCTTCTGTGCCTCAGACTCCCCTGGTATACAATATCAGAAAATATCTTAATACAAATGGTCTTTGTTCAGATGCAAACTCTTTGCTCTAAAGTGCTGATCCCACTTGGTACCCAGGTTCTGGCCAGGTGGATGCCTCCCATAATGCTCTGATACCCATCCCTCCATTTCTCCATCCCAGGCTTCAAGTGATTATGCAGTTTGGTTGATGGTGCTACATGAGCTGCATGGAGATGATTTCCTCCTGGGCCAGGGAGGGCCCAGGACTAGCTAATTCTGTCAGTGAGTACATGCCAGAAATCTATTTCTGTGCAGCCCAGTGTGTTCCAGAAAACAAGACAGCGACAGCTTCTCCCTCAAGGCTTGCTCTCTCCCCCAGCCTTACTCCAGTCTGATGTTTTCTTAGTTTCCCAGACAGAAATCTCTTGTGAATCAGTGCTTTCTTACCCCTATCTTGGCTTCCACAGTTGTATCTGTTCAAACAAAGATCCAGAAAGGACCAAGATGTTTTCCAGTTTTTTACTCTTTCAGTATTTACTTTGAAGAGACCTTTGAAAGAAGAGGTTTGAGACATGCCTTTTAGAGCGTGGCTTTTCCAGCATGCCAGATAAGGAAATGTGTTGCTGATTTCAGACAGATGATGTTCTTCCCCAGACTGCACCACTACCTTTCTTCCAGCTCCTATAGCCTTTTATGCCCAATGATCTGTGATCACTGCCAAAAAAGTATGCTCCTCCAGTGTTGTATCTGGGTATCTGGAAACTGATCCTCTAGCATCCCAAGAGGAGGTGACATGACAGCACAACCTCCCCATCCCTGCCAGAGCTAGAGCTGACACAGAAACCATCTAACAGGAAGGTTCATGGTGGCTGTGCTGACGGCACAACTTTAGGAGTACCAGAGCTGCCCAATGAGCAGGTGCACAGAGGGCACTAAAGCCTCAGAAATTCCAGAGGAGCTGGATCCAAGACTGACACTCATCAGTAGGCCTGCAAGCAGCTAGTTTTCCATACATGAGATTTGGCCCCAAACTATTCCTACTACTGGGGAGTATGTTTTATTGCTTACAGCTTGTGATTAAATGGGGGAGTAAGTTCTCATGCCCCTTTATCTCCCATTCATCACCATGGCTGCATCAAAACCAAAATAAATGACCTTAGAAAGGACAACTTTATGTTACAAAAATACCCTTACAGAATGTGTGGAAAGCATGTGAATATTTCTGAAATATGATCAAAACAAAACCCAGATGACTGTAAGAGGTTAAAGTAACATCTTTCCTTTATTCAACCCCACCAGAGTTTAAATTTGCTGCAGGCAGTCTTTAGAAATAGCACTTAATGCAATACCAGAGCATCCTGCAGAAAAAGTACAGCACATTAAAGTGTGTGGATAGTCTTTGATTTCTTTTAGCTCTGTGAAAAGGCTTAATTGGACAACTGCACTAATGATAATTGTGTAATTGATTCTTTCACAACAATTACTTAAGTGCACTGTTGTTCTTCCATGGTGGAGAACAAAAACAAGAAGTTAGACCATTGAATCAATTATTAAAATAAGTCTTGGCCAGTTTACTTTGTAGGAGTGTTTGAAACTTGAGTTAGAAAGATGACAATAACTTTCAAGAGTAGTTCTTGGGAGGCTGTTTGGAAGGTTTTTTAATATTTTTACTTTTCTGGCCCTTGCCCCTGGGCTCTGCCTGATTTGACATCTCTGTGGGCTCTGAGGTTTGTGGATTGTTGGTATGTCCTTCTCTTGTCATCCTTCCCAAGCCAGCCTGTAAACATAGAGCAAATGGATCCACCCCACAACAGTGGTGTTGACAGCGCGTGACATTGACAGTCCTTGAATCTCAGGGGACTATGAAACAGAAGTATTTCAACGTAGCAAAGCATGTCTTAGCACTGAGAGCAAAGCTTCCATCAGTTCCAACAGATGAAGACACAGATTTTTAAAATTCTTCTACCTGCTGTATGTTTAGTATTTTTGAGTACTTCCTATTTTTTCTGGGTATCTGAAGACTTAGTTTCTCTGTCCATCCTGATTTCAGAGTAGATTTTGCAGGGAAGAAACTTTCTAATGAAAACATAGTTATCAAATGCTATGGCCGGGTCTTTAGGGGTTTCTTTGGCATGAGTTTTGTTAGAGAGCTTTGAGTTTTATTTCATTTTCTTTAGTTAGACTGTCATCTGGAATTTCTTTTTGAGTTTTCAGTACCATTCTGGCCTACTCCTTTTGTTGTGGATTTCTCTAACTTCATAAACAGATGCTTGAGGTAGAAAAGAATGCAGATGTTCATTATACGAAGCAGAAGAACAAATACATAGGGTTTTTTTATTTTGTCAGTTCTTAGTAATACCTGCCTAGAGAAACAATAAAATAAAACCATATGATAACAGAGCACTCAATGCCTTTTAAAATTCTGTATAAAACACTGATCTTCTCTTTGTTTTTTGGTTTTGGTTTTGTTTTTTTTTTTAATTTCAGTTCATTTCAATAAATATGCAAAGAGTTTTTCAATTAAAAATGCTAACAAGCATTCTTGCAGAGCATTTTGCTTGAGTGGATGTAGTGTGCCAGTGCCTGACCCTGCCTTACCCAAAGCTGTCTTACTTCATGGGAAAGACATTGGAAGAATAGGTGGCTGGAAGCCAGCATCAGGCAGACTTAATTGAGAAACAAGTGAGGGTAATTAGCCACTGGAACAAACCAGGAAGAGAAGTGAATGGCCTTCCATGTCTGGATGTCTTCAAATCAACAATCAAATCTCACATGGAAGGAATGAGTAATCAAACAAACAATTTTGGGGCTCAACAAAGGGTAACTGTATGAAAGCCTGTGATCTACAGAAGATTATAATATTTAACAATTCCTTCTGGATTTAAGCCTTAGTTCGGGACAAATTAAAATACTGATAGCATGAGTGTGACTTTCTGAACCCTGAATTCCCTTTTGCAGATCTTTTTCTTCAAGTCTGCCAGACTCCGAACACCCAACTATTCAGCAAGTATGGAAATAATTTTCAAAGGCCAGTTTTGAAAAGTTGCCAAGAAAATCATGGGCCCACATGTTACAGCAGACATCTGTAGGTGAAAACTCCTCACAGCAGAAAGAAGCTGTTTTTATCCTGATGGGCCATCAAGGAGCCCAACTGAGATATTTTCTGCTCATGTCTTTTGCCCAGAAACCTTTTTGGTGACCTCAAATGTCAGACCGAGATAATTCTATTGCTCACAAAGTTGATCTGGATACACATGAAATGCAAATGCTGCCAGGATTTGATTGTCTTCATGCTTGACATGTCTAAGGATAGAAAAATGGATTGAGAAAACTGACAGGTAAGCTATCACCAGTTCTCCCAAGCACATTTGCCATCTAAGCATTGACTCGAGTGATAAAAGCATTTTATCATTTGATAAAACTGAGCTGTCAGGGTTTAAAGTGCAAGAACAGGTTACCACATGGCAAACAATTAGTTCCACGCACTTATTTCATCAGATGTTTGTGGTGGTGGAGTGTGCACTCTGAGCTTGGCCAACAGGACACCCCTAAGGACTGCCCTGGGAGTGTTGCAGGGAGTGTGGGGAGCACAAGTAATCCAATCACCCCTCTGTGGGAATAGCTTGGCTAGTCAGCAAATTATCAGTGATTCAAATATCCATATG
>VYXF01006639.1:0-103632 GCA_013397295.1 Polioptila caerulea
CCTGAGGAATTTAAGGTCAGAGGTGTGAAGCCACTTAGGCCTACTGATTTTATAGCTGAAGTTTATGAGACAGTGAAGAGATTCTGTGAGCCCAACCTGTGCCCTCTGTTGGCTGAAGACTCTGTTGTTCACCAGCTGCCAGAATCTTTCATCCTGACCTGCGAGTACGATGTTCTGCGGGACGATGGCTTGTTGTACAAGAAGAGGCTGGAGGACAACGGGGTTCGAGTGACCTGGTACCACCTTGAGGATGGATTCCATGGCATCATAAGCCTATATGATTATTGCGGCTTCTCATTTCCATCTGGGAAAAGGGGATTGGACAGTGTTGTTAACTTCCTAAAAAGCTTATAGTAAACATCTTAGATTCCATGAGTCTGTTCACGCCTCAACCTAGGAAAATATCTTTTTAGGATATTTAATAGCAGGTTATGGGTAGTGAATCAGGGGCAGCCATTAACAATGATAAACAAGGTTCATCATACAGAACCTCATTCCAGCTGCTAGTTGGAACACGGAATATGCAAACCTTATAAAAGCTTGTACCATGCTGCAAGCCCTTATCTTTAGCTCTGTTTAGTAAAGAACAGTAAGTTCTTTGAATGGACATCCTGGTTTGTTCCAGTTGTTTAAAATAAAATATATCTGTGTGAAGAGAAACTGTGTGTTAGCAGGTGTGTGTGGTGTGAGAATAAAACCCAGCTGACATTAGTGAGTCATGAGACACTGACAGTAAAATAAATATGATGACAATAAATATGATGCAGTGTCAAACATGGTCTCTGTCACTGTGGGCACAAGAAACAAATGGTTCCATGGCTAACATCACCTGTGTTTCTCAGCACACAGGCAAGACTGGAGACCTTTTCTGTCCCAGTTTTAGCACTAGACTATCGGGTAATGTTTCAATCACATAACTTGAAAAACAGTTCCATCAACCAGGGAGGGAAGTGCTAGTGGGACAAACAAATTTGATTGCATCACAAAAAGATGGGCAGGATTGGTGGAAAATTGGACCCAAATACAGCTGTCACTGGAAACTGACTGGAGAAGAGGATGGGAAAGATGAGGAGAAGAAAGAAGGGGAAGGTCAGGAAGGTGAGGGCAGGAACAGAGCAGGTCAGAATCTGTGCTGTGGGGGTAGTACAGGGCTATAGCTGTCAGCTGGAGTCCAGCCTCAGCTCACAAGAATAAATAAGAGGGAGAAGGATAAGCATCTTTCTTGGGTTGAGGTAATTCATTCTGTTTATGACCTGCCTTTCCTCTCCTTAAGCCAGGGCAGAAGCAATCCCCAAGCACAGGTTGCATTGAGGGGTTCACACTGGATGTAATATTGGCCAATTAAAAATGGCACTTAAGGCAGTCACTTGAGGCTGCTGTACCACTTAAACACAACCATACAGCAATATAGACAATAATATTTACCAACACCATGCAAGAGAGACTTCACTAATCCTTCCAGAATTTAATACTTACTATGACTTGGAAGATCTTTAATAATCTGGATATTGGTCTCATTTGCTTGTAGAAACATGAGCATCTTTCCTAGCAGAGCTGCTCAATAGATTTCATGCTCTGCTTAAGAGCTTGGCAAAATTTTGTTATTAGACTTTTAACTTTGTCAAAACATGCCAGTTATGTTCAGTATTAGAGCTGTTCAAGCAGATCCTCCTGACTCTGCTAAAATTGCTTCCTTCAGATTTTTTTTCCTGGAACCAAATGCCAGACTGTGTTGCAGTCTGCTGCAGCAGAAATATAAAAAAAAAGGGCTGGGGTGGGGGGGAACTGGTTCATTCATTCTTATCAGATGCTAGTTCCCATGGCAGGTGAAGATATTTAACCAAATTAACCAAAACACAGATAACTTTTCAAGTACAATACAGTATCTTTTATTTGCACTAGGGAACCAATCCAAAAATTTTACAGTGGCTGATTTTACCAGTTGACTTTACCAGCTGAGGCAAAGAACATAGACTTCTTCCCCAAAAAACACTTGTGTAGATGAAGAAAGGAGCACTGAGACAGAGCTGCTGTGGTTACTGGGCTGCTTCAGCAATGCTGTGTGTTGTGTATCTCTCACATTTATTAAATTAGCAGTAGAGATACAGAACAGCCTCATCTGCTTCCCAGCTCACAGACCAAACACTAAGAAGAACCATGATGGGAAAAAATGAGGTAAGGAACAGAAAATTCCAATGTGGGGCTGTGTGTGCCAAGATTCGCAGTGATGATCTGTGACTAATACTTAAATCCTATTTTATATATCCTTAAACAACTGTATGTGTAAAGGAAAGCACTGTAGCTCTGTGGCCATTCAAAGGCCCCAGAGCTCCACTGTAAGCTGGATTCCAGTGGGAATCCTTCCCAAGGCAGGCAACCAGCACACACTGCTTGGGACTCCCTGGATGTTTACCAGTCTGTGCCTTGGGCACATGAAGAAAACCAGTGTGTAACTCCCACCTGGGAATGGGTATTGTGTCTTCAGGGCATTCCCTGTGCTCTAATAGCAGCTTGCTGGTAAAATAGGATTATTTTAATCAGCACACCTCCAATTCATATAAACAAACTGCACTTAAATAAGGCCCAGATCTTTTACAAATCTTTTCCCACAAGCATCATCTGCTCGAACATCCCTTCTGCCAAGGTGTCTCTTCACCCCCATGTATTGTTACCATTCTTTCTAAACAGGCATCTGGAAGGTTGGGTATGCAATGCTACTGCATGAAACCCTTAAGCAGCACAAGGCAATCAGCTTTTCATTTTCCGCCTTCTTAAATGTGTCTGCAAATCCATGATGCAAGTGTTGAAATCAGAGTGATCAGATCTTATGACATACAGATGCAGTTGCATAAGTTAAGAGGAAATTCACTTGAAATGCAAATACCCTTATTTTTAGGGATTAAATTACAAGTAACTCAAAGACTGACAAAGGTGTGTGATATTAATGGCAAATATACAGTCTGACTCAAAACCACACTAAGCCATCTGAATGCTGTGCACAACAGCATCATGTACATCCCATTTTGGGGCCTGCCACTGCAGCACTTTTCATCCATCACAAGGAAGCAAGAAGTCAAAACTGAGTGTCAGAGTGTGCTGAGAACTACAAGGGATGCAGCTCCAACCTGTGCTGCCTGCCCTCCACAGCTGCACTGCAAGTTGGCCTGGATTCCTCAGAAATCCATTCTTGGTAGTTTGTTGCTGTGGGACACACAAGGACACACATGAACACTCTTTGATGAGAAGGCTAAAAACTATTTATTAAAACATCTGGCTCCATATTTATAGGATTTCCACACAGACCAGGGATTGGAGGAGAAGGTTAACATGTCTCCCATCCTGTTGGTCAGGACAACCGCCCATCAGTTGTTTTTTCGCTCCAAGAAAAAGTATGTAAACAGCCTCATCTTAACATAAACATGCTTCTAATTATAACACCCATGTGGGAGAAAGAACTAAGATGTATAAAAAACATTAAGCTAGAAAGTGCATCAGAAAAACTAAAAAAATCAGGGCGACAGTAGTTCTTGGCATTGTTAATTCCATGAAATGGAATATGGTGCACTGGTCAATATATAGATTTGGAGACAGGAACCTCCTTCTGTTTAAATTCTGGACATGGATCTTGTGATGACTTTTGGCTACTTTCTTACTCAGGTAATACCTTATTTTTTGGATTAATACAGTGGAAACGTTATTCATACAACAATCCTTATTCACCACAGGAAGCAGTGATAGTGTCAATGAACAATTTTTTGTCACCTATCCAATATTAAGTTGAAACTTAATAACCAACATTAAGTTGAAAACAAGGAGAGGTGTGGGATATAAACAGCAGGAGAATTCATAGAGTATTATCTTTCTGAATTTTTAAGTAAGAGGTTACCTGTATTAACTTTTCCAATATCTACCAGAGAGGTTCTGAAGAATCAGGACTCCTGACTGATAATATGATTGCATCTGTCAGTATCTAATAGTGATTTTCTCTTCCAGCCAGAGGGTGGATACACATGTCCTGGGAACAAAAAGATCCAATTTGTCCTTAATCTGCTGTCAAAATAGTACAAACATTCCCTATGACAACTGTGGAGTAAAACCACACAGACCAAAAATTTAATTATATAATTTCTAACATTTAATCTTGTCTCAGAATAACCCACTCTCTATGGCTGTCTTGAAGACTTGATGAAAAACTGCACTAGAAAGAAGTTGAGTGATGTCCAATGTCTGCCCCATTTCCTGTGAAAGCCCACCAACTTCTGCTTTTGCTACTTGTCAGCTGACACAAGCACCTAAAACTCATGACCTCCCAACCAGAAATATCTTCCCCAAAATGTTGGTAGAATCCTGGGCTTTGAAGAGGGGCAGAATATCTGCAAATGGTTGGACAACTGGTGAGAGCCAGAGAAGCTGAGGATGCCTCTGTGTAAACTGCTTAGGGTGATCTTAAGCACTGCTTAATATAGCTTGTTGCTTGTGGGAGCTGCTCCATGCAGAAGGAGTGAGAATTAGGTTATACAGGCACACGGCTTTAGACCAGTTAGAACAAGTTGCTGGGTTACATCCTGACCTGCAGGTGGCCAGGACTATTTCAGAAGATATCAAATCACTGAAAACAAATTTTTCATTTATTGGTTTTTAGTCAATAAATAGTTGCAGTAAAAAAACCCAACCAAGCAAAAACAGAAAACACGTAGGACGGAACTTGAAAGGACATAAATCTCTTAGTTGCTTTACCCTCTGGTTTGTTTATTTTTATACAGCTTGCTATGTGTTTCTTTGAAGAAAGAGCGGAAAAGAACCTTGCGTTATTCCTTATTATGTCTGAGATATCTAAGAATAAAGCAAACGTAAGAGACAGCTGCACATCCAAGGACAAGGTGAAGCAAGGTTCCTCTCCATGCAGGAAGCAGGCAGACCTTGATTACCCTTGACTTTACACAGGGAAAGCACTTAACAGCAGATAAGCTGCAAAGCAAACTACATTAGCTGACCTTGCATTACCAGAGAGCAACCTGGAAGAAATAGCTCTGGGATGCGTATCCACCACTGGATGGGCCACCCTGAGACCTTGCTCCTGTGTAAGAAGTGCTGGCACAAGTCCAAATTCTTATTGCTCCAATATGCAACTTCTGCATTTAAATCACATTTGGCCCAGAGAGGAGATCTGTAAAGCTCAGCTGCTCTTGGTCTGAGGCTCAACAATAAGCCTGCAGCAAGTTAAAGGCTTATGTTGAATATATCTGGAATTAATTTAATGCAATTAATTTTTCCTCAAGATTAGCAATATTAGAATTATTTTTAGGAACAGATAAATCATATACCACAGTCTTGGCATGAACAAGCCCCTGGCCATGGTCTGGGTGGAGTTTTACCTCTGCAACATTTTAGTCACTGTGATTTAGATTTGCGTTTTCAAGGTTGTGTTTTCAACTGAAGGACGTTGCTGACTGAGACGTGCAGAGCAACAGTGGCACCTATTGGCAAAGGGACTGTGGCTCTGTGAGACACCCAAAACCATCTGGGGACAGCTCCTCAGCTGAATGCAGGAACCAGAAAGCAGCGTCCTTGATGAAATCTTTCAGAGATGCAAGAGCCCTGGTAATTAGATAAGCCTTATATCGGGTTTTTTTAGGCTTCAAAGCCCTGGGGAGATCAAAGGCAATTAGAAAAAATTGAAAGCAAAATAGGTGAAAGTCACTGAATCATAGTTCGCTCTTAGTGCTGTGCTATTGAACACATTTTCTTGAAAAAAACATCTCTAAGTTAATCCATTAAGAGTGAATTACAATGGAATGAAAACTGGTGGATACAGAAATTCTTGTATCCACAAGGAAGTCGTCCATATTAATTTTATTGCAAATATAGCTATTAAAAGTATATTTTTCTGTTTGTTCCCATCTGCTGATATTTTTTGGGACAGTATCAATCAGACATGCACCTCTATAGCACAACATAGCCCAAATAATATCTATAATACAGCTTAGAAAATTATACAAATATAGCCTTAATTTCACACAGCTCTAATCAGTTTGCTTTAAAATCCACTCATCAATTATTCATAATTATTAAATATTTATAACAAATTAAACATTTATGTTTATCATCTACTGCACTTTTAAAAGCAAAGCTCATATATGGGAAAAAGTACTGGCTTGATGTACAGGGAGTTGCTGAGATGCACAAGAAGCACCTATGAAATTTGTATGAAAACATTAATTCCAAAATCTGAGCGCTCCCCAGCCACAAGTCTGATCTGTTAATATTTATTGAGCCATTTACAATTAAATATACAACCACGACCCCCAGGGGAGCCCAAGGTAACCTGGTGAAATGTGTTCTGGTGGAGAGCTTCTTAAACAGGAGGATGCATCGCTCCACCAGACAGGTCAGATGGGATTGGTGATACCCAGCACCAAAATATCTCCTTTGATCTGTTTATCTGATCAGCTGTTTCCACATGGAAATTTAGACCTTCCTCACAGGTCTCCAACCAGCTTTGTTGTGAGCCCAGCTTCAGTTGAACTCCTGGCAGAAGAGCCCAGGCCTGAGCTCAGTGATGGTGGAACCAAACACCAACCAGCCCAAAACAAAACCTGGAATGTATCTTTATCTCAAATATTCCACATGACAAAATTTCAGACAGAATATCTCTGATAATTAAGGTTTTCTCCTTCTTCTTTTTTCCTACAAAATGTAGCTGACCTAAATTATTACAGACAAATCCCCCTAAACCCCCTGAGCCATAGCTGAAAGCAATGCTGCAAACACATTGCTGCACCAAGAATATCTCATTTATATTTCCTTTCTGACCACTGTGAATGGGTTGCAGTTCCAGATTCTGGGCCTGCCCGTCTGGTTTGTGCCCATAGACAGAGGTAAGTATAGACATGATTGTTCCCATTCTGCACTGCATTTGGCAGAAGTCTGTTGAGGTAGGAATGGAAGATAAAACTGAAAGACTCCTACACCTGTAGCTTAGAGACACTAATTCTTGCTGGGGGAAACAGTGCTGTTTAATCACTACAAGAATGCTGTGCTAGAGGTTCCCTAACTAATAAATACCCTTATTGAGTCTAACACAACATTTCCCAACTCACTCTAATCTTCAGAAATTACAAGGACTTTTATTCATGATAAACCCACTGACACAGAGGTTATTTTGCCCATGCTTCAAGAACATATAAATCTGAAAGAATTAAGATGTTTGCAGCTGCCACAGAAAAGAGGTGAGAAAATCTGAAATTTCATGATTGCAAGTCTGCAATAACTCAGAAATCCATTTACTAGTAAATAAAAAATTCAGCCAAGTCATGAAAATGTACAACAGAAATTCTGGGCCCTACTGTTAATTGTTAATATGTTAATATGTTAATATGTTAATATGTTAATATGTTAATATGTTAATATGTTAATATGTTAATATGTTAATATGTTAATATATTAATTTTTCAAGAAGAGAATTTACTAATGAAGAAAATAGCATAACCTTATAAAGGAAAGAGACAATTTGACACATAGACCTGGTGATAAAACCTCTTGAACTTGGAGACCTCTGAAATATGGATCAAGTTTGGAACTTAAATATGTTTCTCTAAGACAAGTAAATGGTCATGTTTATTCTGGCCCTCTCTGATATTGTAATCAATTTGTTGACATACAACAAACACAGCTTCTGAGAATCATTATAATATGCAAAGGGTGACACATTTTTAAGATGTGTCAGATTTATCCAAACTTGTTTTGAGAAATTTTTTTAGTCTCAGGGTAAAAAGCAAATGAGCACCAGGCTCTTCAATTTTTTGTGGAGCAAATAGATGCTTGGATACAACTCTCTTTTATGAGAATATTCCACACAGTGTTGATTGCAGGAGATCAGCCTTGTGTTTGAATGTTTGTGACATTAAAGAAGCAGCATGGTGGCTGGAATTTATGCACATCTCTCAAAGCCAGCATATTTCTTGCCTTGAAGGGGGTGACTGTCAGCCTGCATGAACTATGTAAACAAGACAACAGATTCTTTGGACTGAGATCCTCAGTCGGGGCTGGGGCTCCATCAGGAACGCTGACTGTGGTTGGCAAGGGCTGCAGTAGTTGGGAACTTTGGATGCCTTGTGGAGTGATGGTGGTCACAGGGACTAAATGGCAGCATTCTGGGGAGAAGAGAAATGAGCTCTTGACAAGAGGTTGTTCCCATAGTCAGGAGGCCTCTTCCAGAATTACAAATAATCCTTGGAAGATGTTTAAAAAGAACTCTCCAGGTCAGTTAACTGGTTGTGTATTTAAATATTTATTTTTTATATTGCTGAAAAAACATAAAATTTTTATTAGTAAGTGGGCCTTCTATAAATTTGTTGCACTGAGCTGCTCAGCTCTTCAAAGCCACCATCTTAAGCACATGCCATTGATATTCTTTTGTTTCCCCCATAAGGCCAAGAAGATTTCACTTGCCACGCCCCTGTGATGATAATCTCGCTGCCATGTGGGGTTGAAACACTTCAGGGGAAGAATTATTTTAATAGCTTTTCAAAATAATTAATATTTAGTCCTTCTATTCTAGACAGTGTGGCTTTCCTCAGAGGAATACCATCACCCATCAGCAGGAGCTGCAGCTCCCGTGAGGAATTTCATCAAACAGCAAATACCTGAAGCAAGATCTGCATCACCCAGCTCTGGGCAGGGGCACAGAGGCCCACATCCACTGATCCCAGTAAGACCAAGTTAGCCATTAAACAGAATAAAGCCCTGCTTTTTCACCTGAACAAAGAATGGATAAACTTCTCCATGGTGACACATTCTTTGCAGAAACATCTTACTAATTAATACATCATAGTCATATTTCAAAGGGACCACTTATCTCCAAGAGCAGCTGAAAGCAACAAAATTGTACCAGCACATCCTGAGCCTGGTTTGTGCTATGAGCAGACTCTGATGAAGGCATTCTCTCTGTTCTTTCCTTTTTTCTTGCTTTCTTATTTAAAAAAACTTACATTTAAAACTTACACAAGTTAAGAAGGCTGTTTGAGGGAAATTCACTTCATAAAGGAATAAGTTTGGAATACTGAAGAAGTGCTGCAAAATGGAATTACATTTTTTTAAATGTAAATGTGATGTAACTCTTAAGCTTGTTGGTGCAGAGAAGAGCTGCCCTGACAGGGTATAATGGACATAATTTTGTAGTTGCAGTGATGGGGACATTGGCTCTGGGTAGAGAAGGATTCAAGTTCTATTTAACAATGGCCCATAAGGAAATTGTTACTTAAACACAAAAGTAGTTGTTTGGGAGCAATAATATTTTTTAAGAAGGGAAAAATCTCTGGACGCTATCATTTTAGAGGGACTTGCTCTTTTTGTCACATACTCTTATTCTTTCAATTGCAAGAACCCCTGAGGGCAGAATTCAAGAAATAGATCCCAGAAATGTTGCTCCCAGTTTTCAGGGGAAAGCTGGGCTCACTGAGAAGAACTTGCAGTAAACACACAGAGACCCCCTGGCCCAGAGAGCTCCCAAACCTCCCAGCTCTTCAATATTCCATCAGCACTTTAAAAAACACCTCGAACAAACCAGTTGACTTCTTTAAAAGAAGAACCCACGACTGGCTGTGTAAATATGTACTTACCTGCTCCAGTGCTGTAAATATGTAATTTAGGCTGCTGTCTCATCACACATTTTGTGTCTAATTTTAGGAACTGTGTATTTGGACAGGAGGGTCTGGATGCCTGTCAGGTAAATATTACAAGCTGTAAATTTTCACAGCAGATTTGACACTAAATTTAGTTAGCACTTTATATAAAGTGATCATTGACCTGATGGGAGCCCTTGTCCTTGGCAGTGGTTGGCTTGAGAGGAAGTTCAGGCTCCATGAAGGAATGAGCCACAGTCTCCTTTAAGTCCCAAACCACTCCAATCTCCTGTGGCAACCTGAACGTTGATATCAGCACTTGCAGGTTCTACTGCCATGAAAGGTGAGAGCCTTGTCCTCCCAGCTCACCTCACAGTGAGGGACACTCACAATCAACAGGAAAGTGCTCATGGAAAAGCATCTTAAGGGCCAGGCACTGCCTCAGCTGCTTGAGTGGCTCTGCCTAGCAGCATGTAAGGAGAAAATCTTGGATTTTCAGATTAAAATTGAAGCAATTTTTTGTTCCTACAGTGATACAGAAGTCATGGCTTTGCACATACTGGTTGCTGATAACTGCCCACGGAGTTGGCAGTGGGCTTTCTAATTTCATCTTCTCACTTGGAGACATCTAGAGGAATGCTGGGAACCCCCACTGGTTTGTACAGACAAACCTGCATTTTTTTCTTCTGTTCCCTCAAGTGCTTGAGCTTTAAAAGCACCTTTAGTTATGGCAGTCACAACTTTTGGTTACATCAGTGCTCTCACAGAACAGCCCAGCCTCTGTCCTTTGTATTATTAGTAATTTTCCTTTAAAATATGTACTTAGCACAATCCCAGGGTTTATTTTTTTAAGGTAGATGTGGACATTCTTCATCACCTTTATCACCACATACTGAAGGGACAGTTTGCATTCCTGTTGATAATATAAATATTGAAAGCAAAGCACTTAACTGAGCCCCTCGGGTGTTTTTTTAGGCTTAAATACAACAACCCTGCTGGTAACACAACCTTAGTAAAATCCCAGCCAGGTTGGAGCACACCAGGGCTGGGTCCAGAGTGACCATACGGGCGCTGTGGGCACGGAGAGGAGCAGCAGGTGGCAGAATTGGATCTGGTTTAGTGCTCCTGATCCCTGGACTCAGTGCTGATGGGAAGCTGCCCCTGGCCCGTGCCCGGTGCCTCCCTGATCCTCGCTGGCCACCGAAGCTCAGCTCAGGCTCTGCAAAGGTCCCAGTGGGCCTGAGCCCTCTCTGATGTCAGGGAAATGAGTCCCACTCTTAAGGAGAAAGAATTTTTACATATTCCTTCAAACCTGCCACAGCTCTGCTCAGAGGATGCAGGTTTTCCAATGTTTTGAAATCCCTGGGGATGAAAGATGCCATTGTTACTATTCTTATTTCTATTAGGAGTAGAAATTACATCAAAGCAGGGTCAAAAGTAAACTAGGCTTGATTTCATGCAACCAGCACAAAAGCAGCCTTTTTCTTTACAGATTAAATCACACCCTGCCCAATTAGCCAGTCTCAACCTGGAAACCAAGAGCTGTCTTGATTAGATTTTGGTGGCAGATCTCTGTGTAGCACCTCCCAATGTTCACTGGTCCATGGCTGAGAGACAAGGGAGAAAGAGGACTCACGGTCCTCCATTAATCATTTTTTTCTGGCTATACTCAATGCCCTCACTGCAGAATATGTGGAAGACAACCCAAGGATGCAGCCAGCCCAAAATGACCTGCTAGATTTTAACATCAGCTGCTTAATTGTCACACAAATCCCTGTGATATACAGGCTGGCCACTTCCACCTTTCACACTCCATGATGTAATTATTTTATTGTTTTTGCTATATCTGAGCAATGCTGCCTGCAGTTTTCATGTGGGAGGTGGCCCTTTGTCAGTGATTAAATTACAGGGAGGGGATGTGCCTGCAGCCAGTCAGCAGGAGAAACAACACAGGCATTTTCACTCTTATTTCCATATTTTAAACACTTGACTAAACTTTCTCTCTGTGCGCAGAGCAAAGTGCTGTGGTTGATCATTCAGACAGCTCTGTCAGCCTGTGTTTCCATGAGCGGAGTCAGGCTGGGCTCTTGGGCTCTACCTCTTCCCTGATTAATGAGCCTTTGCTCTGGCTGGGCATTTCACAGAAAAAGCTTATTTTCTATTTATAGACACTATTTGCAACACCACCTCTGTGGTATTGAAATTCATAATCAGCAAACTTCTACAGGGAAAAGTACGTTCCAATTCATATTAAATGAGCAATGTGGGTTTTTTTTCCTTTTTTTTTTTTAAGAACTGATCATGAGGAAAACAAAAATAGCATCTTCCAGTGAACCAGTGACAGATCTAAGGTATTAAAAGTTTAAATCTGAACAAAGCAGTCTCAATCCCCCAAATATCAACCCTGTTAATGCAAAAATGTCAAAAATGCCTCAGAGGTTTTAAATGGCCTTTAAAAAGCAGAACATTGGCACCAAAAACCTGAAATAATGGACCAGCTTGTTACCAAGCTGGAATAAATTTTGTGGTTTTTTAAGGTGAACGTAACTTTGGCTTATGGTGCTGATTTGACAGTCTTAGAAATCACAGGCATCTGCTTCTGCCTCGAGCTAAGACAGCAGGCGCAGAGGCAGGGAGAATTTATGCAGAGTGCTCTAATTTTATTCAGATTTGTTAGAATAAAAAAGTGTACTTAGCTTCAGATGGTGAGAAATAGCAGCTTTTAAATCATGGGTTTTACAGAGATTACTGCTGTGGAATCTGAAGGGTAGAATTTGCTGGCTTCATCATTAAAATAACATTTTTCTTTCCTTAAAACACATTGAGTAATACCAAACTTCCAGGCCTATTTTAAGAAGACCCACTGTTGATAATTATTGTCTTTTTAAAAAAATTCTGCAGAAATTATTTCTTTATTTTCCCATATCCTTTAGAATTCCTGTGTCAGGAGTACAGCAGATGGCTTATGTAAGATAAATATTGACATGCAGATTTACTGTCAGATCATCCAGGGTTTGACTAAACTGAAATACCTGAGCAAAGATTTCCTCTGAAACCAGCATTTGTCATTGTCTTTATACTCTGCTGGAAATGGCATCATAAGAAATATAACACAGCAGGGTTATTTGCAGGGGAAAATCAGGAATTCTGTGTCATGAGATGAATTGCATACAATATGGTCCAAAGTAAATTGAAAATAGTGGAAATCTTTCTATTGGCTGTAAAACTTATGGTCAAGCTGTTACCACACTGTTCTTAGAACTGGAACTCCTGCGGATAAAAATAATTCTGTTTTTAGACCATATTAATCCCAAGAAATCTCTTGTATTCACTTCTCCACTTGTGCTTCAAAGTCCTGGGGAGCAGACTCCCCTACCACCCCAGTTTTTCTATGTAGATTAAATCCCACTCTCCCCAATTCTCCCATCCCAACCTCGAAATCAAGATCTGACATCAGTAGATTTTGGTGACAGATCTCTGTGTAGCACCACCCAGTGTTTTTCCTTTGGCTTCAAAGGAAGTGGCCCCTGGTTGAAAGCTGGATGCTCCCTGTGCCCTCTTCTCCTCCTTCCTGAAAATAATCACAAGATGTTTTACCAAAATAAACCAACTATGTTTAAGTGTCCCCAAAAGCATTTGCTGGCAGTGATGGGGACATGGGTGGCTCTACAGACAGGTCACTGATATGAGCTCAGCATTAGGAACACAGTGACTTGAAAGAAGTTTTTTACAAAAAATCCCTGCAAGTCTCCACTTCCTAAACCAAGAGGCCAATTCCCTGCTACAGAGCACAGTGCTCAACCCTTTTCGTGGGTTTTGCAGCATGAGCCACAGACTTGGCAGCTGCAATTAGAGGGTTTCTGTGCTTCCAGGCTGGCTCACCGCTCCCACAGCCTCATGTCTGTGTGCTGTGAGTAGGAACAGTGCCCACCCTGCCAGCTCCCATCCAGCAGAGCAGCATTTCCCACTTCAGCATCAGCATCTCTCCCTCCAAAGCTCACAGGTGACACCCTCACCTCAGTGAAGTAAAAGTCACATTTATCCAAATCTGCTAGAGATGCAAAAAAGATCCCCAATTAGTCATTTCTTCCCCTTTCACAGAGAGGGAAAGTAACTTTTGTATCCATTTAGGGTACACACCCATCTATCCATTTGGGGTTACAACAAAGCTTTTGCCATCGGGAGTTTGATTTCAGAGACAATCGCCTTTGGGCCTTACCGCAAAGTGCAAAATCTGTGTTTGAGGTTATTTGAACACTTGTGCCACCTGGGAAACCAATTCCAGAAACACATGCCTTGAAAAAATAGCCTTTATAGAAAGACAGCTGTGGATGCTCCACATCCACCCCCTGACATTTGGTCAGGCAGCTTAAACGTTGACAGGCTCTGGCCACCTACTAGTGACAGCTGTTTTCATCCTCACCCAAATATATTCATATCACAGGGGAGGCAGAATACAGAAAAACCTGCAGATCTCCACTTAATAAACTAAATAAACTAAACTTCCCTAACTCATCTGGGAAAAGTACCCAAAGGAGACGGGAACAGTCACGTTCCACGCAGGAGATGAGATTGTATTGTGTGTGTATCCCAAAATAAAGATCCTGTGAATGCTCTACTTGGCCAAGAAAATTGAGGTAATTAGTAAAGGGAATCTTTTTTATACTGATCTATTGACTGACATGTTCTGCCCTAACTTAAAAATGTGCTAAGATGAGGAAATTGCAGATGTTTGGTGGCTTTTTTCCTTCTTTGCTGTTCAAAAACCTCCTACAAACCAAGGAGCTCCTGCCTAAACTTCAGGGATTTTGGATTTTGTACCCCCACTTACAGCAAGCAGATGTTTTTCAACCAATATTGAAGTTGTTCCTCAATTATGGAGGAAGAAGGGAGGAGGAGAAAGAGAGAAACCTGAATTTGCCACATACTTCATTTTACCTGCCAGTGTTTGCCTGAGCAAAGGCAGTTGCTGGTATTATAATTATTAAAACCAAGAAAACCAATTAGAGTTTTTCCTGTGTTACCATAACCAATAATTTTATTATCAAAGTCTGGAGAAATAAAGTAATAATCATATCTATTTAGTAGATAATGGAATAAGATTTATTTCACTGTGAAAATACCTTGCAGTCCACAGGTGTGATAAAATTCCTGCTCTAAACCGGGGCCCTTTATGCCTGCTCTTTTTGATTTTGCTGCTTGAGTCACCCCAAAAGTATAAAGTTTAAAAGGAAGGGTTTTGGGGCAGGGACAGTTTATCTCCATGTTGTAACACCCCCTTGAGTGCTGATGATATTTCAGCAGGTGGGTCAATGGTATTTTGTGTTTTACAGATATGCTTCTTTTACTGGCAAATTCCACGCTTTCTGAGATCAGAGACTGCCTGTTTCTCCTCCCACTTCTGCTTGTCTTGATTTTTTTGTTTGAATCTTGTTGTCCTTTTGACCTGGGCACTGTAGAGAGATCCTGACCTTTGGCTGGAATGGGAAGGCAGTTTGGGAGAGACAGAGCACCTGGAACATCCTGAAGGGATAAATGCTGGAGGGGAAGGACAACCTCAAGTTCATGATCCCTTTTGAGTGAACCTCTAGCAAACGTTTCACTGAGTCATTCATCAACAAGAAAAAAAACAACCTAAGAATTCCTGCTGGTCATTTTTTCCCTTTCATTTTAGAGAAACATAATGCCTGGTTGGATATACTCAGCCAAATGTTTTCTGAATTGGGAATCTCCCAACTTTTTTATTTAAAGAGCTCTTGATATTCTTTTCCAGTAAGTCAGCATTACTGCAGTAAACACTGAGCCTTTCATAATCTTGCTGTGTGTGATCCCCTCTGAAAGTCACTCTGCAATCAAATGTACTGGGATTTCATAATTGTAATTTGCCACACTGTCAGAAATAGGCTTATCATGCTGCTGTCAGCGGTATCATGTGAACCTCACTGAGTGTCTGTGCCCTTCAGATGAGAGCCAGTGCTGAAGCCAGTCAGGGACAGAGGAAGAGGGGGGAAAAAGGGAGGAGGAAGAGAACATTAACTCCTTAAAGTCCAGTACAATCTCTGGCTGAAGAAGGGAGCAGAGAGTTCCTCTCTGTGGTGTGGGTACCTCCTTGAACCTCGGTAATGTTGGCTGGGTAAAGTAATTGAATTTTTTTTTCTCAGTTTGCCTTAGATCTCTGAAAATCTGCTCCTGTTGTCTCTCATTCTACAGAATGTGGCAACTACTGATCTCTAACACCACAAGACAGACATTTTTCCCAGTGCCCACAGGCTGTTAGCAGATCTTGGCTGATTATTCAGGTGTTAAAAATATATTTCCATCATTTTTTGCTGTTTCACAGATATTTTTGTAAGTAGTTTCCTAAACTTTTCCTGTTAAGAGTGTAAGAGACTTGGAATTCTCAAAAAGACCTTTATTTAAATAAGCAATAGGTAATAGTCTTTAAAAGAGGTTCTTGTCTGTATTCACACAGATGAAACTGTGCTCTTCTCAAAACTTTCTCCTGTAAAGTCACACACTCAGCAAGCCTTTCAGTAATTTCCGTGGTTGTGCCAGTGGTTCAGGGGAAAAAAGAAACACCTTCTAGCTTAGATTGACCAAAACAACTTGAATGATAGAAACATGAGTTAATTTTTTATCTTAAAGATTGTCCAGAAGCCAATTTTTATTGATTCAAGAGAGAAAAAATATTAGTCTGATAATTCCATAATATCTAGCAATAAGCATAAACTACCAGCTTAAAACCACATGATTGCTTGGACTCTGGATTAGATGCCTTGGGCCTGAAGAGGGTATATCTCCATGAATTAAGCTTTAATCCGCATAGTAATTCAAGATATTTCTGCACAGCATGGAGAGAGAAAGGAAGAGGAAAAAGAACTCACTAAACCAACACAATCCAAAGCCATTATATTGGTAATGGTAAAATGTCTCTGGTTATGTTTTTAAACACTTTTTTCCACAGGAACTCATATTGTTCCCGCGATCTGGCCTTTAGGTCAAGAGGTAATGTTAAACTTAAGATTTAGGATCTTTAAACATACTGAAGGTATTTGCATGCCTTCAGTTTTAGCATTTTCCCAGGCAGCAGGTGCTCAGCGTGTTCAGGTTCTGTTCCTCAGGATGTCTCCAGCTGCACACTCAGAATGTGTCATTACTTTAGAAAGTGTTTGCTTAAATTTTTTAGTTGCTTTAAAAATTGTTTTTTTAAATTGTTTGAGACACTGATGCTCTGGGGGGACTTCTCTGTGACTGAATCAGCAATTTGAAATTATCAAATTAATGTAATGGGTTTGACACTCAGTGGAGATGTCTTGTCCAGTTATGGGTAACACTTCTTGTTTAATTTAAACCTCTCCAGGCTTTTATCTGGAAAGTTCTCATTTCCTAAGTGACTCTGAAATAGAGACAATAAAAGTCATGTGAGCTAATGATTTCATCTCCTGGAATAGCTGTGTAGCACATTGAGATACACCTTATTATTTATTATTATTACCTTATCTATTTACAGACTGAAAAATCATCACAGTGTGGTCCCTGGAAGTCCCAAGCTGTTCCCCATTGTTTTGGAAAGAGCACAGGGGTGGCTTGAGGTTCTGAGATGGCATGGAGAAGAAGCCATCCCATTGCCCCATCCCTGACAGTGTCCAAGGCCGGGTTGGACAGGGCTTGGAGCAACCTGGGATAGTGGAAGGCGTCTTTGCCCATGTCAGGGTGTGGGATGAGATGAGCTTTTAGGGCCTTCCTAACCCAAATCATTCCATGATTCTGTGATAAGGAAACCTCCTAAAACTACAGTTGCAGTCACTTCCCAGAGCAGAACTGCATGTCAGACACTGCCTCTCCACTACTGCAGAAATGAACAGTAATTACAGGTAATAACTGGTAATTTTTTTTTTTGGGGGGGGGAAGGGGGTTGTGCCTGCAAAGCACACAGAATGTCAAATTTGCTTAAATAAGCAGTTATATTTTACCATTAACATAACTTCTGAAGGACTTCAGGACTTGATTAGTATAATTCACTATTTTTATCACTATTTTTGGAAGTGTTGGAGGGCACATTGGTAGAGAAATAACATGGAGAATAATACCTGGTCATATTCCATGGACAATCAGCCTGAAATGTAATGCCAGGGCCCTGTACAGAAATTATTCATACCCAGATGCCACGCAGGTGTATCATTACTGCCTCTCTCAGACCCAGGAAATCTGTTATGTCGCCACCGGTCCATGTAGGTTGTTATAGAAATGCCTTCAACTACATTGTACAATTCTGCTCCTGGAGTTAAATTTATTCAAAAGCTTGTGGCCAGGAGAGAGGACTGAGCCTGTGTCAACACATCTTTAGAAATGCATTAACAAGTTACTTCACATGTATAATTAATAGGGATGAAGGAACACTAGACTGTCACAAAGTCTGTTCTCCATCCCAGTACACCTCTTTTGCTTCTTGATACTTTCTTTTCTTTTGTATGTTATTTCTGGAACATTGGTACAATTCATTGTGTATCACTCTTGGAACATAATATAAGCTATACAAGCATTAATACCCTAATAAAATTATTTTGCTTCTTGGTGCTTCTTTTATACAATGAGCTCCAAGTGTTTTAACAGAGCTTGATTAAAAATTAAGCCTCTGTCCAGCTGTGTCAGGCAGGTAAGAAGGATCATATCCATTTTACAGATGGTTAAACACACAATAGAGAGGTTAACTGCTGTGTCCGTGGCTGCTCACTGTTTTACCTGCACTGCTGGCAGTGAGAGCCCAGACGTAAATAAATCATCAGTTCTTGATTGGGCAGCTGATGCACAAATCAGAGAAATGGTCTTTTCAGTTTCACTAAAAATAATTTTCTTCTCGTGGCTCTTTTAACAAATGAGACACAAACTTGGGTTTGTGGGCCAAAAAACTTGGGCCAAAAAATTCGATTTCATGCAAAAGGAAGTCATACCGACCTCTTTTGGTAAACTTTATGTAAAGCTAAGGTCAGAGAGAAATGTGACATTTTGAAACCACAAGTTGTTTTCTGAGGTAACTCAGTTGGAAATAATTTGTTTCACTGGTAACCTGGCTGGCACCTGGCAGTGCTTTGAGAACTGAGAGTGAGCAGGGACAAGTTCTTCTTCAAGGTGACAGCACTCACGAACTACATTTGACATGGTTCATATTCAATCCACAGTGATACAGAAGTTCCTTTTTTATGAAGACAAGCCCCAGCAGACTTCTGCCTTCAGGACGTCTGCCTTCGGAGTCCTTTTCCAGCATCTACAGCACCAGGCTCTCGGAGCCCTGCTGGGGAGCTGGAAAGGGCAGAGACGGCTCCTTCCTACTCGCGGCTGCAGGCAGGAGACAAAGGCTTCTACTGAGCTTAAAGCCGGAGCCCTCGTTCCTTCCTGCTTTTGGGCCTTCAGGAAGCACAGTCCAGCCAAGGCCGGTTCAGTTCAGGGTCCGTGCTGTGCTACCGGCCTAGAGGGAGAGATTTCTCCCTGCACGGCTCCGGCAGAGCCGGCTGTGACCCACGGGGAGCATCCTCTCTGGGGTGTGTGCCGGGGGGTTGGTGGGAGGGCAGGAAAGCAGAGAAAACAAGTGCAGGACTGTGGGAAGTGGGATTTGATGGAGTAATTAAGTCTACAGTCCAGCTGGCAGACACAGCAGCTGTTGCTATTACAGTCCTGATAGCATTTAATTTATTTTAAAATCCGATCTTAAAGCTTTAATATCCGATCCATTTTAAATCGCTTCGTTTGAAGGTGGCAGCAGGGGGGATCATCTAGTAAAGAACATGGAATAAAAGACAGACAAGTTTTAGACGTCACTTTATGAGACAAAGCTTCTTAAACTTTTCCATTTAAGATTAGATGTCCCTAATTTTCTAGTGCTGCAATAGAAGGCAGACCAAAATCCTGGAGACTTGACAAAGGCTCCTTTTTGCTGACAGAAAGCAGGTGGAGAGCAATTTCATAACCCAAAAATTATTTCCATTAATGAACTGAGTGCCCTCACTGACACTTTCCCTTTCTGAGCCATTCTGTGAAATAGAAAAATGGAAAATTGCCATGAAATTTTAAGAATGAAGTCTCAGGAATTTAAGATGATGGAGACACAGAACAGACAGGGAGAGAATTTCATCAGGAACTGCAAAGGAAGGCTTGGGGAGGTTGTGTAAGTGCTGGGTTTTCCCTGCGGCCTGTAGATGTGGGCCAGAGACTTCACTCCATTCACATCCTTCAGGAGATTACTGTGTCATCCCTCTATGATTCAGCTGGGAAGCAGAAATGTTTAAATTTTGTGCTTGTTATCAGTCACACGCAGCTCTGGAGCCAACAGCATGATGTACTTTACTCACTGAGTTGGGTTACAATCCTGCTGTAGCCTGGTGGGAGGAGATGACTCACTGTTTGTTCTGTAAGACTACAAGGAGACACCTTGAAACAGAAAATGGCTTTGGAGTGCCAGCTTGCTTCCCAGAGCAGATGGCTGGGCTAGGCTGAGGTTAAAGATGTTCATTATAAATCCATCATCAAACTAGGCCAGCAATGGACAGTGGCTACCAGACAGTGACACTTTCTGTGCCACACCAGTCTGCAGTCGAATTTTGGGGCATGATTCAGATTCTTTCAAAAACAGAGCCCTGCATCCAGAACACAGCTGGAAAAACTGTATGGCCTCTGCAATCTCCAAGTGATACTGCCTACCACTCTAAATACAATTAGGATTCACCTCCCAGTGCAGATAGCACAAGCCCAGGTAACTCCCATGCACTCAGATCATCAGGACAAAGGGCTCACACAGTTATTTTCCTCCTTTTTGTATACGAATGTAAAGAATAAACCCCCACAACTGCAGAGTTACCATTGCCCAGGCAGTTTTCTCATCTCAGGTAAACCAGGGTATAACAGCAGTGAAAGGGATGGAGCTGCACCATTTTTTACCAGATGGGATCCAAAATCATTTAACAGTGAAATCAGTATTGAAGCCAACTACAGTTTCTTTTGTCACAACATACTCAGGTCAAACAGAGAGCACTCACACTCTCACAACTCCGCCGGTGCTCCTTACTGGATAATCTGCATCCCATACCCCAAACCTGAAGGAATCAGCCTGCATGGGATACTTTCCTTGAAAACAATAACCAACTTCTCAGCCCAATGACTTCTGTTCCCTCTGGGAATAATATAAATTAAATATTAGGTCTGTAGTCGCTTCTCTGCCATACAGTGTAATTTTAATGAATTTATGGTTCAAACACTTTCTGCTTTCATTTAAAACCCTGCCTTGTGGGTTTATTTTAATTTGATTGTTAAGAAAAGCCATTCTGGACTGAAAAATCCAGAAAAAAAAAAAGCAGCTTTTTCTTCCAATTTTTCTTTTAAAGAGAATTTTTTTTAAGAATGGGACCAATTTGCACTCACAACATGATACCGCTCTCAGAAACATAATTTAGAATTGGATTTTGAGAATTTCCTACCTCAAGTTGGAAAGAAATACCTGATAATGTATTTCTATAACACTCTTCCGTCACCTTTTACCAAACTCCTGAGGTCAGTAAATATAATGATATTGAGGAATTGCCATAGGAAAAAATCAGTGAAACTACTTACAGAACATTAATTTTTCCTATGAAGATGGACACTAGTGGGGTCTAATTTGGGTTTTTTGCTTGCTTGTTTATTTTGATGCTAGTTTTGTTTTGTCTTTAAATAATACAATCATAAGACAACCGAATTATTTTGGACAGGCAGCTATTGCAGGTTATTGGTCAAGACACTTCAAGTCTTAACTCACAACCTGTGTTAATTTATAGCCAATATTCCACACTTCCCTGCCAGTCTGTAGGTTTTATGATCACCACGTGAAAATTAGGTAAGTACTCAACAAAGCAACCCAAAAATAATGTTCTTCTAGGAAAATACAAGTCAATCTAATTGTGCCTCATTTTTCTTTTCAGTGATGTTTACCATACATCTCGCTCATCCTTCTGGTTGTCATTGTATTTTAAAGCCATCAAATGCTGTGCTTATATGGAATCTTTTGGAGCTCAGGGAAGTGTTTTTCCATTTTCATTTGTACAGTTCATAGAGATAAAAAGGGCGTCTCAATACATTTGCCAAACTGACCAAAGTGACCTCGAGGTCATGTTCTGGTCATTTCCTCCCTTGATCCAAACCCACATTTGAAGCCAGGTTTTCAAAGAGTGATGCCACTTGGTGAGAAGCATGACCAGGAGAAGAAAAAGGAGGAGTCCAAACCTAACCACTGATATTCCAGTGATGATAATTCAACTTGGAGTGATGACCTCACACTTAGGAAGGGTTGAAGCAAAATCTGCCAACACCATTGTCTGGATGGACTTTTTTGACTTTTTCTTTTCTGAGCTGATAAGAGATTTTTGTATAGCCTTCTAAGTGACATCTCACATTTCATGTTCAAATGAAAGCTTTTGAACAGGCAAATGGTGCTTTGGTTGGGAGCACTGAACTTTGATCATTCACCTGAGATTAATTTCTGCCAGAAATAGACAATACCACGTACTTGGGTGTGAACTGGCCAACCTTCTTCAGAGCTCACCACTGTTCCCAGAAGCTGGTGGAAAAGCAGCTCTGAGATGAAAACAAAGCAGCTTTGAAGCAAACTTGACTCTGCTGAACAATCCTGGCCCAAGCTGGTTTACTTCTTGCTTGCTGTGCACCTCCCCGCAAGCCTTTCACATCCCAAAAAATGAGCAGTAGAAGCCTGCTCTAAAGTATTTACTGGTAGGGGTTTTGACAAGCCCCAAAAAAACGTGCTTTGTTCTGCTAACCCAGAGTTACACAATCTCACATGGCTTCAGGGAGCTCTGGGTGGGGTGTGAGAGCTGCTGGGAACTAGAGAGACACAGCGTAATTCAAGTCCTGCTTTGTGACAGAGGGGCTGCTGTTGCTCTCTTCTCTCTCTGTAAGCTCAAAATTCAGTAGTTTTTTCCTACTAACTCTTTACAATAATAGTTGAGTGGTTGGATAGATAACTGGACCTGTGATTTTCCTGGTTTGGTTATTCCTGTTGTGATTTGTGTTGGTGCACTGCAGAGGAAGCACCTAACTGAGAGGTTATTTTAGATACCACTGTGATATGAAGATACAGAAACCAACACCTAAAGGGGAAGATGATGTCAATGTGAGAGTGTGAATCTGATTACAAACTCAGGTATTTTTGCGACAAAGCATCACATATCACTAATAATGCGTTTGTGGTTCTCCATAGTTTCCTACAGTTCTATGAGCTGTATTGCTCCAATGGTGACAGGGAGGACATGAAATAATAAAAGGTTCTGGTGGCTTGTGTGTCACAGGTTGCCTGTAACTCAGAACTCTTGGCAGATCTTACTTGCCAAATTTAATTTTCTGGTGAATATTTCTGGTTTCTTCTTGGAAAGACTACACAAGGATTCTGCCTTCCACCCTCACCTACACCATGATGAATCGCAAGGACTTTCCTCCACAGTCAAGCATCCCAGTGTCACGGGAGGTCAATGAAACAGGTTAGACCACAGGTGATCAAACATTGTCCTCTCAGAGGAATGGTTGGATTTAGATACTATCAAAGCCCTGTTCCTTTATTTTGAGGGATGTGAGCTGAACTTAGGTGTGGCAGCCCTGGAAATAAAGTTATTTACTCACAGAAAGGCTGGTAGCAAGTGCTGGGCCAGTGGAAGGTCCTGCACAGAGCTGCTGCCCTGGGTCTGCAGCCAGCATGGCGAGACCTGGGGACTAAGGACAGGGTCCAGCTCAGGTCCCCCCCAGCTGCAGCCCCTCCTCTGGTGCTCCATGGGGGGGACAGTTACAGCAAGCTCCAGTATTGTCACACACCTTCTCTGCCCACACAGGTGAGTCCACACTGTTCTTCCCACAGATGAAACACAAGCCCAGTTTTTGTCATTTCTGTGTATGCCAGGCTGAATTTAAGCTGTCAGTGTGCAATGGATAACTCTCTACTCCTTGTCTGAGGTAGGCAAGCACTGTGGTCTTCTGTAGGAATTTCCAGAGCCACCCCTTTGAAGTATCCCAGTGCATTTTTATGCTGCTGTAAAACCTGACCCATTCATGTCCATGTCTGAGCAAGAGACACAGCAGGAGCTGCCTCAGAAAGATGGTGGCTCACTGGAGGTGAAATGCTGGGTTTGGACAGTTGTTTTAGGTGATCTTTATTTTAATATCTTGTGGATTAGGGATTTTTAAAATCTGAGTGCACACTTCTGAAACTCAGACTGTCTTAATGACATCATGTGGATTTGCTTTTTTGCACAGGTTTTGGATCCTTGCACACACCAAGCTCTAGCATTTCATCAAGGAGACATATCTGCAGGCAATGTGGCAGCTGCTTCCTGGCTCCTCTAGCCTGCAATGCTTTATTTGGGTCACACAGAGTATCTTTCCTTCCCCTTGAAGCAGGTAAAATGTCTGCTTGGTTTTGACACTGAGAGAGAACACCATGAAAGTGAAGCTATTTTAGAAGGGAAATTGTAAATGAAGAACTTTGCACAGTATGTTTCTAATCACCTACAGGCAGTGCTGCTGGAGCGAATGGAAGCTAAATTCAGCTCTCACTTGGCACCACTGTAACTCCTCTGGTCCTAATGTGGGCCACTGCAGCACAAGCAGAGAGTGCAGGCTCACCACATCCCAGCCATGTAAATATCCCTGCACAGAAACACTCTCCATGGCCAAAAACCTGGAGAGGGGATTAGATCTGTGTTACACCTTTGTAGATCTAAAACTGCAGTAGTAATGCAGCCCTCAGGCCACTCTATTGATGGCTTTCAAGGTTTTGCAGGGATCATTATGGTGATCACTAGTTCTGGCAATATTCTAATAGGAGAGAGTTTTGCTCTCAAGATTCCATAAAATTAGAAAAATCCCAGTTAGAACTAGATCCAGGTTCTGTCTCACTTACTAGCAATTAGAATTATGCAAAATCAATATTAATAGTTGCAATGGCTAGTGCTTACAATGAATCAAAATTTCTAACTGGAGATGTTCAATAGTTCTGAAATATACATTACTTATAGGGAAAAATAGAATTTTAAAATATCATTAAAGTTTCTGATCCAGAAAAAACCCTACACAGCAAAATCACTTTGGTGTGATGGAGTATCCAGAATAGCAGCTTCCCAAATAAAGCTTTGCCAAGCCTTGCTCTCCAGCTTGTGCTGTGCTGTGTGGGTGTCAGCTTGGTGTGCTCCTCGCTGTTCTGAGGGTGCTACGTTCCAAATAGAACCAGAGCTTTCCAAGCTTTGTGTTGAGTTGAACAGAAAGCTACAAACTATAAACAAATCTACATCTTCCTTCTGAGGCACCACAGCAGAGTGAACCTGCAAGTGAGAGAAGAGCTCAGTCAAAATAGCTGCATCTGATATGTGACCTCTGCAAAATTACTGAGCCTTCCAGAATAATGACACAAAGCCATAAAGTCATTACCAAAGGCAGGGCAGATGTTTGCTGAAACATCTACTGGTGACTCCCTGGGAAGTTTGGTAGGACAAATCATTTTGCTAACAGGTTGCGAGTTTTGAGTCCATAATAAGTGTGACCCAGTTTCTATTCCATGACTGAACAATTTGCACAGCTCTAAATATAAAACTGTTGATAACAGATCCCTATTTGTGGGAAAGGGAGGTGCCTCAGGAACTGCACTGGGCAACATGTGTTTCCAACCACCCTACAAAATCTCTCTTTATAAAAAGTGAATCAGGCATGGGTTTTGTTCTTTTTCATTCCCACATACAAATAAACATCAAAACCCAGGTTGAAATTATAAATATATTTGTGTTGTTTATAATCATGGCACTACACAGCAAAAATCATGTAATTTCATTTTTCTTGAAGGAATTGTAATAAAATAAGACAATATTGATACAGAATAGCCTCTCACTCTCCTGCTTAATTCTGTCTCAGTGTGTTTTCAGAAGTAATATCCTAACAATGGAAGCAGTAAGTGCATTGAATAAGCTGTCCAGCGAACAGAAATAAATGCTCTCCTCCTGATTGTGACCTCAGCCTGGGGCACACCCAGAGCAGGACCTGTCAGCCAAAGGAGTAACCCCAGAGCTGCCAGCGCAGCCCGACTGCCCCGGGACAGGCGGGCAGGGCTGGTCCCGAGGGACAGCCCCGGGACAGAGCCGCCCCCCTGCAGCCCCAAAGCACTCGAGAGGGATGAACGCTTGGTGTGCGGGTCACGCTGTGGGTGACCTGGAACTGAGGCACGGGCAGACTGCGGTTTGCTGAAGGTCTTCCAGCTGATCCCTGCTGGGTGGGCATCACCAGGAGGGCTGATGGAACACGTCGGCTGGACCCTGTCACCCCCGACCACACACGGTGATTCTCTCCTACTGAGCAAGGCAGTATTTTAAACAAAGAGATAAATAATAATTAAAAGAAATAATAGCATTTTCAGTAGTTAAACAAATGCTACTTTTTATCAGCTCTAATTACTTTATAATAGAATATAGTCCTAAGCTTGCTTATTACTATGTTGTTCATTACTTTAACCCTCACAGCTACTCTAGTTAACAATTTAAATACATAGAGCTTTAAAAAAATATTTCCATTACAAATATTTTAAAAATATACTTATCCTAAAAAGCTGTCCAGCACTATTCCAAAAATCTCTTGTAATAAATGTCTTTTTAAATTTTAACAAAAATATCTACCATCATATGGAAGAGCTCAAGTTTTGACAACTCTATAATACAGTCAGGAATATGTTGGGCCAGATTTCACTTTCCTTTATACAGTTGCCAATTTGGATCATGGTGTTCATCTCATTTGGGTTATTCCAGTATAATTGGGAGCAGAATATAGCCCTTAGTGCTTTAAAATAGTGAAATGGACTGGATGCTGCAACAGTTACTGGTGCTGAGAATTATGGGGAGGGAAATCCTTTACTTCACTGCATCTAAAAATGCAAAAGGATGTTATATTTAGTATTTGTGCCATGACCAAAGAAGTGCCAGGCATATGCAATGGATGACTCAGACCCAGAATCATATTCACTTACAGAATTTTTTCCTTTTTCTTTTTCTTTTNGCCTGCAATTGCTGTCATTAAATGAAGGATGAATGTTTCTGGAGAACTTTTGTAGGGGGAAAATGCCAGCCTTCCTCTCATGCTTTCTAAAATTCTAGGAATCATTTTAATTGCATTTTGTGTGAGTTTTAATAGAATCTCCCAGTAGTTAGATCTAGTTAGGATACTATTTTGAATTGCTTCTGTATTTTTAACCTGAAACATCTCCATTCACCCAGTCCTTTTCAAAGTGTATTTATAACAAGCTTCAAGCACTTATAGGAATCTGCATCTCATCAGGACAATCTGGAAACTCATCTTTTAAAACACTGGAACTTTTTTTTTGCTTTTCCCCCTTTTTCCTTCAATCTTCAAGTTTAAATGCAGCGTTTGAGTAGGGACCATGGAAATCAACGTGGTCTGATTGCAGCAGGGTACATGTGCAAGCAGAGATGACAGTCTTAGATCTGCCATTTCTGCCTGTGACCATCAGTGGCTTGAAGGGATCCTTACACATTGTGAGTTTAAAGCTTTTACTCTACTTTTTTTCCTCATAGACTTTGGCAGATGATCTGGTAACTGATAAACCAAGGAAACAAGGATTTTGACTAAGTTCAGTCCTCACTGTCGTCTTCATCATCATCGTCGTCCTTGCTGGGAGCACACCTTTGGAAGCAGTGCACCAGGGTGGCCAGGAAGAAGCTGGAGAGAATTGCAGCGATGGACACGGCGACTCCAGAGAAGATGATGATAAAAAGGTCTGTCAATGACAAACTAAATTTACATTCACTAAAGCTGACCTCAGATAACTCATTCAGAAAGATCCTTCTGTTCTCCATGGGCAGAGAACACTGGATTTCATGGAGACCTACAAGGAAGAGAAAAGGGAAACAAATCAGCAAAATATTGATGAATTCTTCTGTTGTCCTGGGTCAGAAATTGAATTGCTGAGGAAAAGTTTTAGGGTTAATTCCAGGTTTACGAAATTTTACAATATTCAGGGGAAAATGGAACAAAACCATCACTATCCAAAAGCCATAACACAGCTCCTTTGAGCAGCTCCTGGAAATTAGGTTAATTCACCTGCAGCCTTTCAGGGATCAGGTGTGATCTAGGACCATGATTTGGAAGAATTGAGTGAATGTTGAATCCTGAATACATCTAAACCTGGAGGCCTGAAAGCAGCTCCCACCTACTCCATCTGAACACAAACTCTGACTCCAAAATTGGTTAAGAGGGGTACTGATGTTCTTTCCACATCCTTCTACATTACTTCTTTCCATGTAGTTCGAAACTAGAGTTGAGGGGTTTTTTTCTGCACAAACAACAGTTTGAGTTTAATGGATGCTTTTTTGTCTGTGACCTGCTTTACCTTTCCTCTCTGGCTGTCCTGAGGCCATGCAGACTGACAGATATTGTTCCTCCCTGCATTACTGGAGAATACGGAGAGCCGGGAGGGTTCTTTGTAGTGAAAGCAAAAACCCCCAGATTTAAGAAGTGGTGAGAATACAGTTGTATTCTGGACGGTAAAAGCACACAGTTCGCTGTGTATGCCCAGCTTCCTCTTCATTCACCACGGGGGAACATCAGGAGAGGGTATTACCAGGGCTAGAATGGAACCCATACTGAAGTGAATTAAGTCTGTAGAGCTGCTGGCAAGGCTTTTGTCTCGTATTAAGGACATGAATGTAAAGGGGAAATATAAGAATTGTGTGTTAATGACACGAGATCTGTTGCTGAGTTACTTGACCCACTTCTTCTCTCCTGATGATCCTGGGGTGTTCTCCCTGGTTTGGGCTCTGCCTTGCTGTGTGCACACAGAGTACATGGCATTTCCGTCCCACAGCTCTGCCACAGAACCAAGATGTCACTTTAAACAAGGAATGGTGATGATGAGTTTCTCTCTGCATCTGATTTGTGAATCTTGGTTTTCCTGTGGCTGGATAGCTATGGCATGTGATGTTTTACTGTTAAACCTGGGCTCCTCAGGTTAATGGTGCTGCCCTTACTGATTGACTGGATCTCAGCCCAGCCCAGCTGTTGTGTTGATTTAAGAAGGAGTTTTAGTTAATTCCACTGTGGAACCAATTATCACCCTGACCTACTTGACTTTGTAATGATGATTGTATTAAATTTTGATCCCTAAAAGCCATCTTATATCTGTCATATTTGCCTAAAGTTCTGTGGCTTTCCGTCTTTGTCATGCTTCTCCGACTGGGAGCGTCCTGAGAGCTGCCCAGCAGTGTCAGCCGTCAGCCTGCCCAAGGCTCACTGGCTGCTGCAGGCAAACAGCTGCCCAAATCCATGCTGGTTTTCTTGAGCCTGGTGTGGCCGTGCACAGTAGGTTGGGAAAAAGCACAACTTGCTCTGAAGATCTGTGAAACCTCCTGTCATCAGAACTGACCTGGAAGAGAAAGCAGGTACATGGTTTCAAACGTCCTCTGAGACTTCTGGAAATCTGACCCTACAATGTTCATGTCTTCTGCATGAACTGATACCCTGGAGCACCTGAGCATGCAGAGACTGAAGAGGTACAAACCTGCTCTCTCCAGCCTCTGAATGTGCTCCCTCTACAAATATTCCTACTGAAACAACTGAGAGCTTGCCACTCAACCATATTTTCATTTCAGTAAGACTTGGAAGTAGCAGCTCTAGGCATTGCTAAGAGTAAGAAAAATGGGGGACAGGTGGATATCCTTCCCTTTTCAAAACTATGATAAATGAGTGAGAGTGAAAAACTATAGGCTGGAATTTCAAGACCTGTGTCTTTTAAATCAGATTTTAGAAAGCAAAGATTTTTTCATTAACTAAATATAAACCTGACAGTAATCAAAGCAGTTGCATGAGTGCAACATACTGCAAACTCATTTGAAGAGGAAATTCCTTGCTAGTAGGAAAAGATCACTGCAGCATTTTGGCAGGAAAATCTGCACCAAGTGAATATAGCACCTACACAAATTCCATTTCACTTGTAGCAAGCACAAGAAAAACAAGTTTCTGTACAACTGTGTTCCTGTAAAAGAAATCAGTCTAACAGTGGTTGAGACCTCCTGAGAACCGCTGTTTTCAGAGCATCTGAGTCAAGCTCCTCAAAAGAAAGAGGGCATGGGGCACCATAAGCAACTCTACCTTTTAAAATTTCTGTCCAACTGCAAAAGAAATTCTAAACTGGCAGCATTTAAAATACTTCTGTGATGGAATGATGGAATGGAATATCAGATCTGGATAAGGGAGGAAGCAGAAAAAGAATATATTGGAAAAAAAAGAGAGCAAAGAAGACTCCAACTGAGCAGTTCTACATACTGTAGCTCTTGGCTTTAGAGATAATTTACCATGGTAGAATTTGCCCAGGATCCCAGACATGGAAAGGAGCTCACTCCTTCATTCTCAACAGCAGTTCTGCCATGGATCAAAGATGACCTTTTGCACTGTGAGCTCTATTCCTACTTCCCTGATGCTTTCACTTTACATCACAACACACAGAACGCAAACAGCAAAGGATCTGCAACACACCAAGGCGCTTAGAGTATATTTCTTGTTATGAGAATCAGTGTACTGCAAGGATTTTGAGAGCCATTATGCAATAAGGAGAAATAAAGATGCTCTTCTCCATGTAGCTGTGGGTACTGGAATCTAGGTCATGTTCTCAAACCAAACAGATTAGATGGAAAATTGCTACTTGCTTTACTCTGTGACAGTCCAACAGGCTTCTGTGGCCTCAAGTTTTTAAAGAATTCTTAGTTATTGGGAATAACAGATGCCAGTAGACAAAATACAACATCACAGACCAGCGGCCAGTGCAGGGGCCTCACTGGCTCCCAGCTGTAGCTTCAGCCATGATGTGTATGCACCACCTCTTCTAGAAGCCAGGAATGAGCTCTCCCATCCACACACAAGGCAGTCTCCTAAAGCCATGTTGAAAGCAGCCTGGGCATCCTGCAGAGCTCAGTGGAAGCACAGGGCAGTGACTGAGGGAAAAGGATTTTGATCAGTCCATCCTGTTGAGTGGATGTTTCTCTTCGCTGGATGTTGAAAAACCCAGCACAGCCAAACAGAAGCTTTTCTTTGGGCTCCAAAGAGAATTTGGAACAGACTGTTAATTTGGAACAGTCAACAGTAAGATCAGAAGTTCTGTCTCTGGAGGCACAAGGAATTTCTCCTTCCAAAGCTGATGTAGTGGTTGTGGCACCAGAGCTTCCAACTCTTCTCCTGAAAATACCATCACCCGCAGGTCACACACCTGCTAAAGATGAGAAGTGGACAAACCTACTTCATCTGCTTCCTTCCATGGAAACACAAGCCTGGCTTTACATTATTTACAAGTAGGTTGTCGTTATGACATGAGAGTCCAGAAAACTGATGGTCTGTACTCAACCTGTCCTGTTCCATTGGTGTCCAGCAATAGATCCATCTTTGTTCTTTCCTTGGGCAGAAAGTAATTCCAGGGCAGTAAACACCCTCTGTATGAACACCGAACTAAATAATGGTTTCTAGAAAGTGACCAGTATTAATTACAGGGTGTAGGTTTTTTCCTTTGTGTGATTCTGTTGTATATAGATGGGCTCAATCAAATCCCTGTGTCCACACACAACCTCTAGAGGACAGGAGATGCCATTTAACCTCATAGCTCTGCTGTCACACACTTTTACTTGAATGGTATTAATTTTTATGGCTTTTTGGGGGGGGGGGGGGTGTGCAGTTTCTGTATTTTTTTATCATTTATTTATTCTGCAGAATCTATTCTTTCAAAAGACCAGACAGAATTCTTGTAAAGGGCATCTCAAAGCAGCTTGGTATTTAGTGCTTGGCTGCATCAAGAGAGCCTTTGATGACAGTTATTTATATCTACCTCATTGCTCCCACAACATATTCGAGGAGTTGCTTGTTCATACCAAACAAAACTGTAAATGAAATAACAAGTGTGAGTGTGCTATAAATACACAGCTTGGGTTATTTGGGTCATTATCCCATTATCTGTAATGACTCCAGCTGTCCCAAGGACAATGTCACATATCCTGTATCCTTCTGCTATGTCATCAGAAGGAGCAGATGTATTGCACTGATGCTGATTGCTTTGAAGTGCCAGGCAAGGCACAGGTGCTGTATTCTACACAGGCTTGTCTCAACTCTGGAAAAATAAGGATGGAAATACAGGTCTGTACCCTGAGGAATAGATTGTCTAAGAAACATGGGAAGTGTGAAAATGCTGGAATTCTGGAAACACAATGTTAAAAGGAGAGGTGGGTTTTTAAAAAGAAGGGGGGAAAATGTGTGTTCATAAAGAAGTGATGCAGGAGGGCTCCAGGTAGAGGTATTTCAATGAAATTCCCAAATAGGTTTCAGAACAGTATGACTTTTAACATCTTATATTAGAGGAGTACAACTCCACCAAGTCCAGCACTTAAATCCTGCCAATAAATCACAGGCAATTAGGCTGCTGCTAGATCCTAAGAACCTCTTTGAGTTTGTTTCTGTTCAGGACTATGCCCAGGCTGAAATCTTTCCCTGTAAAACTGGACTCCCTAGAAAACTGAAGCAGCCAAAAACTAGTCTGCATGCAAATAATGAATAATTTCCTTGTAAATTACTGAAAAGAGACCAACATTACTGTAATGCCTCAAAGTTATAACTGGACTGATCTCACCATCTCAAAACCCCCACAAAAACCCAGAGGCCCTATTTCATCTGAGCCCTGCTGGGACTTTGGAGCTGTAATCCAGCCAGGTTTCTCACAGGTTCTTGTGATCAAGATTTTTTAAACCATCAAGTGCACTGACACTGCCTGCTCCTGGCTGTGCCAGGGGTTTTCCCTGGATATATTGACTGCTGTCTTACTGCACTGTGAGTTTTGATTTATACTTCTCCAGCTAAAGACAAGCATCAAGGGCATCACTTTCTCCAGGTCCACTTGACCCTGTTTTGAAGGACTGCTTGTGTCTTTCTGTCTCTGCTTATTTCTAATCCCTATGCTAAATACATCTTTGATTGGAGAACTTCTGGAATTCATTATCATTTCAATGTTACGGTCTGTCTGTTAGCAGACAGATTTCCCAGCTATAGTTTTGGACGCTGAGCTTTAAAAAAAAAAAAAAGGAAAAAAAGAAAAAACCAACAGAAACCTCAGTTCTTTTGGTGTCTTTTAGAGTTCACAAAATCAGGTACCAGAACAAACAGCTTCCTACCATTCAGCAATGGACAGCATGATGAGATAATGCAAAGGCACACTGGGACCTGCACCAGGATGTGTGGAAATACAACCACAGACATATCTGAAACCATAAGTGTTTAAATGAGCTGCATGCACACATGTTCACTACTATGGATACAGTAAATATAAGAACACTACAATAGGCTTCTTTTTCTAGAGTAAAATTGTATTTGCCCTTTTGGGTGGAATTTAACTGTTCCCTCTTGTTGCTGAATGTAGTTGACACAGATCTAAAATGTTTAAATGTGGCATGTCGTATCTTGCGTGGTATTTTGCTCCCAGATATGGTTTGCCTTAGTCTCCTTAAACACTGTCACAAATTTATTAGATGTATTAATAAGCAGTGAGAGAGGCATTACCTCTGAAGTGAGATGAGGTTTCATTAAAAATAGCCTTGAGCTATCAGAACAGTAAAGCTTAAAAAAATTGAAGCCTAGATTTATGCCCCTAAATAAAACTTTTATGGTCAAGTGGCCTAAAAGATTTGCAGAACAGCTTCAGGGGGTATTTATTAGTTTGTCTCAATGCCTAAATATGAAGTTCAACATCAGGTGTTCACATATGCAAATGCTGTCCTCACATCTTCAAATCTGTGAAAGATGGAAGTACTCCAAACAACCTTAGGATGGAAGAAACAGAGTGAAAAGCCACTGGCAGTCAGATAATTTTACTGAAAATGTTCGGGAGATCAAATTATTTATTTATATATGTGTATATATAGAAACAGATTTGATGGGCTTGTTAAGGAATATAATTTCTGTGAGGAGTTTCTGCTTGAGCGGGATAAAACTGCTGGATGTGTGAAATGTCTTAGGGCTTTTAATTCCTTTCCAGACACACAGATCTTCTGTTCTGTCCTGGTGATGTGGGAGCATGTGCATGATACTGAGGGAGAGCTGATGGTTGCAATGGACAGAACAGCCTGTCCTTCCTAGCTGCAGCTCACTCAGATTCTATATTGGTACATGAAGTTAAGGAGCCTTCTCTGCACAGCAGATGAACAAATAAGTGCTAATAAAGACTGATAAGTCAAGAGTACTTGCAAAACGCTCAGTTTCTTTGCTGGCTGTTGGTTCAAATGTTTAATAAAACTCATCCTCTCATGTTATTATGAAGCTTCGTTTTGAAGAAAGTATTTTTAATATTTTCTGTAAATCATTAAAGACCTTGATTAGTGAAATGAGAGATTGTTTAATTTATAGAATAAGTTACGCAATAGATCTCAGATTGGAATGGGATCATAAAAAGAGCCAAGAAGCAAGAGATATTAACTTCATGGCACAAAATGTTTAAACAGGCTTAGAAAAATCATTCTGTTCTGGGTCTAGAAGAATCTGGAGGGTAACTCCTGTAAGGGGCAGCTGAGGGAGCTGGGAGAGGGCTCAGCCTGGAGAAAAGGAGGCTCGGGGGGCCCTTCTGTCTCTGCACAACTCCCTGAGAGGCGAGGGCAGCCGGAGGGGTTCGGGCTCTGCTTCCAGGGAGCAGGGACAGGAGGAGATGTAACAGCTTCAAGCAGTGCCAGAGGAGGCTCAAGTTGGACATCAGGAGGAATTTCTTCATGGAAAGGGTGGTCAGGCCCTAGAAGGGGCTGCCCAGGGAGGTGGTGGAGTCTCTATCCCTGGAGGTGTCCAAGGAAGGCCTGGACGTGGCACTCAGTGCTCTGGGCTGGGGACAAGGTGGGCATCAGGCACAGATTGGACATAGCTGTGGATGTCTTTTCCAACCTAACCCAAACAAATTTATGATTCTCACTACACTGATGCACTTCTGAATCTCTCCTTTAGGACTGAATTCAGTCTGAACTTCCTTCTCACAGCCTCACTGTCACCTGCTCTTGGGTTTTTCCCTACGTCCTCTCACTGCTGTCTTTCTCCCCTGTTCTTTTGCATAGGCAAGCTTTATCTGGAAATACATCACTTTACCAGAATTTACTTCTCCATCCATTCCAAAGAGGTCTTGAAAGCTATAGAAGCCTTTTGAAGTAGCTAAACAATATCTGTGTCAGTACTGACACTAAAACCCTCTCCAAATATCTTAGAAATGTGTAGCCAAAATGGAGTAACAGTTGATCAAATGAGCCCTGAGCATCAGTCCTCACCTCAACTTTGGCTACTTCAATTTTAGACATTCAGAACATCTATTTTATTTATCACAGCAGAAATCAATTTGAAATTCTGTCTCTGGCCACTTGTGAATGAGTTTTTCAAATCTTCCTGGAAATACGAATGTGCAAAGGCTACCCATAAAAATGTTCAGTCTAAACCTTTGCTAAAAGTCTTTCTAATACTATTTTTATAGAGAGCAGCAAATATTTTTGATTCTTGCAATGGCAAGTGGGGAACTTAAATAACTAAAGAAAAAAATTAATTATCCCAGAAACTTTATACAACTTCCCAAAGATAAGGGGAAGAAAGGAAGTAAAAAAGTTAAAAAATGAGGGCAAGATGACAGGAAAGAGATGCTACAGTCACACTCCAAGGAATACTTTAGCTCTAATTAAAAGTAATGTTAAAATTGCATTAGTCATTAACAAACAAGATCGCAGGCCCAGCTGCCCAAAGCATGTTCACAGAAAACAAAAATCAGCAACAGGAATATCAACAAAATCCTTCAACATGGCCATTACAGATTACTTGTTTTGCTTTGTTACAGGCATTTATCTGAATCCAGTCCCTTCATCCCAATGGGATCCTCAGAGAGATTCAAGAAATGTCTTCTGCACTAATTTTAAACAAGATATTTCAGCAAAAATTTATTCTCTTAAAGCTCTTGGTATTTAAACACTGAAATGGAAGGTTCTGTTCTATAACCCTCTGTTCTATAGGTCATTTGCATCAGTGACAATCTTTTGCTGGCTGAGCCCTGAGTTTCAAAGAGTATTACTAAAAGAACTAGATTAAGAGATGAGGAAAAAAAGAAAAGTGCATTTTTAGCCAAGATAAATGTGATAAACAACAAGCTCTGAAAGAAGAAGAAAGAAAGCTTGGCCAATATGAGAAGTTGCTGAGTGTATTTTTGTAGACCAACTTAGCCATTGGTTTTTCAAGGTATTTTTTTGTTCTAGGAGTTTTCATGGCCCCATGGAGTAAAACCTTCTATGAAAGTTTTCATACTTGTCTTTGTAATGGTAAAGATCTTATAGAAACTCCTATATTTCCAAAAAAAAATCCTCTATTCTTAATATCCATATTCCTCCTGATGGGAAGGCTTTAATATGGACCGTTAGCCACCATGTGCCATTTAGGTGCAACAAATGCCTACACAACCAAACATCCTTCTACAGAAAATCTTTATAAGTGTTGTACTTAACCATTGTGACCAACAGCAAACACTTTGTCTTGTCCAGGAAAAAGAACTTGTCTATTTTTTCCACTTATCACCAACCCACTGCTCTTTACAGCTCCTTTGCCTTATTTGCACTATACTCACTAATTTGTTTATAATCAATTACTAACCAAATCAGAGAGGAAAATAGTGGGTTTATTTTGCAGTATGAAGAAAATGCTGGATTTAGTATCTCTTAGTGGTAAAAAAAAAATGTGTTTGCTGTTTTAAAGTGCTAGGCTTAATCACAAAATTTTAGTGAAATTTTTTAGTAATTCTTCCTGCAAATTTACCAGGATGAGGGTATCATCTGGGGATGGTATTCACTGAATGCCAATTAAGCCTTTATCTAAAATTTAGGCTAGATGAACAAATGCTGGAATCAATAAAATTATTGAAATTCCACCTCTTTGTGTGAAGCCACAAGCTGGATGAGCTGAGGCAGCTCAGCTGGGCAGAGCCTTTCCAGCCTTTCTAGGCAGCTGGGCGGGCAGGTCAGCAGAAGTTAGAACTTTACAGGCTATTTCTGATACTGTGCCAGGAGGAAAATGGCTCCTGCAAAACTAATGAGTTGAAGTATGGCTTTTGTTCACATCACTGAGTCCTCCAGAAACCTTAATTACAGAGGAACAGAGCTTCAGGATCAATTATCCAGATTTCAGTTCACAGAGACAAAGCTCCCCTTTTAAACTCAACTTGGTATTTATTCTGCAAAAGCCAAGGGCAACTTGGGCTGATGAGTTCCCTGTAGTGTTGCAGTGAGAGGTGGAGCAATAGCTGGGCTTAATGAATAGTTAAGTTACTGGAGGACTTCCCTCAGACAGGCACATTCAACTATTTGAAGTGCCATTCAAAGTGAGGAACCTAAATGAATGCCCAGACCCTAAATATGTATGCAAATGTCCTTCTCCCAGCTGGTGTGTACAGGCCATGCAACACAAACCCTTTAGCCGCTACAGAATTCCAAAGCAGAATCAGCCAAGGTCTTTTCTTGGGCCCTGGAAATGCATCCCTATCTTTCCTCCTGTATTTCCAGACAGAAAGCCTGCTGCCCTACTTATCCTGGTGTGTTTGCTGCAAGAATCCTTTGTCTCCAGCTTTACAGAACTATCAGGAGCATCCAGGGAGTCTTAATGCTTAGTGTTTTTTGATTTGACCTTCCCACAGTTCCCAGGAAAGGCCAGGCAAGCATGGTCTTAGGTAGGTATAACCTGACAAGTAACACTAATTTAATCAGCTCCTTATGTGAATCATTTTGTGACATAAACTGTAAACTGGGTGTAAAATGCAATCAAATAATAATTTTAATAATTTAACTCTGACTTTGCAAAACTTGTTTTGCAAGGCATGCAACTGTGGCCATATATTTCAAAAATAAAGACTGAGATAATCTTTCCCTTTTTGGGGTTAGTTTTGCAGTCACCTTCATGAAGAATGTTTTGGTGCTTTATTAAAAGAGACTGTGAGTGTTTTTGTGGCAGCAGCCCACAAGAAGCCCTGATGCTTTTCTATATCCATGCACGTCTCTCCCTGGTGTGGCTGGGTGCAAAGAGAGAAGGGCAGTCGCTCCAGGCAACAAATCCAAATCCTTGCAGGACAGCTCTGATCAAATCAAAGTCACTTGAAAATTTGCCCCTTCCCTCTTTATCTTCCCAAATCAAGTCTTAGTTAAAGTTTGGAAGATCTGGATAAGCTAGCCATTTTTCAGCTATTTGGCCAAAACACAACTATGGAGGAGAGAAAATGCTGTGGGAAAGCATCTCTGAGCTTGGAAGGAGAAACTGGGAAACTGGCAGTGCTATGGGAAAGTTCACTCATTTGAGATGCCTAGACATAAAGTCAGGTACACTTTAAAACACTGAGGGAGCAGCAGAGAAAGAGGTAAAACAGACTCAAACTGAACAGCTCAGGATCTCAGGATCAGGGGGAACAACCTGGAAGTGCAGTAAAGGCCTGGGGAAAGTGAAATGCTGTGTGAACTCATGTTTAGCTTTAGAGACAGGCAAATACTTGATTCAAATTGAGCAAACTTCAGCTAAAACATCAGGAAAGGTGGGATAATAGGTTTGGTTTAGAAAGAATCAAGATCAAAGTTTCACTGACATAGAGAGGAAAAAACCCAACACTTTTTCCTCAAATCACTTCTTCCTTAAAACAGGTGACCTATAGTTAAGAATATTCAGGGCAACACAAATGAGTGTATTAGAAAGATGTTAGCCAAGGTCACAAGCATGGGAAGAACCTGAATAACTGACTGCAGAGTCTGAGCCTGCAGTGCCAGGACACAGGAGAACAGCTTCAAACTGACAGGGAGTAGGTTTAGATGGGATATGAGGAAAAAAATCATTCCCTGTGAGGGTGGTGAGGCCCTAGCACAGGTTGCTCAGAGAAGCTGTGGCTGGCCCATCCCTGGAAGTCTTCCAGGCCTGGTTGGATGGGGCTTGGAGCAACCTGGGATGGTGAAAGCTGTCCCCTCTGGGGCCTCCCAAAGTTTCCCTGCTCCTAGTAATCTGTCTTTGGGAGCAGCTGGTGCAGCTCAGTGGCAGGAGTTTATGCCCTGGTGCTTGTTGGGAGACATGAACTGTGAGATGATCTTCTGCTAAAGCTGGATTAAGAGAGGCTTTGGGGTCTAGTGGGACAGCAAGAGTCTGGATTCCCTAGACATGGCAGTCTTAACACTTTTATTTTTCCCCTGTGGCTTTCTAAAAATTACTGGCTCAAATACCTGGATTATATATCTTGCATTTTAGGAGGTTCTAAAGCCACTTCCATTTATTTCTCATATTGGAAGCAGTGCTTTTTTAATGAAAAGAGCCCAAATCGAGATGCTGAAGTGTTTCAAACACAGAGCATCACAACAAAATTCTTCCAGGAAGGTGCTGACAATCACAGTTGCACAAAATGGGGATTTAACTCTTTTGTAGCAGCTTCATAACTGATTGGTAAAATGAGAGGAAAATCAGTTTTGCTAAGGAGCTGGCACAGAATATTTAGCTGCTCAAAGGGCTTATTTTAGAAAATATATTTACCAGAGTGAAAATGAAATCTGGAAGAGAACCAGCTCTGGGCTGAATGAATTTGAAAAGGCACTTTCACTGCCTATGCAAGTTTAGTCTACAAATCAAAATTATTAGGGCTTAATTTAAATTTTTTTTTCTTAAGTGGGAGGAGGACCTGCTGCTAAAAGAAGCTAGAGATCTGTTGAGATCTGAAACATGAATTTAACGGGCTCATTTGTTGAAAGCATGCAATTACAGCCTGAGCAAACTGCAGTCAGCACACAGACGACGGGAGCAGGAACCATCCTGCCCTCCCAGCCACACACAGACACACAGACTGCACTGAGAGCCACAGAGCTTTACCTTTCTGGAGCTTGGATGCATTGTCCTGTATCCAGCTGAAAAGATTGGCAAAGTCACAGTCACAGACCCAAGGGTTGCCCTCCAAGCGGATGGTCCGCAGGGAGGGCAGTGCTTCCAGGGCTGCCACGTTTAGGCTCTGTAAGTTATTGTCATTCAATTCTAACACTTGGAGCTGGTCCAGGTTCTCAAAAGCAGCCTCGTCCACATCCACAAGGTTATTGTTTCCAAGGCTCAATTTTATCAGTTTCTCTGCTGATTTGAATATCCCAGCATCGAGCTGTGTTAAATTATTGTAGCTTAAGTCTAAATACACCAGTTTGGTAGAACTGCTAAAAGTGCCCTCTTCTAAAGAGGTGAGGGAGTTATTCCTGAAGTCCAAATAGACTAGATCTCCATAAAATATAAAGAAGTCAGCTGGTATTGCCTGAATGTTATTATCAGCTATAAGAAGTTTCCGTACATCCAATGGAAAAGGATTAGGAACACTTGGAAGTCCTTGATCCCGGCAGTCTATGGTGTGGTAGTCCATACAGCTACAGACAGCAGGGCAAAGATGACCCTCGGGCAGGAAAAGCAGGCAGACAAAGCCAGCAAAAGGCAGGAGGCAGGAAGGAAAACATGGCAACATCGTCAAGGATCTGAAGGCTGTGATGAGCACCACTCCTAGGAGAAAGACATTTTGCTCAGCTGAGCAGGAGTGCCTGGTACTTGTGTGTGTGTCTGATTGTATCCAGGAGATCACATATCATCACAGATCCGATAGCAGCAGTCTGGAGGGGGAGGGAGGAGAGAGGGAGGGAGACAAATGTGAGGATTTACACTGTCAGAATATTATGATGCTGTACAGGGTGAGGAAAGCGATGATTGGGTACACGGAGGATCTTACAAAGGACTCCCTTGCTTTTGTGAGCTAAAAAAAGCCCTGAGCCTGTTTGAATATTTGCTGCATATTCCAGCAAATGGGAAATCACACCTGATCCTGTGACTCTGACAGCAACAGCTTCTGCTCAAAAAGCCCTTCAGGTAAAAATCCCCGATGAGATCACTTACTGTGTTTCTTAGCAGGAGCCTCCATTAAGGTCACCAACAGTTATGGAAATGCAAGCGAAGGTCAGACAGCGTCCTGGACACCTGCTAAGGACAATTTTCCCTTTTATTCGTAAAACACAGGAGCCCAAAGACAAGGAACTGCGCTTTGTGCTGTTTCTGGATTCCTCAGCTGTTAGAGCAAGTTCTGTTCACATTATCTAAACATGAGTCAGTATCTTTTAACCAAGAAGTATAACCTACAGCAGCAACAAGGAATGCAGTCTCCAAAGTGAGGGGCTTTTCCTTCCTGTTTTAATAACCAAAAAACTACTTTCTACTACAGCATCAGTAATGTCTGTTGGGCCGCATAAAGGTGCAAAATGTGGATCAAATCTTTAGCTGATTAAAATTGAACTGATTTTCTTCATTTTCAGGGGGTTGAAATATTTGACAGTCAATCTGCCTGTCTCCTGTGGGACAGAAGAAATGGTTTTGCAACAAGACATCTGTGTTTTCCTGACATCCTCAAACCCACACCCACAAAGGCAAGTTCTCAGCCAGCTAAACACTTAACTTTTAACTCCATCCCTCCCTCCCTCTTTATGCAGGGTGTGTAAGCAGAGAGACTGGAGAGCTGGGATCACACCTATGTGCTGTGGTGGAAGATTTTTCTAGAGATAGATGGTATTTGGGTGCATGTATCCTGATGAGAAGAGCACAAAGTCAAACACCCTTGGCTCATTCTTAGGTCAAAGAGAGGCCAGAAATTTCGATTTAAGGTCACATTTTATAACTGGATTCAGAGTAACTTTCATCCAGAATCGAGGACAAAAAGTTCCTTCTCAGACAGCCTTTCCTCCAAGATACCTGTGCCTGAACTGAAACAATGAAAGCAGTATCCCTCACCTCTCCTTTATTACATACCTAGAAACACAATGGCTGGGAGGGAACAAAGAGGGAGCTGCACTGTTCTCAGTAGCACCATTGACAGAAAAAGATTAAATGGGCACAGATTGAAAACCATCTGAACATAAGAAACACTTCTCTTACTGTGAGGGTGGCCAGGCTTCCCAGAAAGGTTGAGTATCACCACAAAACCCAACTAGGAACAGCACGGGGTAAACTTGCTCTGACTCTGCTTGAGCAGGGGATTGGACAAGTTGATTTCCAGAGATCCCTTCCAGCCTCAGCATTCCCTGCACTGCTCTTGGGAGATGAATATGTCTAGGTTTATACGTTTGAGCACCTCTCTCACATTTTGCAACACATCTTGTTTCTAATTCCTAGGTCTTTTAGCTAAACCACCTTGAGATAACTCTAGATCCCTCCCATAATACACATCCTGCTCCAGGTGCCTTTCATGTCCTAAATTACTTTGAAAACACCACCAAGAAGGAAATGGGCACAGCTGCCTCTATAAACCACCAGGGCAAAACCCAAATAAATTCCTGAGGTGATTACTTAAAATACTTACCTTTAAATTACAGAGGAAGTGGCAGTTTGACTGGCTACATCTGATTAGAAACACCCAAACATTCAAAAATAACTCTTGGGGTCAGAATTCATTGAATTGGCATCAATCAAGTAACTGCAACTGGTATTTCTCATGCAGAACTAGTGCTTTTTAAACTCTTAGGGCTGTATCTTGCAAACAATTGCTCCTGCTACAATCTACCGGTTTTCTGCCCCTAATTTAACTAAGGCTTTAGGTCAGAGATAAAGATATTTTTAACACGGGAAAGCAGAATTGATTTTATGTCTTTCGCAACATAATTTTATATGGAGAGATACAGCTCTCTATTAAGAGCAGGTATTTATTCACAGGATTTAAGGGTCTCTGTGGCTCCTCCTCTGCAGACCCCCCCCTTTTTCTATCAAGTGCACAGATTCAGGATGTGACATTTTCGTTTCCAAGATGCCTCAGCCTTCACAGATGGGAGACTACAGACAATAAGGCATAATTTGTGAAAGTTCCAAGAACATGCTAGTGGCAGGGGTGGAAAAGGACTTAGCTTCCCAAAGAATTCCACCAACCCTTGCTAAAACTACCACTCCTTTCTGTACAGAACAGACTTTCCTTTTGCTCAGCTGCTCACCTGCATCCCTTACCTGTTACCCCTGTATCCAACCCCACCCTCACAGCATATTCTGCCCTCTCATGTGCAGCTGGCAATGTCTGCACAGAGCCTGTGGAGTTCTCCTGGCTGAGATCTTTGTGAAGGGCTTGGCAGGAGATCAGGGATTACTATCAGGCTCTGGATATTTTGGGATAAGTATCCCATAGGTTTGTGAAGCATCAGCCCTGCTCCCACAGCAGCCAGGGAGACAGAGTTTCTCTGCCAATATGTGACAGCTCTGATATCCTTCTGTACAAGCCCAGCTTCAGTGCCTGCCATGGGTTAATGCCTTTCTATGCTGTCTTTGATTTCAGAGACTTTCTTCCTGACCCATCTTTCTCTGTGCAACATTTCCTGTTTAATTTTGTCTTTTTTAGCTTCTGCTTATTTCTGTTTCTCAGCTGTTTCCCTCACAGCACAGAAATTCTATTGAATCTTTTTGAAGTTTCATTCACTTGCCAAACATTTTATGCAGTTTTGACTAGCAAGAAGAAAGCAAAGCTTTCTATCTTAAAAATATTAAAGCTTTACTTTTAAAAATCATTTATTTGCATCAGTCAGTTACAGTAACCTAAATGTTTGGCTGTGATGTGTTGAGTGCACAGCACCCTCTTGTGCCTTCTGACACTGGGCAGCCACAACTGCCCTGCTCCCTTCTGGTGAACTACTAACAAATTTTACCATATTTCTACAGTTTGCCTGCCTCTCAGGTTCCCTTCTTCCTCTTGCTGTTAAAGAAATCACTCTGTATAAGAAAATAAAAGACATAAATCAGGTGGTGTTCTTATGTACTTCAACTGGCACTGTGCTAAAACACAGAATTGCTCCAGTGAAAAGTCTTGGAAATAAAGGGTTTTTATAATCTGTGCTTCTTCAGTGCTCCCAAGAAAAGGTACACAGCTTTTCCACCTTTTTTCATTGTTTGAGTGCTACATTTTATTTCATATAGGTTTGAAAAAGCACAAACTTCCAATTTGGAAACTGATGCCAAACAAAACCCCCAAATTTCTTCTTCCACACAGATGGGATCCCACTTTGATCAGATTTTGACTCTCAGCTGATTTATCTGTGATTCTGCCTTCCAGGCTCCCCTAAAGGGGTAGAATGGGTTTGGAATACATGTCTGTAAATCAAGGTAACAATTCCAGTTCTTGTTCTAACTGTAGAGGAATTTGTTTCGAATCCCTTTGTGAAGAACAAAGGAGGAAAACCAATTTCTCTCAACACCTCCCAGTAGCAAGATTTGGATAAGCAGAACAGTAGGCAGACTTTTGACTAAAACCAATTATATGGATTTCCATTCCTTAATTTTTTATTCAGGATACTACCAGGAGACACCTTGAAAATAAAAGCAGTGACAAGGCACACTGGTTCTGGATCCTTAGTGTGCTTGCAGTACTTTATCATGTCAAGCAGTAAGAAACTAACCGAAAAAACATTTGCTCCTGACAGAGTTTCTCTCTTTCCATTGGAAACTTCCAGTGCTGTGCTCCCCTTAAAAGTGCTCAAAACTTCCCCAAATGATTTGAGTAAAAGAGTTAAAAAGAAAGAGCAGTCACTGTGCAGACTCTCGTGAAGGATTCGGGTCTCAGCCAGTAAATCCTTCCTTACGAGAGACTCAGAGTGAAAACTGTCCATCCTCATGTGCATTTTTGAGCAGCTAATTGAGCATGTTTTTCCATGAAGAAAGTTATTATTCCAGGCTTATGCCTCATTGAGTTAAGGCACATGTCACAGCCAGGCTGCAGTACCAGGTGCACAGAATGATGGCGAAGGGCTTTCCTCCTCATTATCAGACATCACAAGGTGTCCTGGGCACCACTGCTTGAGCCTGAGTGGCCAATAGTATATTAATCAATTCATCAAGCACTGAAAGCAAGTGCTAAGCAGCATCTCTGAACAGAAATACCATTTTTATACAGGTCTTTACCATTTTGGCTTTAGAGCTGGTTTTTTTTTTTCTCTTGAGAAAAATTTTCCCTTGCTCTGACCAGATAGTTTTATGAATGCAGCCAAGGGATACCTCTGAGCAGTTTTCCCTCTGATCTTACATCTAAAAAGGACTGAAAAAATGAAAGTCTTAACATTTATGAGGTGATAGACACTGTGAGCTGCAGCTCTGTGTTACACCTGCCCACTCCTCTGCTGCTGCTGCTGTGCCACTGGGAGGGAAATTGCATCAAAATTAATCAACGTGGCAGCAGCAATGATTGAATTTGAAAACTTCAGACACTGCAGTTCAGCAGCCAAATGAGACCAGCCTAAACCCATCAAAAGACTTCCATCATCTGCCCCAGACAGTGTGGCTTATCCAAACACGGGGTCACTCCCTTACTGCAAAGCATTTACAGTCATTAAATGCAGTCAAAAAGAGATGGAAGAGTGTGAATTATATTTCTTTTTTCCCTCAGGAATGAGTTTGTATCCAGCTGCTGCAGTGTAGTCTGCTTGCCCTCTATATAGTTTATGCACTGGTCCAGAATTACCTGAGCTTTAAGCAAATTAAAGGCAACTAAAGTCCTTCTAAGATACTGACAGAAATATGCTCACATTTATCCACTGCTACTGACGTATGCAATGAAAGGAAAGGTGGTATCAGGGTTCCTCTCAAATCACAGAATCACAGAATCATCTCGGTTGGAAGAGACTTTTGAGATTATATTTCTTTGATCAGATTTACCAGTGGATCTGTTGAGATCTGAAAAACCTCATGAAGATCAGAGATCCAAGGTATTCTAAAAGCTCAAGAGATCTATAATAAAAATTATATAAGAAATCCAACACAGGATTTCTTTAGGAAAATTTATGAAATTCAGAGACTTTAAAGCAGCAGCTGGAGCTGAACACAATGTTCACATCTGAAACTTGTTACAACCTGCACCTTTTTCAAGCAGTGAAGCTGAAGAGAGAAGGAAGTTTGAGCAATTCTCAATGCCTCAAGATACCACAACACTTAATCCAGCTCCGATGCAAAGTTTAATAGAATTGATTTTTTAACCCGTGACTGCCATTATAAACATGGTCTATTTGCTTCAAAAGACAAGAAAGTATTAACCCTTGGGAATTGCTTTCTTTTTGATCTTTATTTCTAGCCCTGCTGGAGGGAACAACTGCTGAACACCCACCAGAGCACTTGGAGGCTGAGCAGGGAGCAGAGCATCACAAACGAGTATGTTCCAGTCCAAAGGAGGCAACAAGGAAAGAAAACCAGAAATTATCTTGAAATGTCTGTGAACCAAGTTTGTATTCTCTCTGGGCAAACTGTATAGGTTTAATTTGTCCTCTGTGCCCCCTAGAAAACCTTTTGGGGAGTTTGCTCTGTTCTAAGGAACAGCAAATGGATTTACAACAATTAAAGCAGTTGACTAACATTTATAAAAATGCCACATGAATATTATCTGAGTATAAAGCCGCTCCAGATCATGAGGTCTGCATAGTACACCAGAGGCTGAAAAAAACCACAAAACCCAAAAAAAAAAAAAACCCAAACAAACCTCTCAACAACTAGAAGAGCCCCAAAACAAACCAAAAAAGAACTTGAATTAATTTTTTGATTAACATTGTAACACTAAAGGGCTAAATTTTTTACTAAAGAGGATGGTGCACTTGAGAGGATTTTATGCAAATTAACACCATACATCCAGCAAGAAAAGTTCCATTTACAAAGGCACTGATTTATTTGGAGGTCAAGGTCTTTTAGTGACTGCTCAGTCTGCTTTGATAAGGGGATTTCGCAAAGACATTGTGTGAAATGTCTTCTGTGTCTGTATTTATTTAAGTTATGTATGGTACAAGTTATTCACAACAGGAGTTAAAAAACTGACTGGAGTTTCTAAATCGTTTTTATAATCTAGAGAACACAACCCCCAGACAGTCATTAGTACTTCCTTCCCTCCTCCTTATTGATTATTGCTGTTCGCACTCCATAGATTTAAATATGCAGAAAGCATGTTTGTGTCAGTGGGAATTCCCAGCATCAGCTGAGAGGCAGAAATAGTGGAAACAATTATTACACCCTTTCTGTTGCCCTTTATCATAAAAATATTTCATGAAAAATATAATTAAGTCCTTAAAAGATCAGACTACTTTCAAAATTGGACTTGAAAACTGCCCTTTAAAGAGCATCTCACAATCATTAAGTTATGTGCACCACTCCCAGAAGTGGACAATTCCATATTTTACAGGTTAATTCTGGACAACAGTATTTCTGCAAAATAATCACTGCACAAAAATGCATCCATCTCTGCACTGTAACCATAGACTACTCTGGAATATAAAGGGACAACCAACAATAGATTAGGACCATGTTCAAATAGAAGTAAAGTGACAGGATGAGGGTGTGCAAATGTGTGTTTGTGTGTATGTAGCCATGGGCCCTTACACTTGAACTTCAGAGCTCTTTCTGTGGACAGATCTGTCATCATTTTTAATCCTATATTAAATAAATCAAATTCCCACTTTAAAGTCAAGAATTCCCAGGTTCTTTCATATTACATGAAGAACAAACCCATACAAAACAGTGACAGAGGTCCTTGAACCACTGGGATGAAATACTGTGGTGCAAAGGACTTGTTTCTATCTTTGAAGTATAAAGCAAATATTGAAAACACTCCCTGCACTTTGCTGTATGCAAAAAAAATGTCTTTAAGATGACAAAAACTTACTATAGTTACCATATATATAACTGAGGCATCCACACTCCTGTTCATGGCAGATGATCCCTGTTGTTCACTTATCTTCACTCTAAAGGGATCTTTCTATCCTCTTAAAAGTTTCTCTGGCTGTGCAGAAGTTGAGTGTCCCTCAGGGAAGGCAGCAGACTTTGACTTGATGCCTTCTGACATCTCTCTCTCCCTGTTAATAAGCTGGGTGAGATGTCAGGTGGAATCTCATCAGCGAGCGCAGCAGTGCCCGAAGGGGCTGTACAGAGCCCTGTGATGCTGCCTCTGGAGCTGCTTTTCACTAACATGTTGATAACCAATGCTAATTATTACAATGAGTAGCTTTCATGATTGCCTCAGAAACCACTCACCTGGCAACAGACTGGGGGGACTTCTCTGGTACTCGGTGATATTAAAAATAACCTCCCGAATTTTATTGCAGTCCCACTTGGAGTGGTGCAAGCTGCTCCAACACAAGATTTTTCAGCCTGTGTGGTAGTACTAGAGTGGCATGAAGTAGCTGGAATACTGGAACTTTGGTAGGACCCTTGGCGTGGTGAGGTGGAAGTGCCTTAGCACCCATGAGCTGTCCCACAGTAACCCGGTGTTCCTGTGCAGGCAGGGGTAACTCAGTGTCCTGTGCCTGTTTTATGGTTGCAATTTATGTCTGGATAAATCCTTCATATATCTGCTTATACTGCCTTCTACAATTCTGGGGTCTGCCTCATTTCAAAGACAATAAAGCTGAGTAACATCACCAAAAAAAGGTAAACCCCAGAATTTCCTCCCGGGGGATTGTAAGTGAAGTTAATGGGCACAGTGTAGTGTTGTTCTCAGGCACCACAACCTGAGATGAAAAACATATTTCTTCTTTTTTTCTTTAGTAGCATCAAAAATAAATCCATCTCACAAGAAAGGAACACATGAAATCTCTTAAATATCAAATTTGAATGGAACACAGAAGAGAAAGTAAGTTTGCTACAGGCTCTTGTAAATTTTTCAGGAAGTTAATGGCACAAAAAAAGGAATATGGTAAAAATATTGTCCACGTGGTAACGTGTGGAATGCACTGTCCATTTTTTCAGGCAGTGCTACAAGCAAAAAACATTTTTAGGGATTGTGGATTGGCTGAAGAACTAAAAATAGAGAAACTAAAAAGGTCTAACAAAACATGTTCAGTTAAAAAATAAAATTGAAAATTACTTTTTGTTCCACTGTTATTCTTGGGTCCCTAAAGGTAAGACCTTTTCTTTCAACAAAATGATGCAAGAAGTCACATATTATCCAAAAGATCAACATTCCTCTGGCTACTATCTCAGTGAGATATTACATGCCTTTCCAGGGGATGGTCAGAGGAATAGAGTTAAAAATTGTACCAATAAGAAGGGTTTACTGTCCAGTCTTTGAGTAAGATGAACCAGTCACTTGTGATGCTAAAAAAATTTAATCCAATAAAGGATTAGTTAATGCAAATATTCAAGAAAGCCCTAATGATTTTTAGTTTGTTTTTAGACTTGTCACTTTTCAGAAATTCTAGTTTACTGTGATATTGTCACCGATAAGGTGGCACCAGGTTTCACTCAGACCAGACACCTTATTGTTCCTTTCCAGAGACCTGTCTGCTGCTGGGACACATCATCATTCCCTGCAGTGACAGCGGCCAAAGCAGCAGAAGGCAGGGGCACCACTGAGCCAAGAATTCCTGGGGAGCTCTTGGGAAGATTTTTGTGCCCACAGCTTTATGCAACACAAATGTTCTATACAGTAATGAAGTACAAGCCCAGCTCCATGGATACACTTCCTGAGGTAAAAAAATCCATCTCAAAGCCAGAGTTTTACCTTAACTTACACTTAGAGTGTAATACCTTGGGGCCTCAGTTTCCTTATTTTTAAACAGGGGAAGGGGTAAAACTGCTCTCAGAATTATGGGTTATAATTCAAGATATTTAGAACTAAGTCACACATTTTAGGAGTAATCTTGTTTGCTATGAAAGACACTGAATTATCTGTAGTGGTTGCAGGCGATTAAAACTGCTAATATTCTTTGTACTTGGTGTACAGCTGTCTATGCCTACAAATCCATGAATCATGGTCCTCTAATTCAGTTTCCTGCAGTGAAGGCAAGATATTGTTATCATTCCAATTAAAAAAACCGTCTTAATTCACTGCTTGTATTTAATGAGTTAATTTATAGAATAAAGATAGTATTGGCACCGGAGAGAGAATCTGCAATACTTATTTCCACTTCTAACTTTGGGGAAGTCACCAGAGTGCTCAGCACCTCAGTTTCCCCACCATTTCATATGGAAATAACTCGAAGCAACAACGGGATGGAGCTTTAAAGTTAAATGATATTCACTGCAAAAGCTTTCAGCATTTCCATGTTAAAAGGCCCTGGTTTTTAAATATTTATTTTTTAACAACACAATAGTGCCTAGATGGCTTGGGTCTATTAAAGTGCTGAGCAGGCCTCCAAGAGTGCAGCTATCTCCTTCTCCTTTTTGTCCCAGGATTAGTTTATGCAAGACAGGTCTTGCAAATACAGAGCAAAGCATAAAACATTCATTCCCTAATTTAAAGCATGAATTAACTTACCCCTTAGGTAGGAAAATCCTGCATTTAAACTGCCTTCCACTGTCTCCCTGGACTGACAAGCTGCTGTCACATAAAGTGATCCCAGCCAGTGGTTTGAGTAATGCAAAGATAAGGTCTATCTTTGTGAACTCCTTTTAATCATATCCCTCAAGGTCCACCTTCTCCTCACAGACTGGCACTACCCACTCCCAAGCCACCATTTCATTTTATCCAGAGGTAAATGATTTATACTGTAGTCCAGACAAAAATCAAACTCTGAATCTGATCATTGTTTTAACTATGATGAAGATTCATTAAATGTTTTGGCATCCTCTGTTGCTTATTCACATTATTTTTCAGAAAAACAGTGCAATATCATAAACATTTGGCAGAAATGTTTGTAAAGCCATGCTCTTGGTCTAGTATTTCTCCTAGACAAAGCATTTGCAGTGGCAGCTGAGACCTTTTGTTAAACTCACTGGTAAAGAATTTCATTTTAAGAGATTACAGTGCATGATTCAGCAACACATCAGTGCAATAATATGTGAATGAATCCGGATTTTGCAAAACAGCTGAAACACCCATGATCTCTACCCTGATTCCAACACTTGGATTCATTTTTAGTTGAGGTGTGCTTTGCCCCTTAATAATAATCTCTGGATTCCTGCTCCCTCTTGATGTGATTGCCAGTCAGAAGGTGAGTTGGGGTCACCATGACTGTCACCCGAGACAGCCCCTGGTTTCTCTGCCGAGATCACTCTGCCTTGTTTCTCTTACCAAACCATGCATTTCCATCCCCATCTAGACACGCAGCTGGGGTGGAAAACCATGCTGCTTTTTGAAGATGTGGCAAAAATTTGCAGCTCAAACCTTACTTTTCTGGAGTGTATTTCTTGGCTCAAATTCCTCACTGGGATTAGGGAAGCGGTGGGATCCAGCCCTGCACTGAGGGAATTTCATCCCAGCCTGTGAACATCTCACTCCCTCTCGTGGCCACAGGTACCGTGGAAATGGGCTCCTTTTGTTGATTCACTTACATTGTTTGCAGATAAATCCTAGTTACAGTCAAGAAGGGCAACCGGAAAACACGACTCTGCACTCACTCCTTCCCACATTCCTGTGTCTTCATCCCCACAGGGACCTGTTTTTCTGTCCCTCCCTCCCTTTCCTCCTCACTTGAAACGCACCTATTCTTTCCACCAGCCTTCACTCATTTGTGCGCTTCCTCCATGGTGCTGCTTATCCTTGTGAACATGATTTGTACTCAGAAAGGGAAAGAAACCACATTATTTTATACATGATTCCTCCCTAAAATCAGAGTTGAAATGGGAGTTTTTTCCTGGAATTTCATGGGGGTAGTATTTATCATTTATTCATCCATGTGCATTTCATTTCTTCTCAAAGACTCACAAGTTCATTCAAAGAGACAATTAGTCTTTTAATGAGGGACTGGCTGTGCCCTTATGCAGTGTGTGCCTTGGTCCCTCTCCCTGTAAATCCAGGCAAGTCCTGCTACACCTTGAAGGTGCCCAGACAGCTCCTGGCAGGCTGCTAAGACACAACATGGCTTCAGATAGTCCAGGGACTGCCCCAGGTTCTGCTGAAATTCCCAGCAGGTGTGGTCTCAGTCACCTTGTCAGGATTTCAATGTCTCTCGCTAAATTTCCAGCACACAATCACAATGCGTGTTTAAAAAATTTAAGGCATGTAAATTCCTACTGACAGGCATTTGCTTTATCTGTATAAGCTCACTCTCAAAGCAGTGAAAGCCTTTGAATGTATTAACAAACTCATAGGACCATTCTGCAATAAATGAGACTGAGTATACAGTCTGTGTTTTCCCCTTCTGGCTCCATTACTGTGTTGCTTTCCTTATATAACTGTTCTATTCAAAAAACACTCCTGACTTAAGAAAACCTACATCAACCTTATAATTTTTTGTTAAATACATGGTGGTCAGTGACAGGTTTAAAAGTAGTAAAGAGTGGGCATTCCACATTTAACTCTGAGTCACTCTATTGTATGCTGTGTAGAGATAGCTGCTGGCAGACTTTGAGAAGACTTTTTCTAGATAAAGTACTCACTGACAGAAACCCCCACTCCAGGGTGTCCTGAGGAGCATGTCCCCTCCCTACAATCAGTTCTTAACCTGTTGAACTCCATGAAAGTTATGTTTCCAGAACTCTGAGAATTTCTCTGTCTCTGGAGAAAGCCTCATTGAGGAAGCAGCTGAAAGCTCTGCTCCAGGGTCCTTATAAACAACCAACACTCACATCCGCTTGGGAAAGGCACTGCAGGTCATCTACCAAATATCTCCTACTCCCTTCACACCTGTGTTTTGCTTCAGGTGGGCAATGGTGTTATCTTACATAAAAAATATAATTCGGACTTTTGTGCTAAATGGTCTGAATCTGCTTCAAATGAAAAAACTTTAAATATGAACAAAATCCAGTTTCAACTTTGAAACTTCAACATCAAATGACAGACTTTGAAGTATCATAGAGAAATCCCATCATTTTACAAAGACCAACTTGCTCTACACAAAACTACTGTGTAGCCCTTTCCGTCTCCCAGCACATCTTAATCAGTTCTTTCCAGGACTGACTAAAATGCCATCATGGAGAACAACAACTTGTACAAGGAACATCTGCCCATAAATCTCAAATGAAACTATTTAAGGTGTTGAGACTTGTTTCTTTCTCTTTAAATGTATTTATTTTGAGAGTCAATTCAATATATCTAGATTTCCTGGCTAGGATAGCACCTGCCTGCCCCAGAATTTCTCTCTCCATCAGCCTCCTGTACAGCCTGGAGGCACTGACTCAGTGTCTGCCCATTTCTCAGATCCTAAAATATTTTTGGTTTCCTCTATGCCCCATAGATTGGAGAGCTGGTTTGTGAACACCGGTATATATCGATCTTGGTGAAACTGATTTATATCAGCTGAAAATGTAGTCCCATTTCTAAAACTGACTGACAAATATCATTGTTGTAGCTCAAGGACTCCAACCTCAAGCATGGTTGCAATTTTCTCATTCACAGTCTCTCTTCTCCACATCTGACAGCTTGGGCTGCTCAGAGCTCTGTGCATTTATTACACTGTCAGAGGCACAGATGGTCAAGGAATAAGGTTTGATTTATGGCTGCTTCTCTTTAAAAAGCTGCATAATATGCATATTTGAGCTTGTCAATACTGAGACCAATCCCTTCCTATGGGACACATTTTACTTTTTATTCTTTTATTAAAGTCTGATTTCACATCACAAGTGGTCTCCCTGTCAGTCAGGAAAGACTGCCTGAAACACAGAGAGGGTGAAAGCAGCACCTTCCATTCTCCCATTCCCTGATACCTGCCCAATAGAAAACTTCAGAATTGTCATTTTAGCAGATAGAGGCTACTAGGGGTTCTCACATCTTGCATTCCAGAAATCTAAACTCACAAAAACTCAGTTCTCAAACCCACAGTGACTCAAACCCAAAAGCTATGACCAAGTGACACATCTTTAAGGACTGCTCAAATCAGTGACAAGATATGCTAGATTTGAACTCTAACAGTTTGGGAATAAGGGAAGGTAAAAGCCTTTCCTGAAGGCAAGGATCTGTAGTTCTGCAAAAGCTGTCTGCAATTCCACACAGCATAATCTGCTGAAAGATTACCTCACAGTAAAGCAAATTTGCCTCATAGAAAGCAGATAACAAAAATTGGAGCTAGCACCTGGGGACTCCTCCTCTTTCAAGTAATTGAACTTTTCTTCAGACTGAATCAAGTGTTTCTGTATTTCAGTACATGCCAAAAGGGGTGGGTTTGGTGGCAAAGGGAAAACAGGAAATGGCTTGAAAATTAAAAAAGCTTGCAGAAAACAGCTTTTATGCTTCTGACCAAATATTGCAGGGTCCACAACTGCCCCCAGGGTACAGAAACAGGAAATTTGGCAACAGAAAGAGACAGTATTTTTTTGAGTTACAGAGCAGATTTGTAAAGGATGTCATCAAACGGAATGCCTAATTTGCACTTTTCGAGTGTTTTTACTGAAAGAATAAAAAGATAAAAATACGGGTTTACTTTCTATGGAAATGGAGATGTTGTAAGCTAGGATTTCACTTGTCCAGTGATGAAGGATGAGATGGCTCCCTGGAAAGAGAAATTTTAGCAGCACATGGAGTTGCACATTCATGAAAAATTCTGTAAGAAGTCAGGCAGAAGCCAGGACATTCAAATGTGTCCCCATGCTACAACCCCTGTCCACTTGTGAAACTTTGTGGGACTGTGGAGGGATAGCTGGAATATTCCACTGTGGAGAGACATTTGTGTGCCCTTCCTAGTGTGTGTTAAGAGAGAATTCATCCTTGGGTGTAACCTAGGTCTACATGGGGGATATTAAATCAAGTGTGGATGATCATGTTCCCATCTTATGGGTTATTTACATGAAGTCAAACCCTTCTGTGATGGAGGGAATCTCTGATTAAGTTCAACCCCTGGGTTCATACAGAGGCACTGACTGAGTCAGGGGAAAACATCCTCCCACACAGCTCTGCCTGTGAGGCAGAACACGTTGCAGGTTACAGTCACCTTTTCTTTACTCCCCCAGCTCTGGTTCATTCCTTGCTCTCACTGAACCAGAGACAGTCTAAGCCTCCCACAAGACTGCAAACCACTGTCACGAGACGGAAAGAATGGATTATGAAATGAAAACGTAAGTGCTGAGTGTACTCAAGACCCTTTCCACCTCCTCCCCTAAACCATGGGGATTGAAAACGCAGACCTGCCTGGCAAAAAAAAAGAAAGAGTGGCCCATGCACTCATATCCTGGAAATTTGTGGGAATTATCATAGTGCACCCAGACCAAATTACAACATCCCTGCGTAGATCTAACCTTCATTTCACGACAGGACTTGAGCACATGTGCAGATCCGTTGCAGGCAGCACAAACACACACTCAGGTATGTGCTCACTCCTGTTCTGACACAGGCACAGGACTAGGTGCTGCTTTAAATGCAGATGAATTGTTAAGTCAAAATCTGTGAATAACTCCTTTATTGTCACAGAACCTATTGGCTTAATAGAATTTTTCGTTAAACCCCCTTAATCTGTTACAGTTCAGAGGAAAACTGCTCTCTCATCTCCGTGGATCCATCCCCTCTCCCAAGGGTATATTGGCTCCTCTGAAAGAATTTTGTTGATGTTTTCAATCAGAGGGCTCAGCAGTGTCTCCCAGCCTTAATCTCCTTGCACAGCAACATGTTGTCCCCACGAAGGAAAGTTCCTACCCCTGCTGTCCTTCAGAAACTATTCCATTCCAAGATGACAGTTACTAAGACATTTCTAACTTTTGCCTGAACATTTTTTGCAACTGTGGGCAAATTTCTTGCCCTTTATTGCACTATGATACCATGATAGAAGATGATTTCATTAAATTCTTCATAATTCAATAAATTTATCTAAGGAGTTTTCTTTTCAGGAACAGGCTGGAGCAGGACAAATAGGCTTGTATAGAAGAAACTATTCCTCATTGGGAAGAATAATAAAAGTATTAAAAGGTGTTGGAGTAGCCAGTGGAACTGGATATCTCCAGTCCCTGAAAGCTCAAGTGCCTCTTCTCTATACTCAGAATAAAACACAATTTAAGGAGAGAATTTATATAATTCAGTAAAAAGCTTCACCTTTAGAAAGACTTCTCCTAAATATGAGACAATTTTTTATATGAATAATCATAAAAGGTCTTCTGAACACCTTAGAAAATTGAATGAAATTCTAAAAATCCCTTATTTTTACTTTTGTTGTGGATTTGTTGACATTTAAAAGTCACTGTTTGTTCTGGTTTGTCTTTCACAGTGTACTGCATTAATTTTTTGTTCTGAAGATATATACAGAATTCCAAACATTCCATTCTGATAAGGTAAAAAAGAATTTGTTTCAGTCTTTCAAAATAAGTTCCATTAAAACTGACATACTCCCCTAGCAAGCTTCAGTTTCCTGTGAGGAGCATTTCCCCAATAAGCAAACATTCTTTTAAATAAAATTTAAGCAGAGTTATCCAGAAATAATTAATCCCAGATTTTAAGATGCTGAAAGTTAGTACATGGCAATATTTATTTTGTTGTTTTTCCTGAAGACAATCAGCCAATATTGCCTGTTATTTCTTTGCATTAGCACCAACTGTTCTCATCCTACACTCCTTTTCATCACAAATAACACAATTATAGCACCATAACTGATAGCTAACAAGTTCCTTTGGCACCTATCACTTCCAGAAGGAAAGAAAATCCCTATGGGAGGTGTTGCATTCCCCATCTGTAAACTCTCTTAATATCACTGCTTATGTTTAGACTTGTTTTGGGCCTTTATAGCACCAAGTGGGGTCTTGAATGACAGCTCTGACTCACATTCCCCGAGCAAAACAATCCAGCCCTGGTTTAGGGGTTTCTTTTTTTGTTTGCTTAGTTGGGGGGAATTGTGTATTTGTATTTAGAAAAAGACAAAGCCTCTGCCAAAAGTCTGCTCCACTCATCTGGCAGAGGTTATTCTACAGCTGTTGGCAGAAAGGAAGTAAATCTATGCTGCTTCTGTGCTGGAGTCTGGTGTCCTGGCACTGCAGAAGTTGAGGGAGAAGGTCCCATATTTCCTCATTCAGCTCTGTCACTGGGACACCTGGTTCACACAGGAGCCCTGGTTAAAACTCACTACACTCTTAAATAGAGGTAACTCATTAGATTAAACCTTGCCCAAGATAAGGCAAGATTCAGAAAGGGACTGATATGACTTATTGCTCCCCGAAGCCTGTTTAGCCCCAATTCGTGTCTCCCAACCATTCTTGGTGAGCAGGGTTGTCTCTTACACATGGTGAGGGTATCCAACCTCACACCCCTGCCCTGCAAAACAGGTGCCCAGAAAAAAAGACAAGGAAAAAGTAACAAGTCTTGCACTGACTGTTGTAGGGGCTGCACTCCTAATATTGCACATGAAAAGGAAAAATCATCTCTCTGAAGGATAGTATCAGCTCTCCTAAGCCAGCAAGCCTGTGGGCAGAGAGAAATGCTTGAGCACAGCCAGGATGTCACTTGAGGACAAGCTGAGAGACACAGACACACAGGAAAATTCAGACAATATTTACTGCAGAATTAAATAGCCTGTCCTAAAAACTATTTCAGTATACCTAAATGCACATTCAGTACCACACTTGCTTAGATAAACATGGGGGCTCACTTTGAAATGAAAACAACACCAGTTCACGGCTGGAAATAACAGAAGTGTCCTTAGTGTTGTTTCTTAAGGATTTTTTAAAGACAGTTTGCAGAAGGGAGGGAACACCTCGCTCTGCCTAAATTCCTTTCCCCCCTTTTCTAAATAAAAGTCTTCTGAAAGCCACAATGTGTCCTGTAACTTTAAACCTGAGCTGAGATCATAATTTTGGTCCTGACCAAACAGCGTGGGGAGGGCGGGCCTGGCTGCTCATTGAGGACCACTTTAGGCTGCTCCCATCCCTTGGCTAAAGAAAATAATTCGGACTCCACTCAGTTTTCTTCAACTGTTCGGCTCTCATCTGAGAAAACCTCCCCTCTTAACGCTACAGCAGCTAAAGGAGTATTTGGAATACCAAAGTATTTTTTTTGCAGTGATTTCTTTTTATCATCTCAATTTTCTACTACCTCTAAAAAAATAATCTGAATTTGGATTCATCTGGTTTCAGGATTGGAAAGAGGCTCTCCAAGCAGATCAAATATGTCTATAAAAGTGCCATTCTTCATCTTCCTCCTCGGGAGCGTGCCTTTTGTAGCACTTGCTCAAGAAGGTAAGGAGAAAGTTTGGTTTCAATTATTTCCAGTTATTTCCTGTAATTTAACAGTTTCTGTGCTCTCTCATTTACGCAGTTACTCTGACAGTTTTGTAAAACTTTCTTTGGAACTCTTAAGCTGCAAGTGGGCATCTACTACAGCTGCGTTCTGGGAAGAAACACAGCAAAAGTTTTCGATGGGCTGAGTTTGACTCTATTAGGAAAGAATTTTCTGTGTGTCTGTGTGGGAGAGGGGTATGGGCAGGCAGGGGAGGTATTCCCTCCACAGCCCCTGGAAATAGCTCCAGTCACACTGGAACACACACAGTGGGCTCTGCAAGCAATGATTTAGTTTAACTGACATTTAGGGATATAATGCTATGAAAGTAACTTGTAGATCTGTTCATTAAGGGATTTAACTTCTGTGCTTAGAGACATTTCAGACTCTTAGAATTTGAGCCTTATGCAGGCCTTTGCTAAGTCTAACTTAGCCATAAGCAATATATATACAATGAGGAAAACTATGAAATGAATGAAACTAAACCAGGGGGAAGTATTGCCAAAGACAGATATGAAAAATGTGATATACCAAAAAGATTAATTTGGAAAGTTATGTATTCTGAATTTTATAAGAAAGATACAATATACACTTTTAGGTAAAATAGCCATTTTAGTCTTTCTACAGCTAAAGGAGAGGAGTCTGATTTGTTAACAGTAAATCAGAATTACCCTGACCAGTACTTGATTCCAGGAATGTCACTTTGAAATTCAATCTTTCTGAGTAGTATTTGACTCATGGTGAATGAATTGGCCATGAGGTAACGTGGTTTACAGCTGCCATTGCCATAGAACATGTTCCAAGTAGCAGCGTAACAGTTTCAAGTACCAATGCTCTGAATAGAGTAACTTTAAACCCAGCCCACTGCCCTTCCAAAACATGGATCTACCCATCAAGCTTAGATTTAGGGACACAATCTGAAAAAAATTACCTAATTTTGGCCTGATAAAAACCAGTATCATCCGGCTGGAAAGAATGGAGCTGTATTCAATAAACATAGCATGTGGATGTTGACTTGAAACTTCTAATGGTGTTCTGTATGTCAGAATATGGGGCTGAAATTTGGAGTTATGCTTCAAAATTTCACAGAAAAACTAAAATAAACCGATATTAGACAAGTCACAAAAGTTGTTTTCTGGGCTCGCCCAGCCCCCTTGTTCTTAAAAAGCATCTATATTAAATGTATCAAAGTTTAAAGCCATTAGAAATGAGGCAAAACCATTATTATTTTATGGCAATATTACTTTATTCAGTGATCTAAAATAACAGAATTACAAGTTAAAAGGTGTTTCCTCTTTAGGCTTTTGAGAAGTTTTTAAGCACATTTTCTCTCAGCTCCGAGAGGAGCCCAGCAATGATCAGGCTGAAACCCTACTAGTCATAAAAGATATAAGAATATTTCCTGCTTGCAAAATCCTACCTCTGCTTCATTACCTGTACAGTTTGCATTGAACTCCAGAGCTGGATCAAGAATATGATTTACAGTATTTAAGGTTTTCTGTGTCTGTCTCAGTTTTGTGACTTTCTCTTCACACGGAGCCAGTCATTTAGGATAATTTCCAAAGGATGCACCAGGAAAATAGACTCAAAAACAAATAAGTCTAGAGTATTTAGTGCCTATCACTGCTGTTTACTGATAACCATCAGCAATTACAAGTTAGAACAGACATGAAATGACAATGCCACCTTCTGCTGGCTGACAGGGAGGTGCGAGAAGGCTTGACTTGTACAGTCCTTGGTGGAGTGGATTTATCCAGATACATGAACCTCCGGGTAACACAGAGTGCCCTGAGGGTTTTAGAGGGAAAGGGTCTCCTTCTGATACCTCTTAGCCTGGAAAAGGACATAAAAAAACCTGCAGCTACCCTTTTCTTATGGTTGTGCACTCCAGGTTATAGATTGAGACCAAATCGAGAAAAGCACCTTTGTTTTGATCAGGAAGCATATTTCAAATTTCCAAAAGGATTATTATCATTATTTATATTGTTACTATTAATATATTAATAATCATCATTATCATTATCATATTAGCAGATAAATTTTGGCTTGCTGATCTTGTTCATCATGTCAAAATTCAGGCGAATCTTCACACACAGAATCAGACCAAAGGAGCTGAGATGGAAGTTGGCCTGAGCAGGCATCCAAACCAGTGCTTTGCAGAGGCAACACATTTCCTGATTCCAAACCTTTCCCATGGTGCTGTACCATTACAGGGAAGGAGATTACTCTGTTAGCTGTCACATAACATGAACAAAAATTAACATGATTGTTTAACAAGATACCACATGTCACTTGGGCTGTATCAACTGCCCATGTGCCTGATCTTACCTAGAGGCAAATATTAGATTTTATTTCCTTATGCAAGGCAGGTTTATACTAGGTCATGTTACATTTGGTTTAGACTGAAAGTAAGAACATGGACAGGATAATTCAGATAAAAAATGTTTATATTGTAAGAAAGGAAATTGAAATTTATAGAGAGCTATGAAAGACTAAAAGTTTTCTGATTTTCAAAATCATAACAAAGAGAACTGACAAAATCACAATAAAAGATTGTTTCAGAAGAGTCCTGATTTATCCAAACTCTGTCACTATTTCAGTGGCAAAAGTAAACAATAAAATCAGGCAGCTTTAAAGCCTTTTGAAAATCAAACTCTGTAACTGCTAGTTGTAAACAAAATGTAGAAGCAAATGGAACAGTCACTTTTGACTCAAAAGGGACCCAGTTTTCTACTAAATAAACACTGCACAACCTTTCATCCTGCATGAGGAATGAGTACTCTTACACAAGTCCCATATATGCCTCTTCACGATATGAATCTAAATCTACATGTCCAATACCCAAAACAATTATCACAGAAAGGAGAAAATCATCTTGCTGAATCTCAGTTAGTAGGTCTGCAAGTTAGTGTATCTGAAGTTTTCAGTGTCTTTATGGAAGACCAGAAGAAATCAAATAAAATTCAATTTCTCCTCAGCTGGGCAAGCAGAGACGTTTGCACATCTGTATCCCAACAGTTAGTTTTTGAATTTGTAACTTCACAAATAAAAGAGTCATATTTAAGGGCTTACAAGTGGACCTTTCATTAACTCAGGCTACACACTGAAACTGGAAACAGAGAGGCCAGAATCTCAGCTCCTGCAATTCAGCAATTTCTACTGAATCTGTGCATTTACCTCAGATCAAGGACTTGTAAATTATCTGAAAAACAAACAAACAAACAAAAACAAACAAAAAAAACCCCAAAGCGTCAACGAACCCGGAGAGCATTTAGGTAGATAATGAGACAGTGCAGGAAGATTTTCAGGCTGTGAGGCTCCAACAGGACCATGTGGTGTTTCTCCATGTGTCCCTTGAGGTGAGCCACATGAGCACCACAGAAATGCCCACTGCTGCTGCTGGCCCAGCTTGGGCAAATGAGCTGGCTCAGTGGCACGTTTATTTTGTTGGTTTGTTTGCTTTTTGTCTGGATGTGGTCAGGGACTACAGGATGGAATCCAAATGCTGCCAGATCCTACCACTGGCAGCCTCCCAGATCCTCTCAAAGGGTCCCTCTGATTTGTGTGTGCACAGACCATCCCCTCCATGGGGATTAATCCCACAGCAAAGCTCAGAGCTCTGCAGTGCACAATTTGTTACACAGCTTCAGAAAAAGATGTGGGAGTATAGGTATGCTGGGATGTGCTAAAGAGAAACAAATGAGGAAAAATAAGAGACAAATGCACTATTGATTTCCAACTCTCCATCTCAGAAGCTTGCCCAAAAACTCACAAAGGATTATTCTGATGCAGTTTGTGCTGGATGTTGTAGTGTTTGTAATCAACAAGTACAAGGATGGAAAAAACATGAGGAAGTCATAAACCAACATGAGAATGTGCTCAGCATCAGCTTCTATCTTCTTATTACACCCTCACCATTTTCAGGCAAGCATGTACTCTGTTAGGAGAGCTTGAGACACTGCTAAATCGTAATGGGGACACACTTAACTCCAAATCCATATTAAAATGCTTCTGTGACTATGAAACCCATCCAAACTTTAGCTAGTGTATTATTAGCGGAGTACAAAAGTCAGACAAAACACATTTGAGGGGAACTTGCCTGCTGCATGGCAATATATAGTAGGGAGCCAAAAATCACTGTGTGAACAGAATTAACAACTGAGTTTCCAGTTCAGTGTCTGGCATGAGTATTTCAAACAAATGACTTGGGGAACCTGAAAAACGTTCTGCTTGCAGATACAAAGCGTTAGTAATCTACAACAAGGCAGCGTGAAAGGACACGCAGCTGTAGCCTCAGAGTCCAGGGAAAGAAGTAATTTAGGGAAAAGATTAGTTTATTACTGTATTAGAGGTCATTCCTTAAGTCCTTTTGTTTGCATTTATATATCCCAGTATTTGTATGCAGATATCTGCTTTGTGCTGCATATCTGCCCAATTTGCTGATCCCTTACACCAAATTTTGTACTTTTCTCCTTGTTTTGGCTGCAACTCTCCTTCTTAGCCATGCAGTGAAAGACTGAAAGTTCTGCGATTCTGCCACTTTACAGCAAGAGGCACTTACACCTTGATCACAAGTCCAAACTTCTTATTCCATCCCTCACTGCTCAGAGGAAACAATTAGACTGTTAGTAAAACTGCAAACAGGGAAACAGGGTCACAGGGCAGAAAATGTTAATAAGAAAGTAATTTTATCCCATATTCATGGCATAGCAAGTCTGAGGTCAGTATACTCAGTAGACAAGAAAGTAGAGGTTGACACATCGACATTATTGAAATCATAAATTTAGAATACTGATTTCTACTTCTGCAAGGAATATTTTAAAGGAATATTCTGTAATGGAGTTCATAATTTCCTTTCTAATGCCCACAGCTCTGTGGCTGATTTTTACATGTGTAAGACAAAGCTTAGGAAGTCTCCAGCTTTTTCTCTCCTGGCTGTGTTTCATTACTCTGGTTGGGGGTCATACACACACCAAGAACTTGAAGAGCAGTTGCTTCTCTGTATCTGAGCAGTTAAAGTACTTGTTGGTTTGCTTTTCCGTCAGTAGAATACTGTAACATTCAGAAGACATGTGATTTACTTGAGGAGCAGCCAAGTGGTTCTTTGCCATTTGGCACTGTCGATTTAAACCCTGGCTTTGTTCCTTTGGCTAAGCCAGTCCCAGCAATAAAACCCATCTGTAGCAGGGTGTGGTGACCAAAGGAAATGTTTCTGACAATTCAGCAAATCATTGCCATCACGAGCTATATGATACTTACCAAAGTCAGTCATACTCTAAATAAGGCTGAGCTAAATCCTTCCTTGTGCTTCATGACCATTTTCTAACTGGCAGATACTTTCCAAAGTTTCTGGTATTCTGTCATACAGCTTCTTTTGTTATACATAGCAAAGCTGTCAGTCTCTGTCGAAAGGAACTGCAAAAAGCACTTCAGGATTTAGACAGTACATACTTCCTCCTGAACAACAGTCTAGACACTTAAATACACGCCAGGGGATTTTTAATGGCATGAAAGATTACTCCAACTTCCAGAAAGAATTAACAGAGAAAGAAAATGCCAACGTTGTGGTCCAAAACAGGCCAAGGGTACAGAGCTCTCTGCATACTGCAAATATGATTTTGCAGGAGCCCCAGGTACAAATGAGAATTTCAGTTCTCATTAACAAACTTCCCTACTTTTCTGAAGTCTGAAAATTTTAACTGTCCAAAGATTTAAGTTGCAAAACATAACCCCAGAATCCACTATATTATATTCTTCAAACTCTTATATGTTCAAAGTACAAAAAATTTTCTGGCTTGTATTTGGCAATGTTGAACAATTTCACAACAAAAGAGACACCTGTATACTTTAAAAGAAATATGCAAAAGTATAAAAATAATGGAAAACTATTCTCAGACAAAATTAAGCTAATCTTGGTTTTGGACATGATTCTGAAATACACTTGAATTGAGGATGAACCCAAATCACAGACAAAACTGCTTTTGAAAATTACAGAGCTGCTTTATTTAAAAGGAAGATCCCTTGCAAATTATGCATTTTTGTTAAACCTCCATCACCATGAATAAAAGTTTTCACTGAACTACAACAGAATCAATTCTAATAATGAGATACTGACTAAGACTCAATTTGTTCACAATAAAACTAAGGTCTCTAAGTGAAAAATGCTTCCTCAGAAAGGGAATTCCTGTATCAGGACATAAATGCTGGACAAAATGCGGTCAAAACAGGATGGCCAACACACACATCCATGCACAGTCCTTCAAACAACACCATTTGGTCTGTAACAATTCCGGAAGCAGATACTGAAAACCATCACTCAGCTCCAGATGTTTGCTCAGTTACATCTCCAATAGAAAAGTGATTATGTCCCAAGTGACCCATCCTACTAAACTCTCTGCTAGCTAATATTTTTAGCTGTTATAAATAACTGAAGCTGTTTTGTTTTTTGGGTTGGTTTTTTTTTTTTTTTTTCATGTAGAAACAGAGGGCAATGAGCAAAGGATTATTGCAGTTCTTGCTAGAGGGAATCCTTTAAGGTTTGCCATTTTTATCTCCTGGCCTCTTGTTAGAAATGGAAACATTCTATTTTGAGGGCTTCCTATTTCAAGGACTAAGCTAAAATACAGGCTTACAACTGCCTTTACCCATTAGTGTTTGGGTTTATTCAGGTTTATGCAAGGAAAGAAACCGGATCCCACAACATTTTTCATCTTCAGAAGTATCTTTGTTGGTTTTGGAGATACCTGATAAAAATGCTAATGAACAACAATTTTACAACTCCTTCTCCTTTCCAACACAACCACTGTGCTTTGAAAGCAGCCCTAAGAGGTTTCTCTAGTAAACTGTCACTCTGCATGGAAGTAGTGAGCTCAGCTTTCCCTAAGTGGATCATGGAATGCTTAAGCATAGGAGGTTTTCAAAGTGGCATTAAACTTTTAAAGACATCAAATTTTGTCCTGGTGTGAGAAGCTGCAGCCTCAGAGCAGCTGGAACTTTGAACTGAAAGGCCCCTAGCTGGAGTTTTGGCAGGAAGGGATGCAATGATGAATTCACATCTGCAGCAATGTATAGCTGCAAACAGAGGGGGCTCTTTGGAGACAGACTGTGAGGCAATGTTTTCATTTACAACCTCCTCCAAGACAATATTAAGAACACATGCAGAAGCACCACTTAAACCTGACTCTTGCTACATTCGGCCCACATTAGATGAAACCAAGAAACTACACAAGCACACACCTGTTAAATTCCATGTACATTCCCTTTGATGCCAGTGGTGCTGAGCCTTGTACTGGGTGCAGTGAAAGAAGCTTAACAGTGTCTCACAATTTCATGTCAATATATAACTTCATTATGACTTTCTCTGACAAAGAACTGTCCAGTATCCAGTGCTTCTTCCTACAAATGCAGAACACAGATAATACATTTCCTCCCGGCCTTTCTCTGGGTAATAATTTGGTAGTGTCTAACCACCAGCCAGCCACCACCACTGTCAGTATAAAATGAACCTGGAAATAGAGTCCAGGGACTATTCTGCCTCAAATACAGAACATCAGCTTGAAGAGGGCTGGGGCAAGACTTTCAGACTGACAGAAACCTGATCAGTCTGAGCTTTGGGCAGTTCATAGGGAAGCCATATTCCAGTTTCCATTTGCAGTTAAGGAAAGGCAGAACTAACAAGGATGACCCAAATCTCAGGTGAACTGAATTATCTTCTAGAGATATTTATTTTTCCCTACAGACTATAAAAGAAGATAAGGGCAAGCAGACACTTTATTTAGGTGCCTTTATTAAGAACATAAAATAAGGCAAGATTAATCTGGGCCACCTCCTTTTGTCAATCACAGTACTGAGAGGGCAAAGGCACTGAAATAGGTTTTCTACATGCCACTCATGGCCAAGAATATGCAAAAAGTATCACACAAAGAAAAACTATTTTATGTTTCTTTGTGACATTCACTGATTTTCTACACCTTTGCTATGTGACATGCTTTCCTTCCCTGCCTTCACTATCAGGCAGTTTTCAGGACTGAAAGCTACTGCCGTGCCGGGAGTATAAGCAGCTTCTCCCAACAAGCTGCTTGTTGTTAACACACAAAATTTATTTCACCTTCTACTGGGAGATTTTTCTCTGGTAATTGGTTTTCTCCATCTGTGCTTATTTTCAACTAGTGAATAAGGGATATTTCTTCAGTTCTGACTGGAATCACAAGGTAAACTGACCCATATATATTTGTGTTGCTGAGTTCCATTGCTATTTCTTTGTTCACACTTAACATTTACATAGCCATGATTGTACATCACAATACTGTATTTTAAAGATATTATTTTATAAGCAAAACCAAAAAAGATTATAAATTAGTGCTATGTCTTAAATTGCACTAATATTTAGAGAGTGTCTAAATACACAACAAAAAGTCAGCCCTCTTTATGCTACTTTAACAATAAATAAAATATTTCAATCAAAAATGACCAAACCATTATTTTTACCATCTAATTTGGAGCTCTGATTGATCCTGTTCTAGTCTTTCCTTGGATTATAAAGTGATTTTGGGGAAACTGACTGGCTTAATTTGCCACTATATTTGGCCTCATGTTGGCATAACATGAATATAGTTTCTTCATCTACTACTGCCTAAAGTACTACCAGCACACTATTTGGGCTCCTAAATAGAAACTGTATCGGTATTCAGGCTTATAAGGATACAGAGATATAAAATTCTATTTATTTCAGTAAACATGGAATTAGAAATCTAAGTTTAGTTCAGTGTTTGGTCTCTTGGCAATGGGACAAAGCTCTCAGTCTTACATTGGTGGAGATGGATAAAATTTTCTAATTTGGTTCAGAAAACAGTTTTGGGAGCAAAGGAAAAATATTTGCAAGTTTCCAGTGGAATTTAAATGAGAGTTTAGAGCAAAACTAGGGGTTTTTTTTCTCAATGGCAAATCATTCATCTTCTGCATGAAAAATTTCCTTTAAGCTGCCAGTACATATTTATTCAATCAATTTTATAATTAAATATTGGCTTTTTTATTTGAAATAACATTTTTACATTAAAAGGGGCAGGTAAAAATGAACAAAATTTAAATGGAACTTGCAATAAAAAAACCCCTATTTCTGAGTGATACCTGCACAGCTGATCCAAAGAGACTCTATGCAATTTTTAAAAATTTTTAACTGCTATCAAGCAAAATGCCAATCCTTTCTAATTTCAGTCACAGAAAAGCTGCTTACTTGCCTCTATATCATATATAAAACAAGTAGGGTACATTTAGGAGTAGTAAAGTCTTCCATAAAAAGTATTTGGAACCAATCTAACAAATCAGAAATCTTCTAACTTCATATGCAGAGGAGATGAAAATGTTCTTAGGTCACTTACTAAAAGGTGTAATTAGTAGAAACAGTGTTACAATGTAATAAAACAAAGAGATTGTGACTGTTTCTCATATCTAAGATATTCAAATGGTACAATAATTTTCATTTTTTAAAAGAACTACTGTGAAGGGCTATCCTCCTTCTGATCTGGTTGCTTTGCTAATAGAAGTTAGATGCAAAATTTGAATCCAGGAAAGAAGTTTTCAGAAATTCTTGATGTTTTTTTTTTGCCTCCCGTACGTGCTCAGGACACCTGCTATTAGCTCTTTGCTTAAGTTTCAGTACTGGTATTCAGAATAAGCAAGACCTTTATGCCCCAGGCAGCAGCAGGACAAGCAGCCTCACCAGGATTTGTAATCACCAGGAATTACAAACTCCCAGGGGCTCTCACACCACATTAACATCACACTCTGCCTGTCACAGGTTTATGAATCAGCACAAAATTGAATTAAATGATACTTAGGTTTTCAGTGCATTCTTGGTACTGCCAGTTATTGCCACTCCACTGTATCTTTCCTGTTCTACCTTGTTCCAGCTTGTTTGTCTACTGATTAATCCTGGCTGTATTTATAAATTAACAGCACTGTGTGAGGCAAAATCCAAATATCCATTTCATAAAAGAGCACATATGAACTAGGGGTCTAGATTAAAAAAAAAAAAACAAAACCAAAACAAACCCACTCTTACATTGTTACCTAAAAGTTCAAATTATGGCAACAAAGTATGCAACTTTAGGACAGGCTCAGGACTGATTTGCGTAGGAATATTTCCAAACTATTGCTGCACCCATAAGCATTGATGGCAGTTCCAAAAATAAAGATTGCAGCTGGAGCTGAGCTGAAAGATGGAAGAAAGCTTTTACTATTTTAGAAAATGGAAGGTGCTTGAAGTTATCTATCCCAACGTATAAGCTAATACTTAGCTTGAAATCTGGAATCATCACATCCACTTTGAAGAAACTTTTCTTAATAAAAAAGGAAACCTTTTCTTGGACAAAATGTTAATAACCAGTATGTTTCAAGCTCATACCAAAGTTAAGTGATGGGCACTTCAGCTTTTTGTCCTAGTGCTTTGGACAAAAGTATAACAGAATTCAAGCTTATTCCAAATAACTTCCCATTCCCACGTGGGCAAGGGCAAGGAGACAGAACACTACACAGAGGTTATGTTTAACAAAGTTTATGTGTCAGATGAGAGAGAACATGTGACTACCAAGTAAAATCCTGATCCATTTTTAAAAATTTTATTCAGCAAGCTCAGTTCTAGAAGGAGAAGAAAGTGCAACAACTGATTTCAGAGACAGAAATGACACAGAATTTGAAGAATTGCCAACAATGGTGAGTATATAATGCTAAATGAAAGATCCTTGATGCTACGTTCTTATTCACTGCCGCTTCCCACCTCTTCCAATTCAATATCTCTTAAACAGTTTCAGTGAAACTAAACTCAAAAACTACTTTAAAAACCCCCACTGAGAAAAAGGCAGATCTGCAAAATGCTGCAGTCTCTTGCACCTTTTGCAGCCCTACCAAGAGATCTGATATAGAAAGCCTCTAGCTGGGAAGACAAATCAACTTATCTTGGTTTGTTTTGGTCACTGTACACATATCAAACACGAGAGGTGACAGCTAAAAAAGCACCACACCTGACAAACCAAGAATTTAAATGCTGCTTTACACATGGAGACTAAATGTACCGAGGTTATCTTTTCCCTCTTTTCCCCCCAGTTCTTGTCAATGCCCACAAGACTACACAATGTAACAAATCTCTTGCAGTTTGGAGACCTAAAGACCACAGAAAGTACCTTTGTCCTGGATGGAGAAAGTGAAAATGCTACTGCTCATGAAGTCAACACAGAAAGTGTTGATGGTAAAAATCCCTTTCATTTCTTTTTTTACGTATCAAAGTTCTACTGCCATCTACTAAACAATATCTGGAAATCCCTCAATATTCTCTCAAACTTAATTTGCTCACTTTCTATCAAAAGAACAACCTCAAACCATTGTGACTAGGTCAATAGATGTTTTCCTTGAATATACCCTTTGAAATTGGAAGGCAATACTTTGTGCAGACCGAATAATTGTTGTCTTTCCGGCTTCACAGGTGAACGGAATGGGGAACCAGAGAAAACTGATGAAGGTATTAAAGATAAGATTTGCTTATAAAGACAAGGGGGAATGTAACTGCCAGGCAATTCCCCTTTCAGCACCCCTTCCTGTGTCCATGCCACTAAGGAAAAGTTTCAGGGGAGGCACAGCCTGCTTCCTGAGCTGCCTTCCCTGGTTCACCTGATCACTGTCTCCATATCCACATCCATATGGAGCGCTTCAGCCCAAAGGCACACTTGCAGGCTGCTGAACATCCAAACTTACTTCAGAATTCACAAGACAGTAAGAAATTTCCCCAAGGAGAGGGATGCAGCAGAACAGCACCAGGTCTACCAGTAGCCTCTTATCAATGGTCTCCATGAGAGATATACTAACATTCCCAATTTCTTCTTTCAGGTGGTCTGGGGACAATTGCACTGGTTGGAATAATTATTGGAATCATTGTTGCAGTTGGAATTCTCGCAGGAATAATAATTGCAGTTGTAAGGAAGATGTCAGGCAGGTACTCGTAAGTAAATTGCTCATCAGGCTTTTTCTTCAAGCATCTTCCTCTAAGCAGGGTCACAGGAATTGCTTGGGAAATTTCTAGGGTTTCTATTTTCACAAAACAACCTATTTTCCTGTTATGCAGCACCTTAGACAGACTCAGCAAGAGCTGCCAATGTGATATGGGGTCTGTATCCTCTCATTGCTTCAGAAGAACTTCCCAGATAGTGTGCACATGCTGTTATAATATCAGGTGCTTAGGGCTGGGATTACTCTGGTGAACGGAGTAATTCACTAGGAAGTACTACAGGACTAAGTTCCAGAAGTACTGGATTACATGTGGACATTGGTGAGTGATCTCTACCTTGCTTTTTGGTGACGTGCAAATCTAGAGCATTATAAACTCTGAAGGAGTAAGAAAACCCCAGAAAATTGAGCAGATACTGTGCACCAGGAGAAAGCAAAATTAGAACTATGTAGAGAAATAAAGAGGTGATAGGAAAGACAGAGAAGGAGGAAGAAAGATCATGTAACTTACATTTGGGTAACGATGAACAATCAAATGTTTACTTCTTGTTTTCCAGGCCCTAAACACAGTTGAAACAAGCAACCATGCCATTCCATGCTGGAAAATACAAGTGCTTCTTATATCATACAAAATAAAGACTATTCCTGTATTTGTGTGAGATGATCCATGGAAAATATAGTAAAAGAATTTCAGATCTATGGGGATACCACACAACTCTGAAAACTACCCTCACACGCCCCTTGCAGAGAGCATGGAACTTTTCATAGAATTTTTTCTAACCAGAATTTTACTAGAAGAAAAAGATTTTGCAGTAAGAAAAAACCCTGCAGCAAAGAGACGCACATCTGAAACATGATTTGCAGGTATTATATGCTCAGATTTTAAATGCTACCAAAGATGATTTCACATTACATTATATGTATTCTTTTAAAACAAACAAACAAACAAACAAACAAACAAACAAACAAACAAACAAACAAACAAAGTAGGTTTGGCTGGTTAAGTGCTCCTGGCATGTTTATCTACCACATGATATACCAAAAAGCAAGAATTAGCTTCAGTGAGAACCAGTTATTTACAAAGTGGGAAAACGCTGGATATTTCTGGATAATCTTTCCACTACTGATACAGTTTTTCTGCTCTTGATACTTATGTTATTTTGTGGCAAAATATGGTAGGTCTGGCTGGAACTGATTTACCAACTGAAAGCTTGCTCGTTTGGCTATGGCATCAGGAATTTCCTGCCTTCTCTTCTTGCAAAGACATGCAGGAATTGAAATACACATCCTTAATTCAGGGGTGCTTGGAAAATACCCAGTTTTGATGGGTCACTTTAGAGCTGACATATAGCAGCTTTTGAATTAGTGTACACCGTGTTTTTTCTTTATGCCTGTTCCATTTCCTAATTTTACAGTTTATTTGTTTGACAGCGTGTGCAACATCAGGTCAGAATGTGTCACTGAGGTGTGAGCGGAGTCTGCATGTGTCACTGGAGTCTGCAGCTTCTCTGGGGCATATTTAGAGCAGCACAGCCTGAATGTACAGAGCTCAGAGCAAAGGCTTTGCATGTCAAGTGGCTGCAGTGCATCAGGTTTCCTAAATTTTATGGCACTTCAGTGTTTGGTGTAAAAATCATGATAATCAATAGTGTCACCCATTGCTAATTTTGTCAGCTTATCTGTGTTAGCATTTCTGTTTCTTTCATGTGCCTGTATCAATACAAGCTTAGGAAATAAAATCATAATATAACTGTATTATTTTACAATAATTGTTCTTGGTTTTCTTTAAAAAAAAAAAAAAAAAAAAAAAAAAAAAGTCTTAAACTTCCTTCAATTTTCCTGACTTATTTTGCTACTTGTCTTATCAATGCAATGTCTACAACCAACTCATTTGACACTGAAAAATGAAACTATAATTGAAAACTAAACATATGAGAGAAAACTAGTTCAGAATTCTTTAGTTAGTTGTGGAACAGATGTGATGAGACTGTCAGTCTGTGACCAAGGAGTAAGCTTCATCTTTATCTTTGTGTAAATTCATATGAAAGCAGGAAAATTACAGTTTTTTCTTCTTGCAGCAAAAGACCATTAATTCTGTTAGCCTCAATTTCACAATTTCTTATCTGTACTGGGAAATACCCCATAAGGTGCCCTGATGACTGCTCAAATGCATGACATATGGAATTATGAATTATTCACCAATTGGAGGGAATAGCACAGATGTCACCAGTTTCTTCTGCGTCAGCTCAGTAATTGCTAATTTGCAAATACAAAAATAAGGAAACCTTTCTTATGCCACCAATAGTAGCAAGCCCCCCATTTGAAAAATGTATAGTAGAAAACCTTTTTGGGCAGTTCTGAGTTTCCTTGGATCATGGACAGAACAGTTGAACAGGTTGCATTCTGCTCAAGGATACTATGCCTTTTTCCTACTCCAGAAGCCATTTTACCTTCTTAACTACTTAATTTTTCTGGTCTTAACTGTACCTTTATGGTCCACCCCCTTGCTTAAGGCAAGTTTTTTTATTCCCAGATAAAAAAGTCAACCCTTGACCAAATGGCACATGCTCCACTGAAACATTTAGGGGCTTCCAGCACTGGAGACTCAGTACTAAAGACTGTGCTGTACTAAATCTGACCAACAAAAACATGAAGATAATTTCCTTCTGGTTATCTGTTGGAGTCCAGGATACTCAGTTATGGCTAAAGAAAGCAAGGACTCCAATGATATCTCTTATCAAAGAACCAGAAGATATCTCTTATTTTGAAAATCAAGCAACTGCTGCTGCACTGATACATTCAATATTCTGATGGTTCATACACCTCGCTGCCTAGAAATCTCAAGTGAAGAACATTCCAGTCGGTTTCAAGCAAACCTCAAAAAACAATGGAAAATTCATTAAAATCTTGCAGATTTGTTACATACCTATGTGTTACTGAATTCTTAATTTAATTAATCTGTAATTTCACAACAAAAATATTTTGGAAATGCAGACTAAAGAAGCACACAGAGGTTTGCATTTCACATGAATTTACTGCAGCATTCTGTGACTGAGCTGTCATTGCCTTGCATTATCCAGCTTCCAATTACTAGTTCATGATCTCAAAGGTGGGTTTAACACAAGCTACATGGGTTTTTGGTAGAATTTCTGTGGATGATGGGACCTTTTCTGCTCTGTGAGAAGTCAAACATCACATTGTCCTAGGGCAAATAAATCCTTCTGTGAACTGAAATGAGTGATCAGTACACGCTTGTTCAACCAAGGCCAAGGTCAGGAGGTTTCCTGTGCATGACAACACATGAGGAAACAACAGCTCCATACTTTCACCAGCTGGCTAAGCTTGACTTTTATACACAGGGAACAACACTCAATAAATCAACACTTGCTTTTAACTCAACGTCCTCACTCCTGATCATATTCATTCCTTTAGAATTAGTAACTAATGTTCCATTTTGCAGCTTGGCTTTGAGTCATGAATGTGGCTCCCCCGAACAGACAAGCAGGCACCAGGCTTCCTGTGAGAATGCCAGATGTCACTAAAAAATATCATAAACATAGTTGTCCCCTTGCATTTGTGTCTGTGGGGAAGATACACTGCAGTAATTACTATGAAAGCAGTTACCTGATACATCAATATTTATAATCGTTCTGGACATCAATACAGAAATTCTTACAAGAGTTCATTTAAGGCATGTTTTTCCTGTAAGAACATAAAATGTCAGAAGAATTAATTCAATAAAACCAGCACTAAAATGTATGTACCAGAAGAATTATGAAGATTGACTTACTCCTATAAATTAAAGAAGTGTTCATTTATAGTAAAATATCAATTAAAACATGCAGCAATTGCTAATTATTTTAGGAGCACTGCAGTATGCCATTGCAATTATCTTAGCCACATCTTATTTTATTAAGGAGTAGGGACACCCTGCACATTAACGCCTCTGTAAAGAGTTCAAACTCAAAAGCACTGATGCATCGTTCACAGGAGGATGGCAAGTACTGCCGTAAGAAATGACTTGCCAAAGGTTATAATACAGGTAAGAGAAAAGCCACCAACCCAGGAAAATTTAAACATCAAGATATTAGTCCTGTCACAGCTTCATATTTGTTCCAATGAAGTGATGTTCCATTACATTTTATGGTAAAACCATCCTTAATATTTTTTACTATAAGGTAAGAATACAGGGCAAAAAAGCACCTTACTGAATCTCCAAGACCACTCAGGTCAGAAGTGTGCTTGGGTTGCTTTTGATGAAGAACAATCTAAAATTAGTTTCTCTGGCACCAGCTGAAGTTCTGCAGTGTTGATGCTGCTGAACCATTCTAAAGCTTAAGTGTTACCTGGCCTGCCCTGTGCCTGAAGACATTGTTACACCTATTTGTACTTACCTTCTTCATCAGCCGAAATATCAGATTGGCCATATCTGCAGACAGTTTTTTAAGATAAAGGACTAATCATATTGAAATTCCCAGCATTTTTTTTTGTTTGTTTGTCAACTCCTGATGGATGCAGAAGGTAAAAGGGGATCTGTAACTTGACACCAGGTGCCATGATGAGAAAGGTGAATTAATGCTTTGTGCACTTTTCACAGCTGCAGCGTGATGGTATTTACGGATAAATAAACAGAGCATCACACTGGCCATGTGTCTTTGTCCAGACCTTGTGAATTTAGGCATCAGACCAAACCCACAGCTCCCTCTGCTCTGCAACAAACAGTTGGGCTGCAATACAAAGATCCCCATTCAATCATGGAGCTTGTTCAGCTATTCCAGGCTTGAGAAGTCAGATTTTCAGACTCTGGTAGATGCTAAACTGGAAAATGTCTTAGCAGGCAAATGAGTACTGCACATTCCATGCATTTACAAAGCTGTATTCTGTCTTCAGAAGGCAGTTGTCAAGGATGAGTGATTTTTGAGAGTTCAGAACCAAAACCAAAGAATGACATGCACAAAAAGAGAGGAAAATGGAAGGAGAAGGGAAAGTAGAGAACTGCAACACTTTGTCTTCACTAAAATTTAACTTTCATTCACATTTCCAGCTTGAGCTAAAATTGAACAATGGGCTTGCCAGCCTGTGGGGTTACTTCAAATGTTAACCCAAATCACTACTCAGATAAGCTTGCATCAGGGAAAAAAAAAATCTTAAAGATGTTATGACCTTATCTTCCAATAGGAAAGGCAGTAAGAGTGATACTGATGGAACACAGCAACAAGTCCAGTAACAGCCATGTAAAAAAGGTGAGTTTTGAAGGGGAAGATGATCCTATTGAAGGGAAAACTGTCCTGTTCTTCAGAGAACCCTGGGACTTCTTTCTCCTGACCAGAACTGGAAACTATGGATGTTCTAAGAACAAATTGTACTACACAAGCCCTTTAACTAATTTTTCTTACAATTACTAGTAATAAAGGCAATACTGACCAGCAACTGAGTTAAGTAATTGACTAGAAGTGAATGAACCTAAATTCATATTGAAATATTTCCTTCTTCCCTCCAGAATGACCAAACATTTTCTAACAAGGCGATTTTAAATGTACTGATGTTTGTCTTAGGAAGTTAGCACTGTATATCTCATTTGAGCTGGGAAGCAACTCCATTTCCTGCCTTTATGAACCATGATATCCTCAAATAACACATTCCTTTGAGTCCTGTGGTTATTTTGCCTCATGACATTTGATTCATCCTATGCAGGAAACAGGGAAAGAATTAGCAGGTTCAGCAGGTGTGCTCAAGGGAAAAGAGATAGGAATGTCAGCTCTTCCTCATTTCCTATCCACCACAGAAATAAACCCCACAGGAGTTGAATAAGCAGCAATAACTGAGCACATTCCAGCTTCCTTCTTGAAGGAATGTCCTCTCTGGTACATCAGGCACTGAGGCAATTTACTGAGAAATAACAGACAGCCAGAGATGTTTTCCTGCCTACACTTCTACAAACTGTTTAGACAAAGAGAACTGAGAAAAGTTAACTTCTCACCACTTAGACAGAGCTTTACATATAGGTGGTACAAGAGATTTTGACCTAAAAGCCAGCCCTTAAGGGCAAGCTGTATATAAAAAGTACAGCTCACTTTTACAGTAGAGCAAAGGCTGCCTGTTATAAAGTAGTAGAAGAATTTACTGGTGTTAGTTCCCTCTGTGATCCAGATGTGGACTTAGCCTGAGGAAACTACTCCTGGAACTAAGATCTGAGTCTTTGTAATAGACAAAATATTACTGAGATTATGTAAGCATACAGTACTATTAATCACCTCTCACAGGGAGGCAATGCTTGCCACCTGTTCATTTAAACCTGGAAGGGCTGAAGTTAAGAAATGTTTAACTCATAACTATAAAGCTTCTCCTTGAAAAAAATTTTCCTGATTAATTCTTCTAGTTCATTTTGTCATGATTAATACTTGACTTACTAACACAATAACCATGCTTGATTGAGGGGAAAGTAACAATAGAATTACTGCGAAGGTAAACCATGCTTGCATTTCATGCAGAAAAGGGAGCAAGAGCCGCAAGGATGACTTCAGATTTCCTGACAAACACACCTGACAAAAAACAATGGGTAAAGAACTGCATGAGCAGAATATTAAAATTAAAGTCTCCTCACTGTCGGCTGATGTAGATACATGATAACTGCACACTCATTAAGCTGTACCTGAGCCCCAGCTAGTGGTGGTAATTACTGATAGCATTTTTCCAGGAAAGGTCAGTGTGTTCATAACAGAAAAGCTTCAGATACTTATGTATTGCCTCCTACTCATCGAGCCTGGTTTTATTTTAAAAATGCTTCCAACAAAACAAAACTTACATATTAGTTACTCATTGTTTGCCTACACCATTTACACAGCACCTCAGTGGTTGTGGTTGATCCAGCTGCTAGAAGTTGGAAGAAGCAGGAGGGCAGACAATGAGATGTTTTCTCCATTCTCAGTGCTATTTTCATCCTCTTAGCCAGCGTGTCACTACACAAGTAGTAGGCAGCACAACCAAGAGTTGAAAGCGATTCTTCCTTCCATGGAGTACTGCCAGCATATTCTTTCAAATAAATATTCCTTGATTAAGTAAGTTTAAGTGATAAATTCAGCTAAAAAACTCATGGTCATCAGTTTTCTGGACCCAATCCTGTAGTGTTCAAGTCAACTTATAGAGACAGTCCTAAAATATCTGCTTTAGTTTGCAATGAAGATTGTCCAATGTCATTGATAAATTTACATTTTAGTGAACTTTATCTTTAGCCTTGGGACACTGTTGGTATAATTTATACAGATGAATTTTAGCTAGTTAGTGTGAGTAGTATGCAGGAAACAGCTACTTAGTACAACTTCCCCATCCCTGGAAGTGTCCAAGGCCAGGGTGGACAGGGCTTAGAGAAACTTGGTCTAGTGGAAGGTGTCCCTACCCATGGCAGCAGGGCAGAACTGGATAATCCTTTGTGACCGCTATAGGTGGCCTACAGCTGCACAGATAATTTGGCCTAACAGACACCAACTGGACCAGCATAGCTCATTAGACAATAGAAGTAAACAAGTGCCCAGGTATGAAAGTGATCGGCTGAATTCAAGCTCAAACAAGGGGACCACACCAATCCCTTTGAGCCAGGAATGCACCCATATCATTGTCCAGTGAGCTGGGCGCAGTTAAAACGTTTGATCAATCACATCTGTAAGAGCAGGAAATTCAAAGCCCCGGTAAAAGAGGGCATGCATCAATAAACTAGGGCTGTTGCTGCATGAACTTTGAAGTGTTATGTTGCTTCTCTGTCTCTGAAACTGCAGCAATCCTTAAGGTCCAACCCAACCCTTTCTATCAAGTCCTTCAGAATTTACCTGCTGGACTAAAGATCTCAGCAGCTGTCACATTCTGGAGAGGGCAATTATCAGTCTTGGACAGGAGTCATCTCTTGCATAAAACAGGGTAAAAGTCTTGGAATCACAACCTGTGATCAACAGGGAATGAATCAACATAACTGACTTAACACCCCTCTCCTGTCCCATCAGATATCCTGGTTATCCTTTTGCGAAAGTCAGTCAAATGGGTGTTGTGGGAAAGCCCCCTGGAGCAGGATATAGAGCCCAAATATCTAAGACTAACTAGGTGTCCTGGTTCAGGGCAAATTTGGGAGAGAATCTCCAAAGGGAGCCTCTCCAGAAAGCAAACCCACACGGCCCCTCCCCCCAACCGATTCGAGAAGAATTCCTCAGAGAAAAGTGGAAAGAACCTGTTTATTTAACAGGCACAGCACCCCCCAGCACACAAAATGGACAATACCAGGTGACACCACTGTTCCACTGCTCTGAAAAAGATGACAAATTCAGACAGTCTCTCTCTCTCGGGGGTGGTCCGCTGTTATCACTCCCTCCGGCGCTGGGGCAGCTGCTTGCAGGACACAGGGTGCAAACGCTCGGTGTTCCCAGGTCCCAGTCCGGAGCAGGTTCGAGGAGGTCCACAGAAGGGAAAGGAGAAACAGTCCAGGAAGGAATTCGGACTGTTTAGCTGGACTAGCTAATGAACAGAAGAAGCAAGAGCAAAAAAAAACCCGGGAAACAGCACTAGGTACTGCCCCATCTCTGCCAGTGTCCCGCCAGCCATGGGGGAGAGACTGATAGCAAAACCCAAACAAAACATTTGCTCTTCAGAGTCTGTCTTAAAGGCACAGAACATATCCAGCATAGCACACACGAATGGGGATACAAGCATCATGATGTCACCCTAGGACACTAGGTATGACAATTCCATAAAGTGGTCCTGAAAAGGGACTGCTCCATAGCTGTAGAAAAGCAGCACTTGTAGGTCAGCAGATGAGGAACGTTTGTACAATGCAACAGGTGAGTGACAACATGGACAAGAGTGACAACTAAATCATGAGACATTTGAGTCGTGTGGAAGTCTGGACATTTCTTTAAGCTGTGAATAGTTAGATTTTTCTAATAAAACCTGCAACTGGTGCAGGCTGCAGAGAGCAGAAATGAGGGCTGTGAAGGACCTTGAGGTTAGAAGGGCTCACCTAAACCAGCAGGAAGGGAAAGGAGCAGGAATATTCAATGCTTGAGTCTTAAGAGTCTCATTCCCTAAGACATTTTGAGAACAACTTCCCAAAATATCTTAGCAGTTCTTTATTTTCCAAAACTACACTTCTAGAAAAACATGCTAATATTGCTTAAATTCAGAGCTATTAATAACCAGTAACTCAAGCAGTTCAGTCTTTCTCAGAGCCATAACTTGCAGCACATAGTCTTCTATATTTATAAGGGCAAACCAGAACAGCACAGAAAGTCATAATAAAAGAGACCTCATCCCATTTAACAAGACAAGAACTGGCCATACTGGTATCACTGAAGTTCACCTGCTTTCAAGGCTACTTTAGAACTTCTGATTTAAAAAAATCTTTTCTAGAAATGTTTTTTCCTGCCATGGCTCACAAAGATTTTCACACACAAGAAGATAATTTTCTCTAACCCACAAGTCACCTTTTCAATCATTCTGAATATATTCAGTCAGATGCCCAAGATTTAAAAAATGTTTTTGCTAGTATTTGTCTCTCCTGTGTGCTTACACACCTCCAAGTAATCAGAAAAGCTTATTCATAATTTTAGAGAGCATGACAGCAGAAATATTGGTATTTTCAGAATACAAAAAATTAAGTGTTCAGAACTTTAATCAAATAAAGATTTGTAAGCTTCTCTGACAACTGAAAGCGTAAATTGAAAGTGCAGGTCCCCTGGAACACCACCAGATGGTAGATATTGTCAGTATAAATGGGGGGAAAATAAGGACGACTTGTACACACAGTTGGAGAAAAGTTATAATTTCTGTTATTTGTGATACTTTTGGGAAATCTTATACTTAACCTAGAAGGTAGAAAGGTTCATATTCTAGCTAGTTGAGTATGTAATTCATTCTATGTTTTAAATTTTTCTGTTACAGGTATAGGGCTCTAACACATTGAATGGGAACCTCGATTTTCCTTAAAATAACCCTCAAACTTACACAGGTGTAACTAGTCTAGCTTACTCATAAAATCAAATGTTAATACAGCTAAATTAGAACTAATTTAGTCTAATAAGCCAAAGTAGTTTAAACATATTTGAGGTTTCCTTACTACTAAAATTAGAAGCTCTAAAACTTATTATGGTGTACCTACACAACATTTTGTAATATAAATGCATCCAGAGTGTTCCAGGTGGAAAAATCACTGTGTCCTGTTGTTTTTCAGTCTGCTCCTGCTTCCAAAGCTAAGCATCACTTCAGAGGTGTTCAAATTCCCTGGCAGTGTATGTCTTCCAGATGTATGAAAGGTTATGTTTGTAGCTATGTTTCTTGGTAATATAGTGGACTGTTTAAAAAAAGCTTTGTTTTGATAAGAGTGGGCAGACAGGTGATTTGCTTGGCTACTTGCTGAGGAAATCTTCCAGCTTCATGGAATGGGATTCCTCTGTCCTGATGCTTTAGGAGTGTTTTTTGTATTTGGCCTTACTGGCAGTTTTAATGTTACTCGTTGCCATACATAATCAAATAAATGTAAAACATTTTTTATCTTACTCTAATCTGTAACTGTTTTAATGTCCTATGGGTTTAAATCAGATATTTTCCTCCAAGAAAATGGCAAATTCTTAACAATTCCAGGTAAAATACAGTCCTAGTATGGGAGGAATACGTCTTTGACTGCATTATGAATTGAACATTCAGGAGAGAGAGAAATTAAGGGCCGAAACAATGTTAACTTCTGCAGTACAAATACAGACATCTCCCAGCAGGTGATTATGGAGGTTGTTTTTCCTCTCAGGTACTTGCTCAGAAATTGCAGTGAGAAAAACTTTGTTTAGATGGAACAGTACAATTTATGTGCAACACAAATGGGTCCCGACGCAGCATCAGCCTGGGCCCTTCAGGGCAGTGAGGGTCAGTCACCAAATCACCTCAGTGACTCACATCATTTCCCCTCAGTCACCTTCTTGGCTTTTTTTTGTTTTCAGTCACAGGTAAGTACCCTGCAGAGCTGCTTTACTACAAAAAAAGATTTAAAAGACATTAAAAAAATCGAAAAACAACAAGAAAGAGACCTTGGAGAACCTGTTGTTTGTGTGGGAGAGGTCGGTGGATAGAGATGGCCGGGGCATGTGCTGTGATCTGAGGAGGGTCTTGGGGAAATGGAGGGGGTGGAGGGTATAAAGGGGATAAACGGAGTGAAAAGGGATGGAGGGGATGAATGGGAGGAAGGTGGTGATGGGGATGAAGGTGATGATGGGGGTGAAAAGGGTATGGGAATTAAGGTGATAAAGATGAGGAAGGGGGTGAAGGGAATGAATGGAATGGAGAAGATTAGGGAACAAACGGATTGAAAGTGATGAAGGGGCTCTTGTGGATGTTGGGTGTGAAGACAATATAGAGGATGAAGGCAAAAGGGGCTTTTGGGGATGAGAGCGATGAGGGGGATGAAGATGATGAGGGGCAGGAAAGGGGCATTAGGGAGGAAGACGATGAGAGGGATCAGGACGACGAGGGGGATGAGGACAATGAAGGCGATGAGGGGGATGAAGGCGATCAAGAGCAGGAAGGGACTCTGGGGGTCCCGCGGCGGGCCCTGCCCGCGGCCTCCCCCCAACGTCACTTCCGAGGCTGGAGACAAGATGGCGCCCGGACGGTGCCGGCGCTAAGGCCGCTCCGCCGCCAGCGGGGCCCGGGTGAGCGGGGGCGGCGGGACTCGCTGGGCGCAGCTGGGGCAGGCCGGGCGGGCACAGGGCAGAGCCGGCGGCGCAGGGAGGGGGGCCTACGGAGGCTGCTGCGGATGCGGAGCCGCCCCGGGGTTCGCGGGGAGGCGGCGTCCGGGAGCGTGAGGGCAGCGGCGTCAGGTGCGGGACCTGTGCCCGGCGGGACGTGGGAGCGCCTCGGGGAGGGGAAGCGAGGGCGGAGGATGGCGAGGGAGGCCGTTTGGAGGAAGATGCTCCATCTCCTGGGCGGCTTTTTCAATTTTTTTATCTTGAAAATGCTGCCTCGGAAGTGTCGACTGGCTCCTGCCGCTGCCAGCCCTATGCTGAGAGAAATCCTGCTCTTTCTAACTGTCTTCAGAAGTTCTGGCACTTCGCAGGCCCCAAAGTTCCTGCAGCTCACGTTCCACCAAGCTGAGTGAGCAGGGGTTGAAGAAAGTAACTCCGGAATTGTTTCCCTCATTGGATATGTCCATCTGTGAATTACTCTTCTAAGTTGGAGAATAATTCATTATTGGTACAGTGGTACCATGAGGGAAAAATGTTTGGGGTGAGATGAGAAGCATTCATGACATTAGACATTTAGAAGAGCTCAAGGGATGTATCTTAAGTGCATTTTTTATTTGAAGCCAGAGCAGCCTGCCGAGCATTGCTGATAACCATCTCATAGACAGGTAGCTGAAGTATTCAGTGAAGTTTCCAGTGGTTTCAAATTCATATGAAGCTGCAAAATTTCCATTCTGAAGCAGTAAAGAAAACTTTAAGTTGTTTTGAACTGTTGAGGAAGGAAGAAAAGGTGGTATGGCTCCACCTGCTAAATGATCATTCAGTGGCAAGAGAACTATTTTTCTTATTTCACATTTGAGTGAACAGCAGTGGACAGCTCTAGAGAACAGCAGCGCTGCTTGTGCTTCTCATGCTGTCTCAGTTTGCTGTTCCCAGTCTGTGCTCTGGACTTTCAGCATGTTATTTGGATGCAAAGTCTTTTCCAGCTTATTCAAATATACTAAATAGACTAGGGTAACAGGAGAGGTACAGCTGCATGGCAGGTAATTCTTATGTTCCTTACCAGGAACTGTAGTGATTGCAAGAAATAATGGTTTCAAACTGAAAGAGGGGAAGTTTAAGTTAGATACTTGGAAGAAATTGTTCCCCATGAGGGTGATGAGGCCCTGGCACAGGGTGCCCAGAGAAGCTGTGGCTGCCACATCCCTGGAAGTGTCCAAGGCCGGGTTGGACAGGGCTTGGAGCAACCTGGGATGGTGGAAGGTGTCCATGCCTATGGTAGGGGGCAGGACTGGGTGAGCTTTAAGGTCTCTTTGAGCCCAAGCCATTCCATGATTCTGTGTTGTTGTCTTCTGACACTTAAAACATTTCAATAGAAACAATGGGCGTGTAAAGAATTCAGGGCTGCTTTCCTTGGTTTAGAGATTTCCAACTCTTCCAACTGCAGAAAAGCATAATGATGAATCAGTGAGAGCATTGGCACTTTTCAGATGGAGATCTGCATCACTGATAGATGAGGGGAGTGACTTATAAGAAACAAAAGAACTTTTGGCCTTGCAGAGACAGTAGTGAGAACCATGTGGAGGTACCTGTTTTCAAGGATATTGCTCCCAGGATTTACTGGGACGGCAGTGCCTCCACAGTCCATAGCACAGACCATAAAAATAAGTGGCACTTACAGTGAAACCCTAGTTATGTTAATTAAAGGGCAAATCATCACTTTGGATACAGTATCTTTGCAAGAAATGCCATGATAAGTATGGTGTTTGGAAATTCCTGAGTTGGTGCCTGTTTTATGGGAATCCAAAGAACAGCTTTCTACCAGCGCAGCTTGGAAGGTGCGGAAGAGTGATCATGCACTTCCATTGAAAATTTGCATGAGAATGGAAGATAAATAAAGCAGAAGGTCTTTTTCTGTAAGAACTGAAATGGGTCTGGAAGTCTGTCTGGCAGTGTGGTAATATCTCCATTTCACTGTTACACTTAAAAGCCTTGCTCCTTAGGGATAAACAGTAATTTAAAGTGTATAAAAGGGAGATACTGCTTACTGGGTGTCTCTCTATTTGAAACAGAAATTCAGAGAGGTTTAGGTTTATGACCAGTGATGTATTCCTGCCTTGGCAAACCTGTTTAAAGCACTGTAGTATCTTTGCTGTTGAACTTTTTCGCATGGAAATGGCAGATATGATCCTGATACTTAACCCCCCCCCCAACTGACATAATTTCTTTTACCAATGTGTTTTTTCTCCTCTGAGAATAAGCTGAAAAATGAGCTGAAAAATATTTCTTCTCCGCCTCTATATAAAACATGCTATAGTCAAAAGTGGGAGGATGAGTCCTGTGTTGTAAGAAGGAATGACTGAAATCAGCTTTTTCACATAGTAGTAAATCAGCAGTGTACTTATCTGAGAAAATTTTCCTTGGGTTTTACTGCATTTTGAGTTAAATAAAGTGCACTCATATCTGAAGATTGGAATGGTATTTCTGCATATTTGCACTTGTTAGAGACTTGTTATTTTCTGTTGACTTCTCTTGACTAGTTGCTGTTTAATTAATAAACTTGAGATTTGTCTTATGTTGGTGATTTCTTGGCTTATTATCTTGGTTACCTGAATAAACCTTCCTGAGGTTTAACAGTTTATTTGGTTACGTGGCAGTAAGCAAAGCCTTTTTTCTTACTGGACAATAGGTACTAGATTTTAGTGTTCAGAAAATCGTCTGCCCATTTTTTCTCGGTTCTTATTCAAGCAGCCTTGAATAACTGAAATGTCTTTGCATTTAAGTGCCTGTCAATAGAAACAGGATGCCCTGTCACATGCGTAGTTAATCTTTTAGAGTTAACATGAACTTTATGTTTTTAAATTGGCAAGCTTTATTTCACCTAATGCATGGAAAATTCGTAGATGAGAGTATTTCAGTATTGAATTAAAAACATATACATGTCCTGATGTTTAAAATATGGTCATGTGCTGCAGCTAGAAACAAAGCCAAGAGCTGTGCAGTATCCCAGCCTGAACCCTGGTCATTAGGAAAACAGGCCATGGAGACTTTCAAGTTGTTCCTGGTTCTCTTAATGAACATGTTTTTACTGGAGCAGTGACATAATGCATGTCTCGTTTTTAGCTTCCAAAATAGGATTGATACTCTCATGCCTGGTTTTTCCTTCCTCTGAATTGGAACCAGCATTCTCTTTCAAAATGCTCTTTGATTCTGAGATTTAAAAAGACCCCAGATACAGAAATTATAAATATGGCTTATTAAACCAGAAGATATTCTACTTAGTAAAACCTTGGAATGCTTACTAGTCTGTTTCAGTCTGATTGAGTTGGAAAGGGATGATCTGCAATGCTGATTTTGAATAAAATTACTTGCTTTTGTTTGCAGACCTTGTTCTTAACAAGTTTTCTAAAGGAATATTTAAAATTCTGAAGCATAGATTCAGAAATAATGTCAAAGTACTTTTTGCTTTAAGCAATTTGTTTCAGAGACCACAGTGCGTTTCATGCAATACAAATGCCTTGTATATTGTTATATGAATAAATATAATTTGTTGCCTAAAACTGAGCCTTTCAGAAAAAGAAATTTTTTATAACTCTAATAAGATAGGATGATGCAGTACATCTTCTTTGTCTTCTTTGTTTCCCAGATGCTTTAATGTGTTGTGTAAGTGTGTAGTATTTTTGTACTCATGAGATAGAGCAGTAAGTAGTAGTTTAAAATCAATATGACTTGGCAATGTTTTCTGAGAATTAATTTTGAAAATTCAGGTTGCTGGTGTGTGTGCTTCATTTTTAGGATAGAACCTTTATTGTTCTTTTCCTAGGGCTCTCACTGAATGGCTGAAGTTCACTGTGGTAAATATTAAAAATATCCAGGTCTTTAAAAGGTTAGGTTATGATGCTATTGAGTTTGGAGGAAGAGTTGGATGAAAATACTTGTTACCTTTACGTGATGGAGCTGCTGAGTGACTTTTCCAAAGTACTAATGCAGTTGTCAACTATTGCTAACTTCAAAACTGATTTGATGGGGCCATCATTCTGCCTTTAATAGATGACAGATTCCCCATGTGACACATCAGAGCAGCATGGTTTTCTCTGAGGCTTTTCTGGGAAATCCTACATGGGACCTGACTGAGTGTAGGTGGGAATTCATTAGTGTATGGAGTCGGAGCTTGCAGTGATGAGAGTAAAGACCTTGTTGGTACTCACTGATTGTGCTGGGAACTAATGTTTGGCAGCACTTGTAGAATTAATTTAATATTTTCTTGAGTTTGTTGAACTTCATGTACCAAAAGTTAAATGCCAGGTTTACTGTTACAGATACTTCTGTTCTTACAATGTTTCATTTTAGGTAGAAAGACAACTGGTGGCTGCACACAAGACTGTTCAGTATTCATTTTATTTATTTTCCAGTGCAATTAATCTTGCTTTCCACATAGTTGAGTTTACTGTCAACAAAATAAGTAATATGGAAGAGGGAAAAAATGCAGAACTGCAGGAATAAAATTTTAATATGAAGTGTGTGTTTTTATTAATAACTTTAAAATACTTGTTAAAGCTTTTGGTTTATTACAAATTAAATTTCTCACCTAAGTCTGTTTTATGCTTAAGTGGTTCCACTAGTAATTGGTAGTTTAAAGAATATATAGTAGTACAGTCTGTTAGGAATCTGCTTAAACTGTGTTGTGTGGATGCTTAGCTACATCAGTTTCTTAAGATGTGTTGTCATTTCCTCAGAAATACTATTAAGAGGTTTGGATGCAACCAGTTATATAAAAGGTGAATAAAATATTAACAAAATTTGTAAAAATAACATTATTTTTGTTTTGAAAATTGTTTGTTAACTATTAATTCTAAGCAAATTCTTCATTAAATATTAAATATAAGCAAATTCTTTGTTAACTATTAATTCTAAGCAAAGTATTTTTGAATTAGTATATGAAAAAGAAAAAAAGTATATTTTTACTGCTCATATGAAACAAAGTAAGAAGATTTTTGTCTGCTTTTCAGATTTTTGAGTAATTTATTTAATAACTGGGCTATGAAAATTAATCTTAGAGAAAATTCTCAACTTGATGGGACTTTCCTTTAACTCTACAGCCCATCGCTTTATTGGTATGTACTTGTGTCAGATTCTATGCATTTAGTGGTGGATAGTGATGATGTTCAATGTTTGCTTCTGTAAGACAGTGCTTTAAATCCTTTTGTCTGTGTATATCTGGAGGTTTGGGCAAAGTGTGCGGTGTTGGAGATGAGGTGGCAGAGGACTGTCATTCACCACTGTAATATGGGCAGCTCCTGCAGTCAGCTTCCTGGACTCCTCTCCAGATTTGTGATCAAAAGTGATTGTGTGAACAGCTGAGCCTGTGGCATGGAGGGAATGATGATCTTTGATGAGAGGGAAGAGAAAAGGTAGAAATAGGCAGGTGGAGGCAGTAACAACATAAACTTGTGCCAGCCACAGCCTGGTGCTCCTCAGAACCTCCATAAGAGGTTCTGTTTTTCTTGACTTTATGTGAGTAATTATATAAAAATATTCTAACAGTATAGAATAAGAATATAGAGACATTTTATACTAAAAGTGAGTTTGGTTTCTAGGAAATTATTTGATGACTCTCCTTCTACACAAATTATTTTATTTGTAAAACGTTGCTGCATAAGTTTTGCCCCAATGAACAGTGAGTAAGATAAGATGGCTGGGTTTTTCCCTGATGTTCAGGCCTCAGCTTAAGTACAGATGTTTATACTGACTCCAAAACTGAAATAAGTTAGGAAGTTTGTAATAATGCATTCCAAAAGGAATGCTTTTCTTTGGATGTGTACAAGCTGTTCAGACGGAGCTCATCCCACAACTGGTCTTTGCTGGCAAACTTTAAATCCCTCAGAATCAGTTGCAAGATTGGAACTGAAATACAGGTGTTTCAGCTCTTGGTTTAAATGCTCACATGGTGTGGAAACACTGGAACAAAAGGAGTTAATCTTGGAAGAGCTGTATACAACAGAAAATATAATTTCCAAGGACATTTTTCCTTCCTTATGGATTTCTTAAGCAGTGTAACATTTGAATGATGCTTGACAGTGTTGTCACTTCTGCACATTAAGAATTCTTTCAGTACAAAGATGTGAGGGTTTATGTGAAATTTATTTGGAGTAGATTTTGCTTGAAATTAATTAATATAATGATAATTATTAACTCTACTTATGCAGAGTATTTAGTAAAAAAATTAATTGTTATAGTAGGAAAACTAAAGACAGGGAAGAAATAGCAGTACTTGAATGAAGTGCTTTAAGTGATGAGGGACCAGTTAACTTTCCCAAATGAGAGATGTTAATTTATTGAAAATACTTCATGACAATGGGACTAAAAGTATTATCAGCCTAATTTGCAAAAAAGCTGTTTTGTATACATTAAAAAAGAAAGCAAGTGAGTTGATCTCGACCCTTAGATATGGCATCATTCTGATAAGCTTTCCCTCAGGTTGTGAGTTTCCAAATTTGATGCCTACTTGAACTGGGAATTTTTGTCAGATACCTTTTGAAATCTCAGGCTTTTATTAAAAAGGAACGTAAAATGCTTTAGTGTAATAAAATACCTCAATACGACTCAATTTAAGAAATATTTCCCTGTTTCTAATATAGAAGAGACTCAATACATGCATTTTTTCAATTTGAAAACCATGTAAGGCCTTCCATAATGCTTTGATATAAAATTCTAAAGAGATCTGACTTGCAAGGCTCTTAAAAGTATTCAGTCTTGAGCAAACTAACTTACTTTAAAAAACAAATGAAACAATCTTACCTGTGCACATGTTTCATCATCATTTAAAGCAGGAAAATAATTAATGCTGGATTTCCATGTTGAGATTATTCAGACACATTTGAGCTATAATAACAAAACTGTAGTTTGGAGCACATTCTTCTAAAGCAAAATGCTCCTTTCCTGCGACAGTTTAGGAAGTGGACCTACAACTCTATACAATATACAGTGTATACTTTCAGTTCAATGTAAATTTGTACATAGGTACAAATTAAAATGATCTGTTTTTCTTTTTAGGGTTCATGTAATCAGAGGAGTTTGTTTCTTGTGCGTATCTTTTCAGAACACAGCAGGAAATCAAAATGAATCAGGTGAGTAGAAATGTAAGACTTTATCAAAATACTTAGAATAGTTAACTATTAATAAGAAAAGTAAATCATCACTAAAAAATGTTCTTTAAAATCTTTGGTCTCGTTGAATTTCATAATTATCCGTTTTACAGTGTGTATGCTTGTGTCATGTCTGTTATTTCATGGATTTGAGGTTTTTGTAAATTCCCTTTAGCAGTGTGTAAGTTATTACTCCTGGCACCTCTTCTAAGAACATCGCTCCAGAAAATTCTATTTCCTCCTGAAACTGTACATAATAATTCAGTTCCTTATGAAAATGGTTTGAAAATTGAAGGCGTCCATTTTTTAAAATCCTTTTATAATCACATTCCTTTTTCAAATGTGCAGTAAACAATCTGCCACAAATTGATTGATTGGGAAATGTCACACTTTTTTTGGAATCTGAAGTGTTTCTCCTGGAACCAAGTGGAAATACTGGGAAAGCATATTTCCTTTGTAGAGCAGCAGAGCAACTGGAGGGTGTTGTTCTAATAAGCACCAACAGTGCAGCATTTTACTCTGCATTTCTTTATCCAAATAGGAATTGTCCCTCAGTTTGTCTGTCACACACAATTATGTTACTTAGAGATACAGAAAAAGTTTGTGTTGCCTCAAATTTTTTTCACAAGTTCTCTCTCTGGCTGATCCTACCAAGCCCCTATAGCATGGGAATGTGACCATAGGATATCACACAACAGGAAAGCCGTTTTTGCTTTGCTGAGAAAGTCAGCCATGAACAGAAGCTTTATGAGTCAGAAACAAGCACAGTACACAGTTGTATAAAATGTTTTTTATATTTCAATGCCTGTAGCTAATGTGTGCTTTTATTATCCTTATTTGATCAGCAGTAGGCCTGAGTACAGTTAGCATTTGGGAAGTGTGTTTTCTGTGAAGTCATAGAGGTATATGCATAAGTAATTACGGCATGGAATGGGTTGGTGGGATGTTTCTTGTTGCTCTTTTCCTCTGATTTAAAGTAAAAAGTCTTCAATATATTTGCACATATTAAAAAGGTAAAAAGCAAAATATAATCGCTGTTAGAGCATTGAAGTATGTATTGTGAAAAAACATACTTGTATTATATCTATAGACAAATATGAATTATGTATATAAAATAGAAATAACTAGTAACTAGTTTTCATTAGCACACTTTTAAGCATTAATAGTCTGTTTTGGGGAGTAGGGTTAACTGGTGCTTCAAAATTTCTATTGAAAATTGAAATTTTTTCACCTGTAAGATTTATTTTGATGCACTCAGTGGCATGAAGCCGGCAGCCTATTGCTCTGTCTGCTTGAGGAATAATCCTGCCTTATTAGTCATTCCAATAAGTTTTGGGTTCTGCTAAAACTCTGAAAACTGTAGATTCTAGTCTATAACTGTTATTATTGACTGCTTCCTTCCCATGTGTTTATCTATGTCCCCTCATGTCGTGTCTGTTGTGTTCCTACACCCCGATTTGTTTCTAGAATTAAATCAAATTTCTGTCCTGTATCAAAAGTCCTCATCTTTCTTATGGGGACAGCTTATCTCATTTATGCTTGTGCTGTGATTTGTGTAATCTTACAATTAAAGGGTGAGATGACCCTTCCTCAGGGAGTTCTTACACCAGCTTAGGGTCCTCCTTGGTGTTTCTGACTTTCACCTTTGGTTTCCAAAGCACATGGAGCTCATATGGCTTTTAATTGTTCATTGACCATTCGTATTAAGTGTGTATTTAGCATCAACCCTGTGGTGTTTTTTCTTGCAGTGCCCTTTGTCATTTCATTCACTGTTGACAAGTTGTAGTGCCAGGTCTGTATGAGAAATATTTTTGCCTGATGCCAAACATCTTTCAAGTGGTTTGTTCTCATATTTCTTTCATTCTGCTTGTCTCTGCTTTTGGTGTGACTTCGGTGACCATGAAACTAACTGGGCTGGTGTTGATTTGGTGTATATGAAAAGACTGTTAGTTTTGTGGTTTATCCCACAGAAATCTTGAAGTAGTGAAGGAAAACCTTTACTTAAATTCTTTGATATGGCCTTCTTGTTGTAAGGAGAAGAAGGATTAAAAAACCCCCATCTGTTGCTGGAGTTCATTGCTGTCTCAGGATAGGCACTATGTGTCCTCTTTTAAAAGAAGATCTTCCTCTAATATGTAAATTAGTTCATCAGAATAGCTGAATAATTTATTTTAAAAGCCCCAAGCAAACATGGGGTTTGATTGGTAGCATTATTGCAGACCGCTGTAAGACAGATGAGGAGGAATTTGAGTTCTACTAAGGAAACACCATGGGCAGTTACTTAAAAACTGCTGAGAAATACAGGAACAAAGGACACCTTCACTTGAACTGAAACTGCCTCCCCTCATTCCTTCTGAATTTTTCGATGATTATTTCAAATATTTCTAATACATCTTTAATTTTCAAGGACACAAATTGTGTGAAATTGTGGCAAAGAGGGATAGCCGGGTAAGGTGCCTGGACAAGGAGAGACCTGTCTGTTTTCCTGTGCTAGCTGGAACAACTACCCTTCCTCAAATACCTCCTTTAACTTCTTTGCCATCTTCTCCCTCCCTCCCTCTTCAGTGGCATCCTTTCCTTTATCTTCTCATTTACCCTAATCCTGTTTCCATCCTAACATGACACTAACTGGCTGTCTGTCATTCATTGCACTATGCAGGATGATTTCTTTTCTTTTCACTCTATTGCCCGTAAATATATTGTTGCAGATGCCTTTTCTACTCTGCTTAAATACTGTTTGTAACATTATAGACTAATCTATGGTTAGTGGTTGGTTCATGAGTACAATTATATTGAAAGTGGTGTGAAAAGTTACTTAATGTGTTAAAAGGTACTGTCAGAGTGTCTGGACTCTGGATTTGATGCAAACAGGAAAAGATTGCTTCAGTTAAGGTCCCGACCGCTTCAGCCCTCAAATGATCCTTTGGCGTTATTCTAAAGTCACTTCAAACTGGCTGATTTAAATGCTAGAATGTAATTTCCTGACAACTTCAAAGTAAGAAGCTTAGAAGTGAAATAAGCTTCAGGTGTTTTTGTATTCAAAATTGCAGCCTTGGAAGGAGTGAAAAATACTGTGTTAAGGCTTCAGATAAATGCATAAGTTGGCTGTAGGACATGCAGAAGTGCACTACCCTTATCAAGAGGCAAATTTTGTAAACAGAAAAATAAATTCGAATGTGATTGTTAAGTCTTGGTAGAAAAGTGATTGAAATACAGTATTTCTTTTTGGTAGACAGACATTGCTTGGGGACAAGTTGTGATCTGGAAAAAGTTTCAAGTAGCTACATCTAAATTGCAAATAAAAAGAGATTGCACTGATTTGTCTGAACTGAATTGTGTATTTTTCTGTTTTGAATTTGATTGTTTATTACCATTCATTTGAGGCGTGAAATAGATTGTTGTGTTAAGGCCATATCCAGTTTTCTAGTACTTGTGAAATCCATTAATATAACAAGTGTTGGATGAGTCTGAGTGTTGTGTTCTCTGAATGTCCTGCTAATCTCTGATTTATGTAGGTAGATGCACAATAAAATTCTGATTGTATACTACTCCATACAAACACGCTTCTTAAATGGTAGAACAGTTTAGGGATACTTACAGTTCAAAGGTTTGACTATTAAGGAATATCCTAGGAAAATCAGAGATGTATCGCAGTGCTGTACACTTCTGTCTGAATCAGTTGAGTCTGTTTTGATAGATTAGAATTTATTTGCTGGGTTGAGATTTGAGATTTTTAACTGCTCATCAGAACACCAAACCAAAACCAACATTCCCCAAAGAAACCAAACCTCCAAATGAAACTCAGCCAAAAAACCATCCCACTTTTAGCTTGAAACTGGAAGTGCACCATTCTGAGAGCTGTCAGCCACTCTCTTCTATTTCTATATATAGCTTGTTAGAAACCACTGGGAAAAATAGGCTTGTTTCTCCCCTGATGAAATCCTGGAGTAATGTACTGGGAAGATGTTTAGATTTCTTAGATATGATGAGAAGAGCATGTTTCTTTTTCAGCTGAGACATGGCTTCTTGCCTATCAGTTCAAGGCAAACAGATGTCTGAAAATCAGGCTGCTTTCATCAGTATTTTTCCTTTTGGGTTGTTGGAAGAGCAAAATAAAGCTTTGCTCTGCTTTGAATAGATTTCAGCTATTCTAATTAATGAGTAAGTATTTATCCCTGGTGTCTACATTCTTGGATGGGAAGGGATTTCTGGCATTCTCTCCCTTTCATGGCTTCCAGTTTGGGGGTCTTTGTCCCCTACATGTAGCTCTCTGGGAGCTCTCTGTGCAGCTGTTAAGGCTTATGAAGGCAGCACTAGAATAACCTTGCTCTGACTCCAGTTTTATAATTTTCCTCGTTGTTGCAGTTAAAGCTGGCAGAAGACTTGATCTTTTAACTCCACTCAGCAAATTGTATTTTCAAATGTATGTGAATGATTGCCATAGCAGCACCCTGACAAAGACTGTGTGCTGAGGAGCAAGGGCTGAGAAGGTTTATCTGTTTTGCTTTAGAGAGAAAAAAAAAGAAATTTGATAGCATATTGAGATGCATTTTAAAATATATTTCCAGTAACCTTTCAGTGTATTTCAAAAGTACTCACTGGAAAGTACTCTATTACTCAGTAGCTTATTCAGTATGTGAAAACTACCATAGTATCTCTGCTTTATGGTTATAGATAAAAGCTAGAATAATTAACAAAAAATTAAAGTTTATTTGGAAAAATTTCTCAGTTTAACCTCTTCCTAAAAATGGGTTCAGAGGTCAAGTATAACATCCTTAGTATTAGAGTTGTTCCTGCCATTACCACCAGTGTTTGTTCCTGACCAAAATGATTAGAGTTCCATATCAGAAGGTAGGGGGTTATTTTAGGGCATATGGTTCAATATAGGCTTAGTTTTAACTAAGGACAGGTCTTTCAGAATGTGGATAGATTTTTTAGAAAACTCTGCATTCTTTAGAATTCCGGTCATTTCTATCAGAAGTAGTGTTTTGTTAATTATGAGTGGGTAATAGGGAGCAGATTGTTTCATGACAAGTGTGAGTAGTAATAGTATGGATAATATTATAAAAATGATATTGAACCTTAGAGAGTCTCCATAAAATGGCTAATCACTTACTGGACAGTAAATAATTTATTATCTTTATATTGCCTATCAAACTTTAATATAAAAATATCTTAAAACTTCTTGTATTAATTATAAGCTGCTGGCTAAAGTTCTGAGTTGTTACTTGATGTAGGAAATGTGAATAACATTTATGATATTAGAATAATTAGTATTAAACCCCTTTTATTCTCTTTTAAAACTTTAGCTTAATCTCTTTGTTGCAGAGCTGTAAACTTGACATGCTTTAATTACCAAGAGCTGTAGCGACAGGACAAGGGGGAATGGCTTCATGATGACAGAGAGTAGGTGTAGACTGGCTATAGGGAAGGACTTGGCTGTGAGAGTGGAGAGGCCCTGACACAGGTTGCCTGGAGAAGCTGTCCCTGGAAGTGTCCGAGGCCAGGTTGGACAGGGCTTGGAGCAGCCTGGGATAGTGGAAGGTGTTCCTGCCTGTGGCACGGGGGTGGCACTGGATGGCCTTTAAAGATGCCCTTGAGGGGCCTCCCCACTCCAGGAAGGAATCTCCACTCAGTGCAAGAAGGGATGTGTCAAGACCCTGTTCAAAAGTGGGCGTCGGCTTTTCTAGGGTGGAGTGCTGGGCTGTCACTCAGGTGTCCCCAGGCAGCTGTGTCAGCTCGGCAGCTTTAGGCAGGTTATCAGTAGTATCACTTGTATATTCCTTTATCGGGTGTTTTGTCAGCTCTGTCACATCTTCTCCTCACCGTCAGGATGTTTAACTTTGGCACTGAGGAGTCTGCCTGGTTTTAGCATTATTCAACACCAAAAGCAGGGTGACCCCATCCCCCTCCATTCACCACTGATAGCTTTGCAAATAGGGCATTGTCTTACACCATTCCAGGCAGAGCATCCTGCTATGCTGTGGCAGAATTGGATGGTGTATCCCAGGTGCAATCTCGTGTCTGGAGTGGTTAATTTACTGCAACACGCTCACTTCAATCGGCAGAGCAAGTGACTTTTTGTATTTTTTAACTGTATGAACCTCTTGGAACTTGGAGTTGGGTTTACTCCTAAAGTTGCTTTTTAGTCTTTCTCACAAGGGCCACTTTGTTCCCTAAGGCAAGATAAGAAACTATTTTAAAGTGGTTTTGGGGGTCTGATTAGGTTGAGTATGCCTGGAAGTCATTCTTTGAGAAAGGGAAATAAATTATTACTAATATACGTGAAATTATCCTCAATGCTTAGAGTTTGGAAATTTTACTTTATTTGCAAGTCAGAAGGTTTTGAAATTCGTGTGGGTTGATCACCTGTTGTAGTTGTTTTTGCCTGTTAATGGTGGTTGGCTTTTTGACTTGTAGAATACAACTGACTCCCCTGTTGCTGTGGAGACCTTGGATGATGTTCCTGAGCACGTGCTTAGGGGCCTTCCTGAGGACGTGAGGCTCTTCCCGTCTGCTGTTGACAAGACTCGACTTGGTGAGTGCTACATCAGTGAAAAGAGAATGAAAATTTTTACAGTGGCTCACATAAATTGGAGTTGCTGTGAAAGCCTGGTGCCCTCTTGTGCTGGGTAGAGATGATGTCTGGTGTATTTGTCTGAAATAACTCCCCTTGTGAAGGGTGGACAGCTCCCCAGTCCAAGAAAGACACATGTAACAATCTTAAGAGTATTAATTTTGAGTAGAAGATTTGCTTGAAATAATTTAGATTAGTTTTAACTCCTGATATGTGTCTCCTCAGGTGTCTGGGCAACAAAGTCAATTTTGAAAGGCAAGAAGTTTGGACCATTTGTTGGTGACAAGAAAAAAAGATCTCAAGTTAAGAGCAATGTGTACATGTGGGAGGTAAGAAACAGCTTGTAAACGGAAAAATGTGCCTGTTACCAGGTCAATATTTTGTATTTAGCCTTTACTTTTTCCAGATATTTTAGAAATAAACTTGATGTAAGGTAATTGCCATCTGTTACTGCCATTACTAACCGTTATTTATAGACACTTGGATGGAACAACTATTCTGAATTACAAAGCTTTATAAACCATTGGTATTGTTTGAAAATGCTGTATATCTTTTATGCTGTGTGTGGATCACAGCTGCCCTTAAGGGTTCATTGCTGATCTTTGCTTTGTTGGTTTGAACCCTGAGTGCAACTGAGTGCTGTCAACTGCTTATTAAATTAGGGATATTAGGAGGATATAGAATCTCTTAAGGAAGCCACATCACTCCTCCTCATTTAGCTCTTTGAAAACCAGCTTTTGGAGTTTCTGTAAGAGTTCTTGAGTATTGCAATATTTCTTGTGCTGGGCTTGCCTTGAAGCAAGTGCTATCTGGGCAGCTGAACAGCTCTGGAAGCTCCACTGGTAGTCAGGAGACCTTGGATATTATGTAGATTTCAAATTGTAAATGTCATAATCTGAATCTGAATCCCATCTACAGTATCTTTAAGGCTTCAAATAACCACTTCCAAAGACTTCTTCAGTCTTTCTGAAGACAAACACAGGACATGGTTTCAGCCAAGAGAATAGTCAGGGAGGGAAGGGGTGGAGGATCTGTGGCATAGAATGTTCTGGAACATAGATTTTTAGGCTGAAGACATTGATAATGGTCATCCATCCTTCTGTCCCCTTGCTTGCAAAAATGGAACTCCCTAAAACACTAAAAACATACACAGAGCTTGGAGTTAACCTCTATCAGAGGAATTGCCATAAATGCAAATTACCCTTTAGAAAAGCAATACAGTTTTCAAGTAGAATGTTTGTTGCATTGAGCTCATGCTATCACAAACTCCACTGCATAAGGTATCTCCAGTTTTGATCTGTTGCAGGAGCATTTGGTGAGATTGAATTGGTCAAGTAAATTATTGACCTTACAGTTGTGTATCTCAGTGCTTGATGCTGAATGTTCATGGTGGATATTTTTTTAGTTTGTGTTGAGAAATGATAGTTGCAAGCCAGCTGTTTCAGAGTTTCCTGGTTTGCAATGCAGATGATAACAGGTACCCTTGTTAGATTTCAGAGTAATTGTGTGTTGCTTTAATAGTGATTTTAGAGTTAGATAAAAAGTAGCTAAAATGAGACTGCAACAGTTGGTCCCATATGCTGATACCTGAAACCTGTCCAGAATCTCAACTGTAAGAAAATATGGTTTGTAGAAGGATGGTGCTGTGCAGGAACAGTTCAGTATATGGACACTCAACTTGGGGAACAACCTTTTCTTCAAGTGTTCCATTTGCTTCTTTAGTCAAATTAATCTGAATAAAAAATAAGGCTTCTAAAACTGGCATCTCCAGTCAATTTAATGATTTTGAACTGTCATACCAGAGGTTCATCGTGAAAGAGATGAGTTGTGGGTGTTATTATATGCCTCTGGTGTCTGAGGAGAGGGCATATTTTCCTTTTCTACTGGTGAAAAGCCACAGCTGGGAAAATGAGAGCAAGTGTCTGAAAAGGGAGGGAAATGCTGGTTCAGAATGACTGGCACAACTGTGCTAAGTGGGTTTTATTGTGGGTACAGGAATCACTTAAAGTCACAATGTTATGGAGCAGAGTTGGAGCTATTTTCTTTCTCACAGTGCACAAGGCCTTTAAACAATATTCTGTAAATTAGAAAAGCAATAAAGTATTCTGGTTTATGGAAAACCTGTAATAAAGTAATATAAAAACATAGTAGGATTATATATAAAAGTAAACAGTAATTACATTTAGACATATATTCCATATCTCTTTAGCTCTCCCACCACATTCTTTGGCTCTTCTCTCCCATTTTAACCAAAAGAATTGTTTTTGCAGTCTCACCTTTGCTTTTGCAGTCTCAACTGGGACACTGTTTATGCTTTCATATTGCAAGGGCTGGGTGTGCTGATGAACATTCTTTCAAAAGTCAGCTGATGAAATCCGTGCTGGAATAGTTTAAGTAAGGGAGATGTTTTCTGTTTACTTGAAAAGAAACTAAGATGGTTGTATATTTATTAAAACTTCACTTTTATTGATAAAATTCTATTTCATTAAAGCAACAGTATTATCAGCACAAGAAAAGTTGAATTTATTAAGTAGGGGTTTTTCTAAGCTGTTATAGAAGTGTATGTAAGATTGAAACTGGAGAACAGTTTGAAAAGCCTTGGAATTACTTCTATCAGACAATAAAAAGCTACACCATTGTAGATTTTTGGACTCTTAGAAAAACAGAAAAGGAAAAATACCCACTGATAGCTCTTCTTATAGGCATCTAATTTGGGTTATAAAAAGAATGGGAGATGTATAATGTCTTGAAAGAGAAGCAGTGTCACCTGTCATCAGAAAATAGTGAAGATGTCTGTCCCCTTTTTGCTTTACTGCAAGTCGTCAGGAAATGTAAACCAGGGGTAGGTGTCAGCCTTTTCCCCAAGAACAGAAACAAAGAATTTACACAGCCTCTTTGAACATGCAGAATTTTATTGACATGGTCAGTTTTTTAAGGTGATGACAAGATTTCTGAAAGGTTGAAATGTTCTTTTATATCCTAAAAATGATTAAATGTAAAGTATACTTTCCCATATCTTTCCAAATAAAGTAAATGCTTCTAGCTTCTATATAGTTACTTTTTGCAATTCATCAGATGGTAAAAATAAAGGTCTGTGGCCTTCATATCTAAAAGTCAGTCAATTTACTAAATGCAAAATCCAGAGTATCACTTCAAGCTTGCCAAACTGAAAAGAAAGTGTACAATGTTTAAAGGATTCTGGCTTTTGTGCCCAGAGCCTTCAGGGATGGGATTGCAGGCCACAAGTGGGTTTTTTTCCAATTGTAGCAGTTTCTCGAAAAGATTGCAGAAGAGAAGCAACACTTTGCCCCAGAACAGCACTGCCTCTGCCATGCTCTTTGTTGTCTCTGGCCTTGGGTGGTACTGAGTGCTTTGTGTAGCTGTGAAATGCAGTGTTTTAGTGCTGTGGTGTGAGCAGGTGTCCGTCTGTCTTCTGTCTCTCCCACAGGTGTATTACCCCAACCTGGGCTGGATGTGTGTGGATGCCACCGACCCAGAGAAGGGCAACTGGCTGCGCTACATAAACTGGGCCCGCTCAGGGAAGGAGCAGAACCTCTTTCCTCTGGAGATCAACAGGACCATTTATTACAAGAGTTTAAAGGTATCACTGTCTGAACAGATGCTACTTTGTTATCTTTTCTTTATTAATATTTTTTATTCTGCTTTATTAAAAAAACTTTTTTTTCTATTTATATTAGAATTTGAAACATTTTATGAAACATATTTAAAACATCATTGGTATAAATTGTTATCTGCCAATACAGATGACATTAGATTTACTGGTAAACTACTGGATGTTTCAACAAAGTCTATCTTACTGGGTAATGATATGCTGTAGTGCCAAGTTTGCTACTAACTAGAATGAAAAACTACAGAATATATGAATTAAATGTTTTTCTATTTTTGTAAATACACAGACTCTGCTGAGGATGTTTTTGCAGTAATCAGTTATTTTTGTGGTCTGTGCATCATTTGACAAAATTTGGTTGTCAGGACACTTTTATGGGTAGCTCCATGAAACTCATGGTTTTAGACCATTTCTTTTGTTCAGAGAGTGAGGGAGAGGCAGGGAAAAGGGTATAATTCCTGGAGCATTTTATCTGCCAAATCAAGAAAAAAAATAGTTTCACTATAATGGTGGAGCATGTTAGGTTAAGAATATTGTGGCTCTAAAGTATTTCTTGAATCCCTGATCAAGACTTCCTAGCAGTGAGTGTGTGTAGCTTGACTTAGTTTTTATTTAAAATACTTTTGGGTGCTTGAAGTATATGTAGTTTTGGTGTAGCACTATTGCTGTTCCTTCCATTTCCTTGTGAGGTCAATAATATCTGTAAGTAAGTTGTATTTGCTTAGTAAATGAGTTGATTCCGTGCAGTTTTGAAGTTTATGTGGCAGTATGGCAGTAGGTAAATGGTATATTTTAGGTCACTCAAGCTAGGTTGAAGAAACCTTCTAAGCATTTTCTCAACTTGTTAATGGCATTCAAGTAGAGGTTCACTATTGCTGCACAGACTACTGACTTCTCTGCAGTGTTTAGTCGCAGAGGCAGGTCCCCAGTATGACTCTGTAGCCAGCCTTGATTTCTCTAGACACTTTATCTTGGATTTGCTCTGCCTTTGCCCACAGTCCCACCAGCTCATTAATATAGGTGTGCTTTTTGAGTCACTCTGACATTTTAAATTCCTCATTGAATCTTTTCTGCACAGGTTTCAATCCTGACAGAGACAAACATTCACATTAAAATTTGCTTATTTGATGGATGATACTGCACTTTGGAAAACAACTGTACTGTAAAAGAGGCTGAGCACTGTTGACAGAATAACAAATACCTTGTCTCAGCACTGGAATATCCTTTTGTTCCTTTGCCTGTTGTCTCTTGCAACTTGATTAATTTTATCCCAGTCACACCTTACTGCTAACTGAGACAAAAGATGTAATCTAATAAAGAACATCTTAAATATCCTTATCTTTTGCATATAATGTTAGGATCTCTACACAGCCATTTTAAACCTGCTGTAAATTTACCAACAGTATGAACACATGGTTCTTTCCTGATCTTTATCATAATTCATAAATTTAGGGGAGTTCCACTTGCTGACAAATAAACAGCACAGGTTTTATTTACTCCCAAAGCAGAATTCAAGTGGCTTGTGTGTAATCTTGTTCTGCTTTACCTTGAAGCATTGAAAGTATAGTCAGGGGGTCTTATTTTCCCCAAGGTTTCCTTCAGTTTTTGTAGGTTTTTAATTTGTAAGTTAAACAGGCTGATTTCCAAGCCTTGTTGCTGAGATAACAAAGTCCAAATTTGCTTGGTGTAGAACTGTAGACTTTTAACTTCCCTGTTCTCTGCTCTCAGTGAATAATTATAGGATAGAATAGAACTTGTGAGTGAGCACAAGCAAATGTTTTTCTCTTCCATCTTCTCTTCATCTTTACTGAAGGGCTGAGGGTATTTGTAAGCTGCTTTGCATCTGCTTTCCCCAGGATGCCTGTGTGAGAGCTATGATATTGCAGGGGAACAGCTTAAACTCATGTTGCAGTTTCAGCTCTTCCTGCCTCTGCTCATGAGAGGAGCTCACTGTGTAGTGTTGTTCTGCACACAGGACAAAACTTGAATTATAGAAAAAGTAAAATACGGCTTTGAGTTTTGAAAGTCAGTTTCAAAAAGTCTTCTGAAGAAGCTTGGCTATGAAACTGTTGCTGATTAAAATGAAATTAATTTGCTTGTGGAAGACTGTTTTGCCCAACAGGTTTATAATACCTCAAGATCCTCCCTGTTACATAGGAGAGAGCAACATAATGTTGGGTTATAGAGTGTGAAAGGTTCACACAAGTAAATGTCAGACTGTTCGCTTTGGTTATGTTTGGTGAGATGAGGCCACACTGAGGTGCAGAAACACAATATCACAGTAAAATGCAGTGTCTGTGGTAAAAACAGATATTCTGATGAGGTTGGCCAGGCAAATGCCTATCTCTGTACAAGACATTAGAGGGCTTGAATGTGCACAGTTAATTGATTTTTAGGCAATCTGTGCTAGAACCTCTTAGGTTACCTAGGTTAGGTTAATAACTTGTTAGGATATTACTCTTGAAAATAACAGATTTGGAACTTACTGTAAGCCTTTTGTACAGAAAATACTCAGATAAAGGACAGTTTAATGTTGCAGTTAAAACAAAAAGCACAAAAAAGTGAGTGGGGATTATTAACCTAATGCGCCTTCCCAAAATTCATACTATTTTTAGACAGGTTGTCCCAGCCTGACACTGCTACACCAAGGATCTGTAGGGAATTGTTTGGAGGAGGCTGGGTTTTGTAGTTGTTACTAGAGGGTGTCATGCAGAGGAGTGGTAGTACAAGTGGCACTTGCCCAGTGTAGTCCTTCTCTCATATTGCTACTGAGGGAGCAGCTTTAACTGTCTGGTTTTGAAGCTGCTGCTGCATCTCAATGTAGAAATACAAGGTTAGAAGACTTAATTTAGATTCTAGAGCAGTCACAATAAAACTAAATTCATCAAGTTGAACATTAGCTCCAGCCGTGCAGCCAACAAATTACATGCTCGTTACCACCCTGTGTTTGCATTGCCTGAAACCTCATCCTGGTCTTTGCTCTGGCTTTGTATATTTTTTAGATGATAAGGGGTTTTTTGCATCAGACAACTCCGCTGCATTCATTGCTGCTCACCAGCTCCAAGGCCATGCAAATAACCTTGCCATTATTTATCCTATCAGGCCTCTGGAACTCAAGGAAGCCAAGCCATAGGCTTTGCTTTTGTCGTAACTTACCCTTCCCTTAGTTGTTGGGATCTTGCCCCTCTTGTTCCAGTGTCTGGGGGTATGGTAATTATCACCTTTATCATGTGCTGTGAGACCCGGTGAAAAATGGGCTGTAGAAGAAAGAAATCCTACTTTTCTTCTTGATACAAAATTACCGTTTGGCTTCAGACTGGAAATAATAGTCTGAGGACACCCTTTGCTCTGATGTAATGACTGAAAATAGGATCTGGCCTCCACCAGCCCTATGTTCATTAAGGCCTGAAAGAGGGGAATTAAAGTTAAGGCATTTAAATTTTTCTTGGTTTTGGGTAAAATGCTTCAGGAAATGGAGAAACAATGAGGAAGATTTAAAAAGTAAGTTAAAATCTTTAGTCTGCCAGCTTGGAGACTTACTAGTTTGAGTCTGATATTTTAAGGAGCTTGTGAAATGAACTGATCAGTAGAATTTCTTTTGTTGGCAGTGCTGGGAATATGAGTAGCATTTCCAGTGATGCCCATTTGACTAATTTAGTCTGTGATTTTCTTTTTTAAAGTTGATTAGAAAGAATAGAAACAATCAATTTGGAATGGCAAACAAACCTTTGATTTTTGTGATGAAGTGGGTTTATTAAACATGTTGCAATTATCTGTATTCGTGTTAACTCACTGCGATAATCTTTTCCTGGATCTTTAGATTTTGTTCCAGATCCCAGCTGTAGTGGCTGCCTGAGCAGTAGCTTATTATTATATTATAATTAATTAATGTTATTTAATGCTTTATATAAGGTAGGTATATTTGTTCCAACCTGGCTGTTTTCTGAAAAGAATTAACAGTGAATATCCATAGAAGTGAGCACTGGCATTTAAATCAGTGTCACTATTTGAGTCAAACCACAATTTGGAACATTACAGCTGGAAGGTTCATGCCAAAAACAATAATAGCAACAACAACAACTGTGTTTGAATTATGAATAAAAGGAATATGTTAATAATTAACTATTTACTGGATTAATATTAACTATATTAATATTGTCTCTCTATTGTCAGGAACTGTAGTGATGGGCCAAAGAGTAACGGATACAAATAGAAAGGGGAAATTTAGGTTCAATGATAAGAGATCCTTCCCTGTGAGGGTGGGGAGGCCCTGGCACTGGGTGCCCAGAGAAGCTGTGGCTGCCCCATCCCTGGAAGTGCCCAAGGCCGGGTTGGACAGGGTTTGGAGCAACCTGGGATAGTGGAAGGTGACCCTGCCCATGGCAGAGGTGGGGACTGGAAGGACTTGAAAGTCTCTTACAACCTATTAACATTCCTTGATTTTTCTGGGGGTTTCTTCTATGATTTTTGGAGTTTTTGTGAATTTGTCCTTATTTTTCTGGTTGGTTTTTTTTTGTGGTTTTTTTTGTTATTTATTTTTGCCATTTTTAGGTGTTACCTATTGTTTTGGTCTTATTCTGGTCTTTGTTTGGTCTTTTCTTGTCACTTTTGTAGGGTTTTTCAAAGTTTTCTTGTGAATTTTTTGAGGGAGTGATTTTCTTGAAATTATTTTTTTGATGTGTTTTGGGGCCTGTGTGTGTATGTGTGTGTTCCAATCTGTGAGGAGGTTTTGGGGCTGGTTTTGGGGTGTTTCGGTGCTGTTCTGTGTGGATGTGTGTGTGTGTTCCAATCTGTGAGGAGGTTTTGGGGCTG